>CM071930.1:7990988-8364569 GCA_016081115.2 Rehmannia glutinosa | reverse complement strand
TATAGGCACAAATATATCGTGCTCGATTTATATGGGCACGATATATCGCATTGTGTTTGTAAATGCAGAAACTGATTTCACAAAACACTTGCCATATTTGCAGGGGAGAGGCTGGTTCGAAAATCGCATTTAAACAAGTGTTAATCTATCATTTAGGGATGAGAAGAACACACTATATTCGATTATAAAGTATTTCAGATGAAAGACTACAAAAAAATAACTTCTTGATATTTTGTGAAGAAGAAGAAGAGAGAGAGAAAAATGAAGAGCAAAATAGAGGGAGTGTTCACGTATATGGTATGTATTAGGGTATTTAATTGCAATAGAAATATATATTAAAGGCTTGCATTTAAAGCCTCAAAGAGGTATCAGGGTAAAAAGAACACCAAAAACCAGAAAAGCTATGTTTTTATCCTCATGTCAAAAAACTCTATCACCTATCCCAGTGGGTAATTTGCCCCATTTACTCTAGGTAAAATACACGAAGGTTCACAACAATCGCCGCCGCTTCCTTCTTTCATCTTTACTTATCAATCTTGACTCTTTCTCTTTCTTCTTCTTCGATTGTTTTCTTTTCATAAATTCTCCTTAAGATCATCCTTCAGCTCGAGCCATTGCTCTATTTGTCTTCCTCATCCTTTTCCCGTTCTCCACGCTCAACATTCTTCCTAGCCATGGTTTGCTACTTCATTATAGCCCATTTCGATGGGAGTCTCTTTCCCGGCATCCACATATTGATGTTGTCTGACGAGTCTTGGGCCCTTCCTCCACCACTTCTTCTCCTCCTCCTGGGGTGTATACCGCATACAAGTCTTCTACTTACTGGACTCCGAATGGATCTTTGGTAGTGACCAACATCGACTTCTTCACACAATTTAAGACCCTTCTCCCGCGATCTGGATCCGAGGCTTAGGCTACGGACATCTGAAATAGCCTTCTGATTGAAGATATTGAATTCTTTCAAATGATCTTGGCTCGGATCCATTGTCTGGAATAACATCTTGATCCTTCTTCGCACGCCAATCAGATTGTTTTTAACACTTCAATGCGGGCACTCCGTCCTCTTGTCGAATCCTTCTTCTTATCCCTGCTTCTCGCATTCGCCTTTATCCGCTATTGGCACATCGAGTGTTCGATCGTAGTCACTGAAGTTTAACATAATTGAGGTCGTGACATGACCCCCGCCGAGGGGTTTCAACTATCATGCAACTCCTTTGATCGTTCCCCTCATTGTTTTCCTTTTTTTTCTCGATGTCATCTAAATTTGACTTATCTTCAACTTTCTTCTTTAAACTCCTGTGACTCTTCCCCGCATCATCAAAGGTAGGGACCGGGAAACATGCTTGCGACATGAAGTCGAGTCTATTTGAGAGTTTGTCTGTTCTGCGACATAAGTCTCCAAACTACAATGAGTGGTTTTTGACTTGCTTCACCACTTTCATTTTGAGCAAGGAAAAGTCAATTTTGCATTTATGGTCTCCTCCAGACGCGTAACTTCTTTTCGCTGGAATTCACGCAAGTAGCTCCATTTATGTTTATGAGAGGCATACAGCAACCTTAATATACGCCTCCTCTGCTTCATATCGACATTGTCGGCCTCCAAACAAGCATTTTATTGTATAATGCCTTGAAATAGCGAACTTGCTCGTATCGACGTATCTTCTGTTGAGACCACTGTTATCCTTATCACTATCCTCTCAAATCTCAAGTGAGGGTGGCATCCTATTATTGTCCAGGCACAAGTCTAAGTGGGCTTGGTGCCGTCGATCTTCTCAATCTCTTCTGATCTTCAGGGCTTGTAGATCTTAGTTGTCACACATACTCACCACGCCGTGATCGAAGTCAAAAGTTTGGTGGCATAAGAGTCAGCATAGATTACTGATCTTCGCACAAACAATCGTCATTTTTCTTAGCAATATCTTCTTCTCAGCCGAAACTGATTCGATAGTGAAATAATTGCTCAAAAGCATCATCTCGCACATATGGGATTGTTTGTGCGGTTTGTGCCTCGTGATGTTTAAGGAGTCGGTAATGTTGCGGTAGTGGGAGCTCTGGCAGACGCACTCGAGTGCGGTGGGATTTTGGAATCGGTTAGCGGTATTTGGAAACCTCGGTATCTTATACAAAATTTCTTCTACCAATGGATTTTCTAAATGAAGATCGGATCTCTCCATGAACATCAGCATCATGGATTGATGACGAACCTGGAGTGCTCGTTCATCATCGGGGAAAGTTTGACGCGGCTTGTAACTCGACCACTAGCATTCTTGATCCTTAGTCAGGTCCTTTGATGTGCAGCGGGTGTGGACTCGCCTTCATCTTCTAACATAAATGATATCGTCGATTCTCCAGAGTAAGCTGAGTGCATATCTCTTTCTCGTATTCAACATTGTGAACATGAGGGATGTTGAATCTCTTGAGCTTACCAGGGGAGGTCTCAGCACTGGGCCTTGACACCTCTGGCAGCCTCAACCGCACAGGCTTCAACGTTCCCTTCGACGTTCGCGAACTGGCCGAGGTGTTCAATATCGGCATCCATAGTCTCAACCCCCCCGGATTGCAGACCTTTGCCCGAGTGTTAACTCCAGGGGCATTTCATCCTGTGCCTCGACCAGAACGTGTCATCGACCTTCAAAGTACGTGACCGGGCCGGGATACTGTTAACTCAGGCCGAAGCCATATCAATCTATTGCCAGTTCTTCGCCCGATTTCCGCCAACTTTTCCTTTATATCATCATCGCAAAGATCCTCCGGGAGCCTCTACCGCAGGTGGAGTGGGTTACCCGCACACCACCGTGGTCGATGATGGGGTCACTCTTCTCCGCCATGAAACTTTTCCATCGAAGTGCTCAGTAGCGGGCAGTGGTAAACACTCGTGAGGTGGCTCAACTTGGTTCCAAGATCCGAGTTCATTGCCAATTCCCTTGTTTCATCTTAAGAGAATCAGACTTAAGTTTGCCGATGTCCGCGGGTAATCGCCGACTATTGCTTATTCTGATCGATTACAGAGATTGAGACGACTTCATGCCCCTTCAAATAGTTGTCGCTCATGCATACCGATTCTTAGAGCCTGGCTGCATATCGACTTTTAGCTACAACAACGATCCAAATATCTTTCACTCTTGAGAACACATCCAAATAAGGGGTGAGTGTGTTCTAAAGTTCGATGCTTGAGCATATTTGGCTTTCTCGGAAGCTTGTGCTTCCTCGGATGCTTTGGCTTGTTCTTTCTCCTTGAAGATGTGTGGAATATTTAGGATTATCTTCATCCGATCTGGCACAATGTTGACTCAGAAATTGCGGCAATTCTCCTTAAATCGATAAACTCCAGGGGCGATCAAATCTGCGCCCTTGAGTGGCACCCCAACCCGCCTTCCCATTCGCGTGACGCGGCTGATATGCAGGTATACGAGGAGAATACATGATGACATCATCATCTTATTATCCTTCAATTTACGGATTGAAGGCAAGATATTATCTTGCTTTCTTCTTCATGGCATCGATGGCAATTGGAGAGACAACATTTCGAATGGATATTGATTGTCTCGTTCTACATTATCCGATTGTCTTCTCCGCAATTTTAGGTCTTGATATGCCTCTGTGATCATCACTCGGACTTAGCGATTCATCTATCACCTCGGAGACTGCACTTCACGAGTTTCTACGATCATTTGGTGTTTTCTCGGTGAGAGGAGGTAGGTCGGTTAATCACACATTCAAGCTCACGAAAGCTTGAAACATCTTCTCGCTTGGTCTTAACCGAGGAGAATTTTGGTTACCCATTTATTGGATTCTGGCGGGGGGCGGGGCATCACTTCTTAGATGGAGCCTGCGCTTCGCAGCTTGGCGATCCTTTTCTTGCGTATGGCTTTGGAGAAGTGATTTGGGTTTCCTTCTCGGCCTTTGACCAGAGCGAGAGAACCGCGGTTATTAGGCGACGGACTTCAGGCTGCGACGGATACTCCATTTTTAGGCTGCGAGGACGTTCTTCTTCGTTTGCGAGGATATCTTTCTTCTTGGGAGAGAGGTAACAATTGTGTCTCGGGTTCGGCTAATTCTCACTTGTATCCGCCCTCTTCGCGTGGGCTCTCTTCCGGGCTCCTGAGAGATTCGCCAAACATCATCTTGTTGACATGGAAAGGTTTTCCATGTCGAAGAGAATACTTCACTTCCCATAAGGTGGCCAATCACCAGGCCATAACCAAGAGATCCTCCAAAGGATCCGTCTTCCTTGAATGATTTATTTACAATGTTACGGTAGGTCTGCATACCACGAACTCAACCCGGGTTGACTTTCTTGCCTGCGATCGACCGCCTACATGTGATCAACGGGCTTTTGATACCGGTTGAAGCCCGAATCATGTCTACACATTTGGAGGCGGCGTCCATCAATTTGTGATAGTCGCCCTAAGCAATTTCCTCCGATTGTGTAGACCACCTTAGTAACACCTCCTGGTTTGGCTAGCTCTTTCCATGCGAAACCAAGTCAAACGTCGAAACTTCGTTTATCTCGCCCGTACGCTGCGGCAACAAGCGATCTTCCGCGTCACTGAATGTTATCATTATGTCCTTGCGGTGGAGCGAGAAACTTGATTCCCGTCCGCACTTCGCGTTGATGTAAAACGCGCCACCTCTTTTAGGTAGGTGTCTCGAGAATTCGAAGTCGGAAAAAGCCTTAAGCACGACTTTTCCAACATTCGGCAATCTTCTTCACTAGGGTTTTTTATCGAACTTGCTTTACCATGCCTTCGAGAAATCTTGATGATCTGAAAGTGGATTTGCTTTTGATAACTTGACGAAATCAAACTTAGGTGCCATTTTTAGAGATTTTTACCGATTAAAACTTGAAGAAGCTGGTTTGTGGACACTTAGGGTTTTTCGAGAGAAAAAATAGCTTGCTTTCTATTGCTTGAAGATTATGATTTCGAATGTGAGAGAGAAAGTCAAAGAAAGTGTATATAAGGGTTATGAAAGGACATGTCTTTATATTTTGAAATTTTGATCAAAATCAAAATCAGCTTGATTTAACCGTCAAACCGCATTTAATTCCTCGCAATTAATGCGGCAACATTCCCTCTATATCTAATCAATGCTTCTTGTGCAACTTTTGGTATGACTCATTATTACGATGTCATTCTTAAAAAATTCGCTCATTTAAACGATTGCGTTTGTAATCACTTAGCTCATAAATGACTCGGCATCTCAATAATGACTTGACTCTTCTTCTCTCTTTTTCATTAAGCGACTTAGTTTGTCATTAACTTCGATACAACCGACTTTTCGATATGGGTTTGTTTCACTTGGGTGATGTGAAAAACTTGCTCAATTCTTATTTTCTCATCTTCCATCTCTTTTGATTGAGTCTTAGTGTTAACTCACTGAGTGTTAACTCGCTCAATTAACTCTAGCTCATTCTTAAGCTCTTCAAATATTGATTCACATAGAACTTAGTGAATATATCGAAATCATTTGCGGTTGAGATATATTCACGTGATGTCTTTCTTTTCAACATGATCTATTATAAAATGATATCTAACATCAATGTGCTTTGTTCTTGAATACAACCGAGGATTACGAGTGATTGCGGTAGCACTTGTGTTATCACACATAATGGAATCTCTTTTGAGATTGACTATCTCATCTTCATCTTGGTTGATTACTCTTTACTTGACTTCAACATAAGGACTTTTGTATAGTTGGGTCGATTCGACTTATCAACTAACTCTTCAATGTCTTCTCCATTCACATTAGGTTCATAAAAAACTACATGAATAAACTCTTTTGTGACCATAGTCCTCTTGTTCAACACTCTCATAGGCTTTGCTCTTGAGTATCCCAAAAAGATACCTTCATCGGCTTTAGCATCAAAGCCTTTAGGTTATCTTTGTCATTGTTGTGGATGAAGCATTTACATCAAATATTACGAAATATGCGACGTTTGGCTTTCTCCTGTCCATATCTCATAAGAAGTCTTGGTCGATTATTGTTTATCATGCATCTATTTTGAGTATAACATGCAGTGTTGATGGCTTGAAGCCCAAAATCTCTTAAGCAATCGACCGTCTAACATGGTTTTTGCGACTTCCTCGAGAGTTCTGTTCCTTCTTTCGGCTACTCCGTTCTCTGTGGAGTTCTTCTTTGGAGGTAAATCATGAGCAATACCATTTTAACACAATCTTGAGTTATTATCCCATTGACAAACTCGATTCGCCATCGAGCATTATCTTTATAATGGTTTGGCTCTTTTCATTTGAACTCTTTTCCAGTTGTTGGTAACCTCGTAAGGTTTAGTTCTTTTTGCACATGAAGATTGTCCATGTATATCTTGAATAATCATCTACCACCACTAAGGTGTATTTCTTTTTATCTTTGGTTGATAGGACCAAATAAATCCATATGCAACGGATCGATATCCTTGTTGAAGAAGGACTAAAGCCCTGAATGAAGATTTAATATGTTTTTCCATCGGCATGCGTCACATACACTTTCGCTTCTTGTACATGCGAGTCGGCAATCCTTCCACAAGATGACTCATTCCCGAGCTTGTTGATTATCTTGAAGTTGAATGATTTCGGCTCAACGTACCCACAACCAACTTGATTAGAATTCTTTTGCTAGGCAGTGCTTGGTGTGGCGTGAGACCGATCTACCACATCGTATTCTTACTGTCTTGATCCTTGCGACCTTTATTTCATTTGATTGATTCTTTAATCTAGCACACTCCCATATGAATCAACATTGCCGCCCAATGTATTGGTTGATCTTAACAAGTTGAAGTTGAGGCCTTCAACATATGCAACATATGTGATTTCTAATCCGTTCTTTTGATGGATCCATTGCCTTTTATTTCCCTTGGAGTTTCATTTCCTCCAAATATGACGTTTGCACCTCTAATCTCCTTGAATCTTGATAGATTTTTCTTGTTTCTTCATATATCCGGAACAACCATTATCCGTACCAGGTTCCTTGGCACTCATTTGTTCCTTGAACCTACAATCAAGAAATTGTTATTAGGTACCGTACTTGCATGGGTCCCGAGGGGTTAGTCTTTGTAAGATGATCCAACCAACCTATAGCCAAATGATTTGACTCTAGTAGTTGCCATCTATCTGTACCATTATCATAATTTACTTTGGCAAATTGGCAGGGCTTTAGGTTCATACAACTATCTCTTTTTATGCAGTAATAATACGTGTGTGTGTTTTAACAATTGCCTTCTTTGTGTAGTTGTGATATTTCTAAGTGTAGTGCATTGCATATGTGTCTTGATAAGTAGCTCTTTTGCCTTTGGAATGACCTTTGTTGAGGTTTAGGTCTTTTCCATCTGAGGCATATTCCATTGGTCTTTGCGATATTTCACATTGATCCAATCGAACAGCTTGGTAGTTTCTATCATTCCCATCATATGTGTTTCTTTGATGAAACGTCTGGGGTTTTGGTAGCTCATTTTATTCTTCACAAAGTACTTTATGTTTGGAGTTTGAGGAACTTCGGTGGATTTCTTCTCGATTGTCCTCTCGGCATACTCAACCAGGCTTTTCTCTCCTTTATATCCAAGGCCATTTTGTTGGTGATTGTGCTTTGGGATGAATGTGGGTGCAATATTTGGTGTTTTGGATTTACGAGATGCTTCATTGCTTGAAGATCTTTTTTCAAAATTACTACTGGGAGTTTATTTGCACAAAGAATTAAATCACATGCTGTCTTATCTCTACATTCTTTTTGGCTCATGATAAGGTCATCCAATGATTTGGATGCCTTTGTAAATGAGGCAATTACATTTTTAAGATCATTTTCTCTCTTTTCTATAGCGGTATATCTGCTTTATTAGTTTGCGATCTCGACGCTTGACTCTTTGTTCTCATCGGTATGTGAGCAGAGTCTCGGCTCATTAGTAATTGTGAGTTATAACTTTTAGCCTGGTTGTTTTCCTCATTTAAAAGTGTATGTGAGAATTTTATGTGCTCAAAGTCTTTCATCATTTTGCCTAATGAATCATAAAGATTAGTGGGTGATGAAGTGTGTGTGTCACAATCACTTTATCACTTGAATCTGAGATGAGATGAGTTAGGCGTACCTCATCTTTAGTGCAGTTGATCTTGTTTTTAGCCATAGGACATATCATTGCCTCTTCTTGAGAATCACTTGGTAGTCGGCTTCACTACTCTCTGGTCTTTGCTTTAGACTTAGACTTGTCTCTCGTGATCTCTTGACCAACATGGCTTTTCTTTTCCTGTCTTAACTCTCCGAAGACTTTTTCTTCTTCTTCATTCGCGTATTTATTATTGGTGGATAGGAACAATCAATTGCAAAATGTCACGGTTGTCTGCAATTCGGCATAGGTTCGACTCTTTGATCGACTCTTTACTTACTGTCCTTGGGTTATCAATCTGATACTCAACTCTTTGATGCTCGATTCTCTTGGGTGGCTGTCTTACGCCGGACTTGGAGGGAGCGAATGTCTCTGGAGGTTTCACCACTTGTTTTTTATATTTCTTATTGAAGAACTTGTTGAATCTTTTAACCATTAGGAAATCTCCTTAAGTCTATGGCTTCCTTTATTTCAACTTTTTTTCATTCCTTAACTATAAGTGCAGCTTTATCTTAGGTACATATATCTCTACTTGCTTCTTTTCTTCTCGGCTCAAACTCATAGGCTTTGAGATCTGAGAACATCTCATGATTGGATGTTTTTGTGAGGTTCATTGAATGTCTCGGGGCCATGACCTTCATTTCCCATTGGTTGGGAGGCTTCTAATCTTCACACATTTCGCTTTTGTGTATATTTTTCCCAAGTCTTTGATAGTTCATTTGTGATTTCGATGAATCGGCATCAGTGATCAAAGGTTTCACTCAAAGCATTTTAAAATTTTTAATTTTTTGTCAGCAACAGACGATTTATTTTCTTTAATTTGCTCAGATCCTTCACAAATTAAAGTTAATTTATCCTGATTTTTGCTTTTTCGGTTTGCAAGATTTGATTTTATTGAACATTGTTTTCTCCAATGTCTTGTAGAGTATGTCCTGGGCCACATTGTCCAGGTTGTATCTCTTTTTGTCATCGTTAGTCCACTCGATCCTTGGCTTTTAGACCATGGTGGTCTTTCTTCATCTTTACGCTGCTACAGCTGTTATTCTTAGCCAGTGTCCACATAAGTATTTGCGGTGGCTCATCTTCTATCACTAGCCACATTTCATCATGTAAAGCAGATAGATGAGCCTGCATACGGATTTTCGAGTCATCAAATTCCTCAACAGCAACATATGAATATGTGTCAAATTTGCTTCTATGATAATAACTTTGCTAAAAATGAAAGATTTTTGAAAATGCAAGTGTTAAAGTCTCTTAGAAAAGATAAAGATCTAGTTGATGGCGCTTGATGCGGAAGGTTCAATAAACCAACCGCTCACGATACGATTGTAGGTCCTAAGGGGTGTGAGTAATGTTTAGAAGGAGGGTTGAATAAACCTTGCAAATTTTTGATTTAGTCCTTTTAAAGAAATTCTGAGTTAACACAAACAACTAAGTCGCCGAGGGACAACTAAGTTGGTTATTCAGTGAGAGATAGCCATTTAACAAATTCGATAGAGTTGTTGATAGAATAACTCAACCGTTTAACCCGAAAAACTTGGTTGTGTTGGTTTTATCAGTGAAGACTTAACACCCCTTTGATTTGTTTTAAACTTGTTTTAACACTTGATTTTAGCACTTGGTTATTAATCGAGTTTGGATAGCAAATCGGCAGATATAAAGTAAATATGCGAGAAATATAAATGTCTTTGAAAAATAAATGACATGATTAATTTTATAGAGGTTCGAAGATGGGGTAATTCTTCTAATCCTCTCTTCTCCAACTCTGGAGGAATCCACTAAATAATGGATCGGTTTACAAAGTGGTGAACAATCTAGAAACGACGGTCACACAAATTCTCGTCAGGCTCGAATAACTTCCGCAGGCCATTTGCGCTACTTGACTCCCTTTCTCAAGCTCTTGGATTTGATCACGAATCCCTCCAATAACTTGATCTTGGTTCGACCTTGAACCTTCATACAAATCCTCCTGGAAAGTAGACCTCTTTTGATTCTTCAAAGTTTCCTCTTCAATGAGTTTGAAGTTGTCTCTCCTTCACATCTTTGTGTGGGATCGATTTCCTTTGAGTTTGAGGCTTAGGATTTGCTTGAATATCTTTGAGAATATTTGCGAGTTCTGATTTGAATATGCTTGCTTGTTCGTAGTTAGTCACCTTTTCTCAATGAGTTTCCTAAATTTTTTATAATGAACTTTCAAAAAATCATTCGTTGAAGAGATGGTGATTTTCAAAAGACACTATGTTCGTTGGCTTGTCTTTTCTTGGTCTTCAATCTTGAGATGTAGACCTTCTCGTATTAATTGAATGTGACTTTTCAAGTTCGACACAAGGTGCGGTGCTTCCCATTGTTTATTCCTTTTGCACGCTCCTGGGATGAGCACTTTAAGACGACAACATGGAAGTATTACTTATTTAAGTAATGTTCTTGACTTAAATGCAATGATTCATTTCGATTAACTCATGGAGCCGCTTCTTTATTTCCATAGGTGACTTGAGTGCTCCAATCATTTAAAGACTCATCATCACTTTCAATTTTATGACTTGAGCTGAGACTTTGATGACTTTGTTGCCACACATCTATAACTTCGGTGATACATCTTTAGTCAAGTTCTCGATCTCCTTTCTTAGCCATATTCGCTGTTCCACAGTGGAGTCTTCACTAGGGATGGCAATATGGACTGACCCGGCCGGGCGGACTGACCGTGGTGTTTGGGGCGGGCGGACTGGCCTGGTCCCGAGCCCCCCCCGCGAGGACGGGCGGGTCCAGGTATTGCAATTGCCCTGCCCATCATGCTTGATAGATATATATACACTAATATTATTATTATATGATATTATAATAATAAAAAAATACATTTAGCTTTCACAAAAAATACATTTACAATAATACATTATAGAATATTATAAAAATATAAAAATATATTTAAATTTCACAAAAAAATAAAAATACACTTTGTTAAATTAATTTTAAGCTCAAAAAAATTCAAAACAGGCGGACCCACCCCGCACATGACGAGCACCTGGCGACCATTTTGGACCGTGGCGGGGCACGGGCGGGGGGGGCGGGCGCGGGTAGCTAGCACGGCGGGTCGGGGTATTCATTACCCGCCCGCCCTTCCATTGCCATCCCTACTCTTGATTGAAACTACTTCTTGTATTTCGAGGCATAGTCGACTTGACCAGTTTTCCCTACTATCTTTTACAATGAAAATTACATGGAAAATGGGGTGCCAACTTTCTATTTTAAGTTTTACATGGCATTCATCAAAATCTATAAAATAAATTTCCCAACAATAAAAAATCATGAATCACAACCTAATGGTTCTACTCCGTTCCACCTGAAGTGAATGCGATTAGAGCTCAAAATTTCAATAATTCAAGAGGCCGTGGAAGAGGTCGTGGTCGTGGAAGATTTACTCCATATAATCGTGGTAGTCGAATAATTCAAATCACGAAAATATAAGTAACCATCCGAGTGGAACAAAATGATAAGAAAGGAAAAGAAAGTGATAAATTGAGAGAATGGTGGAGAGAAATGTTACCAATGTGGAATAAAGGTCATTGGTCACGTCTTGTCGTATGACCAAACATTTAGTGGAGTTTTATCAAGCATCACTTAAGAAAGATAAAAATCTTTGAAGCAAATTTCATTTCGATCATCCAGAAGATGATAATTTTGATGACTTTGAATGTGGATATTACACATCGGATGTTGTTGATTTCTTTGAGCATCCGGAAGGAAAGATTGATCACTTGATTGGGGACGAAAATATTTAAGAAATGATATCTATGCTTTAAATTAGTTTATAAAATATTTCATGTAATTACATTTGGTATTGTAAGAGTGAAATGTTTTGATTGTGCTTATATGTATTTTCAGGGAAGATATATTTTTGGTTGAACCTTTTATACGGTCGTGTGACCACTTGAGGCAATTGAGACAATTGAGGAAATGATTAGCTTTGACCTAAAAGTAGAAATTTAGGTAATAGGGGTGACTAGGTGTAAACATAATTCCTATTAGTGTAAACGGATAGATTGCTCATTTTCTATAAATCTGACTTCTAGACTCATCTTTTCCTTTAACTTTGTGAATGTCACAATATGATTCCTTCTTCTTTCCTCAAAAACAATTATACTAATTCTTCTCATCTACCATAAAGCCTTAAACGATTATTTAGTAATTGGTACAAAAAAAAAAAAATATCGATTGCTTATGAAAGAAATTCTGAATCTTGACATGTTGTTGCGGTTCAATTTTGAGCTCTCTGTTTTCATTTCTCTCATTCCTTCAGGTTTCATCTTTCCTCTCTTTAATATATTAATTTAGATTTTGTCTTGCGATTATATTATAATTATTATTTGGTGTTAGTTTGTTTTGTTTAAGTAATTATCTTAAGTTCTTTGTGATTTTACCTTGGTTGAATATTTTTAATAAAAATTATAATTCATAATAATGTCTAATAGAAAATATGAAAGTGGATATCAAAAATTGTTAAAAAAAAAAGGAGAGTTGAAAAATTAATCAAATCTCAACAAGGAGCACTTTCGATAAATTTCTCGTTAATAATAATCAAGAAAATATATCAAATTCAGTTGAAAGACAAGTTTTAGTTGAAAATAATTTAGAAAGTGAGGAAACAATTGAACAAATTAATGATATTGTTGGTACTAATAATGAGTTTGAAGAAGAAAAAAAACGATGACACCACTTTTGGAGAAGATAAAAAATGGTACTCTAATGAAGAGCAAAAGAAAATGAACATAAGACATCCGGTTCATCTATAAATAGATATGATCCTGGACATTGGAATAATATTGATATAAATTTTAGAGATTTAGTAGTCGAAAAGGTCGATTCGACATAATGATTTTGATTATCCTAAAGACAAAAATAGTAGACATTTCTCTACATCATTTTACATACTAAAATTATCAAATGGAGAAAAAACATGATAGAATATGGTTAGTGTATTCAAGGACTTAGATAGAGTATATTGTTTTTGTTGTAGATTGTTTAATATACCATCAAGTAATAACACAAATCAATTAGTAAATGAAGGAAGTAAAGATTGGAAAAACTTAAATCGCCAAATAAAAAATCATGAAACAAGCGTGACCACATCATTAGCATGAGCAATTGGATTGAATTAGAAAATAGACTACAAAGAATAAGACTATTGATAAACATATTCAAGAACAGTTAACAAAGAAAAGAACATTGGAAAAAGGTTTTGTTAAGAATTATTGTTGTAGTTAAATATCTTGCTAAAAATAATCTTGCTAAAAATAATCTTTGCTTTTAGAGGCACAAAACAAAAATATATGAGAAAAACAATGGTAATTTTCTAGGCTAATTGAGATGATAGTTTGAATTCGATCCAACAATGCAAGAACATGTTAGACGTATTCAACATGGTGAGCTTGAATCTCATTATTTAAGTAATACCATACAAAATGAATTAATAGAATTATTGGCCTCCAAAGTTAAAGACATAGTAATTAAAAAATAAAAGAAGTGAAATATTATTCTATTATTCTTGATTGTACACACGATGCAAGCCATCAAGAACAAATGACACTTATAATAAGATGTGTGGAGCGGTTTCACGAGTCTATTGAAATTAAAGAATATTTTTTAGAGTTTTAAAAGTATATGATCTTCGGAAAAGGCCTTTTTAATGAACTCTTAAATGTATTACAAAAATATGAACTTGATATTATTGATATAAGAGGACAAGGGTATGATAATGGATCAAATATGAAAGATAAACATCAATGAGTGCAAAAGAGATTATTAGATTTAAATCCTAGAGCATTTTTATACACCATGTGGTTGTCATACTTTAAATTTAGTTTTATGTGATATGGCTAATTCATGTCATAGGGCTATTGATGGGTCAAAACTACCTTAAAACCGTAGGCAAGTGCACCTATCGTTTTATAGTATAGATTATTAGTCTTAGAGTGTCATTCCCACGAGGATTGTAAGTACTAATAATTATCTTCTTTTTGTTATTTAATCTAACAATTTTGAGTTTTTGTTTGATGAAAAAGGAAAACAAATTATAAATTGTAAAAATGAAGTAAAATTTGTAGAATAAGAAATCAAGAGATAGAAGTGTGTTTGAATGTAAATCCCTCTAGAATGTTTTTGTGATTTGACAAGTTAAAAGATTCAACCATAAGCCCTTAAGCAAAAACCAACCTCTTTTAATAAAATCTCATGCTATGTGGACCGTAGAAAATCCCGATTTAAGTTAATCCCTTTCTCAAGGCGAAAAACTCATAATCTCAAGTTGATTAAGCTGAAATCTCTTTCTAGTTAAAACCCCAAGATTGCATTATAACGATTTATGAATTCCCATATTAGGTTTGACCTAATCCGGAAGATTTATGTCGTCTATATCTAGGATTGCATGCAACTCTTTTCACTTATACAATTTCTTTTTCACCATAAATCTTTCGATTACCCGATGAAGAAAAGATATCAAATTAATATACTCAGGAAATATTAACTCGAATGAGATAAGCATGATATAAGTGAATCACACAAGATATGAGAATTTTATTAAAACATACAAACCTTAATCACAAATCCATTCTAGAGTTCATTACACTCAAACACTAAGATTTTAGCTACTCATGATTTTGACAAAAGAGTAAATTACACAAGAAGATTTAAGTATTGTAGACATGGTGTACTTATCTTTCTCAAAACCTCAATGGACTTCTTCCTTGATTGATGATGTTGCTCCAAGCCTTTTTCTCAATATTGCCCCAAGCTTTCTTCTTCAAGACCCCCTGATCCCAATTCTACTTAATGAAATGAATACAATGAATATTTCTGAGTATCTAATGAATGAATCTCCCAATTTCAACCCTTGGCTTTTATAGGCAACCAATACATTGATAGTACTCTCTTTTATTAAACAATCACCCCCATTTTCCTTGTTGGTTGGTAAATTCTTGTATTCAAGTGATGATGAGAGGGGACATGGAGACATGTTTCACAAAATAGGGTGTTAAAAGTGTACAAAAGTGGCCAAAATGGGTTGGTTGGTGAGTTTTCCCCAAATTCCGCAAAGAAAAGTTGCAAAAAGAGGTCCGGATCGCCGTGTTGGCGTACGGCCAGGCCGTCTTTGCAAAAAATTTCTTGAAGATCGCTGACAACTGCCGTGTTGGGCAACACGCGGCCGTGTTATGCGTACGGCGCAGGCCGTGTTCGGGCCTTGTTTTGTGCGATTTTTCCTCCTCTTTTGATCCCCTTCAACATGGCCGTGTTCGGTGACACGGTTTGGCCGTTTTGGACCCTTTTTCCAATTTTTATCCAATTTATTTCCTTTTTTTTTAACATGGCCATGTTACTTGACACCCAAGTCATGTTGATTGATTTTCTTGCCTTTTTTCAAGTAATATTGGCTTCACATTGCTCCAAATTGCTCCACCTATAATGTTAAACACATCACACGATGAAATGCTACAGAAATACTTGAGAAACTATGATTTTTCTAACAAAACAATTCAAAAACTATTGAATTAATAATACAAAATATGTACAAAATGACACTTATCACTATTTCCTTTTTTGGAGTATTACAACGGATATATAATTTATTTGCTTCATCTACTAAAAGATGGAAAATTCTACAGTATAATGGATGCAAATTTTCTCTCAAACTTTTATCTCAAACTCGATGGGAAAGTAGAATTGAATGTGTAAAAGCAATAAAATCTCAAGCTAAAAATATAAGAGATGCTCTAATTCAATTAGCAAATATTAGTGAAGATCCTAAAACAAAAAGTGAAGCTGCGTGCTTAGCGAAATATGAGGTTGAAAATTTTGAATTTTTACTTGGAATGAATATATGGTATGACATATTATTTGTTGTTAATTGATTAGTAAAACCTTACAATCGATGACATGCATATTGATGTTGCTATAAATCAATTAAAAGGTCTTATTAATTATCTAAAAACTTATAGGGAAAATGGATTTGAGTCTTGATAAATGCAACTATAGAAACCGCAAATGAAATTGACATAGAACCCACATTTCGTGAAAGACGTGTGATTAATAGGAAAAAACAATTTGATGAAAATAAAGACAACGAAATTACTTATACAGCTAAAAAAATCTTTTGAAGTTGAATACTTTAATTATATAATGGATCACTCTATCACTTCAATTGTAACTAGATTCGAACAATTTAAGACTATGAAAAATATTTTGTTTTTTTATTTGATTTGAATAAACTAAAAGCTTTAGAAGAGGATGAATTAAAAAGATGTTGTCTTAACCTTGAAAATTCTTTAAAATTTAATGAACATTCAGATATTGATGGATTTGATTTATTTTCAGAATTAAGAGTATTAAAACAAACTTTGAGCATTGAAAATAATACTCCAATTGAGGTATTAAACTATATTAAAAAGTTAGATTCTTTTCCAAATACGTGTATTGCTTATAGAATATTATTGACCATATATACATGTAACAGTTGCTTCTGCTGAAAGAAGCTTTTCAAAATTAAAATTACTAAAATCTTATTTAAGAACTACTATGTCCCAAGATAGATTAAATGGATTAAGTATATTATCAATTGAAAGTAGTTTGTTAGAACGTCTAGAGTATAAAACTTTAGTAAACGATTTTGCATCTGAAAAGGCAAGAAAAATAAATAAATTTCTCTAAA
This sequence comes from Rehmannia glutinosa, assembly GCA_016081115.2. Lineage (NCBI taxonomy): Eukaryota > Viridiplantae > Streptophyta > Magnoliopsida > Lamiales > Orobanchaceae > Rehmannia > Rehmannia glutinosa. Next base: position 8,347,782 of record CM071930.1, on the reverse strand, counting down.
TATATTTAAAATATTATTTCTCTTACGTAGGCCCCTTATAAAATTTTGCCTCAGGCCTCGTATTTTCTTAACACGGCCCTGCTTTTATATGAATGATATTTTTATCACGATATTTGTGTTTATTATTTCAATCACGAAATATCATTATAATTCTACTAAATCATTCACAATTTTCACATTCAAATTTTTTTCCCCAACGGCTAGTTAACGACTATGAACAATGATTTATATTCTATAAATATATCAACGTTTCATTCAATAAATTCACACATATTCTCTCATATTTCTAAAACTTCATATTTATTTCATTTGAAAAAAAAAAAGAAAAAAAAGAAAAAAAAAAAGAAAATGGTTAACTTAATTGTAGCGTATCTCATTACATTAGTATTCTTGAACATTATCCTACTTTTTGTTGGAGAATATCCTTGAGCACTTTTGGCTTATGATTAATCTTTTTTATTTTCATGGTTTTTCCTTTTTAGTAGCATGGACAATTATTTTTAACATGTAATAATTAGATGATTATATATGTCTATGTCGTTGAATAAAATCTTTTATATTTGAATTTTGTTGTGCCACAATGCTATTATTTAAGCGATTCACAATGATATAATTTTTCATAAAGATAATTGTATAATATTAATTCAATAATGTTATATTAGGTGTATATGAGAAACAGAGAAGAAGACTATTGTCTACTTGACGAAGCAACAACGCACTCAACATTAACGAATAAAGTATATTTCTCGAGTGTAAAACTGTGCAAAGCATAAGTTACAACTATCTCTGGTCCCGTTGAGATTAATGATGGATCCAGGAATGCAACATTAATGTTGTCCAATGGTATAATCCTGCCCAGATTGAAAATGTATTATTATCAAGTAGATCAAAAAATCTACTAAGTTTTAAGGATGTGCGTGATAATGGCTATCATTTGGACACACTAAATGATCATGATAAAGAGTGTACATGTATCACATCATATAAAATGGGGAAGAAAAATGTCCATGAGAAATTTGAAGCAACAATTTTTGGATTGTATATATCCCAATTAAAACCTTTGAATCTTATGCCACCATGCCTTGGAAGGCTGGTGAATCTGATATAATTGGGTTATGCATGATCGCTAGGACACCCGGGAACTACTATGATGCGTAGTATTGTTGAGCATACCAATGGACATCCATTGAAAGGTACAACAATGTTGATTCGAAAGATTATTTCTATGAATCGTGTTCACAAGGAAAACTCATTACTAGACCTTCAATGGAAAAGGTTGGTTATGAATCACCATCATTTTACAACATATTCATGATGATATTTGTGGACAAATACATCCAACAAGTGGACCATTTAGATATTTTATGTTCTCAATAGATGCATCATGCGGATGGTCACACGTATGCTTATTATCTACTAGAAATGTTGCATTTACATCAAAACAATTTGATGAATATTGCGTAGCACCTGACTGGAATTAATGTTGAACATCCGATGTAGCACATGTTCATACTCGAATGGGATGGCGAAATCCCGATTAAATGAGTTCGGTCATTGCTCGTACATTATTCACCGAGATCAAAGCTCACTAGTATAGCATGGGGTCATGCATCAACACTTATCGATTCGCCCCATGAACATCATATGCATTCCCCATGCAATTAACTCTTGTTTTAAGCCAAATATTTCGTATGTGTACGCACTTTTTGGTGTGTTGTTTAGATGCCGATTCCACCTTATCAGAGGACAAAAATGGGTCCACAACGTAGACTTGGTATATACGTTGGATTTGATTCTCCGTCAATTATTCGATATTTAGAACCAATGACGGGAGATTTATTTACCGCTCATTTTGCGGATTGTCATTTTGATGAAACAATATTTCCGTCAATGGAAAAAGATAAATATATGTTACAAAATGATAAACTAAAACCGATTGACAATCTATCCTGGAATGAACAAAGTTTATCCCATTTGCACCGGCGTACTTCTAAATGTGAAAGTGAGGTGAGAATAATCATTCATTTATAGAATATTGTCAATAAACTTCCTGATGCATTTAATGATGCTAGCAAAGTCACGAAGTCTCATATTCCAAATGCGAATGTTCGGCCCGGGATTATTGTTCTGAAGAACATAAGAAAAAATGAATGATGATGTCCTAAGACAAAACGTGGCGAGGCCTATTGGCTCAAAAGACACTTATTCCTTGAAAAAGAAATAGTAGAATTGATACTAGTAAGCATGCTCCGGATGAATCTTTAGACTCAAAGATTACGATAAAATATTCAAATTAAAAATTAAATGCAAGACCGATAACCCCTTGAGCTATTGTAATGAGGTATGGGATCAAAATGAAATAATCATTGATGATAAATTTGCATTCTCGATTGCTCAAGAAATCATTAATGATGATTATGATAGTGGACCACATTCTATATTAGAATGTCGTCAAATTCCTGATTGACCTATGTGGGAGGAAGCAATAAAATTTGAGTTAGCTTCCTAGAAAAGCGAAATGTATTTGAGAAAATTATTCATACTCCAGACAATGTAAAGCTCATATGATACAAATGGGTATTTATTCGGAAAAAAATGAGAAAAATGAGGTCATGAGGTATAAAGCCCAACTCATAGCTCAAGGATTCTTTCAGAGACCTGGGATTATGATGAGACATATTCACCTGTGATGGATATAATCACGTTCCGTTTTCTCATTAGTATGGTTGTCCATGAGAGTTTAGACATATGTCTAATGGACGTAGTAACAACATATCTATATGGTTCACTAGACTCTGATATTTATATGAAAATTCCAGATGGATATAAAATGCAAAAATTAGATACTCCCCGTGAATTATACTCGATCAAATTGCAAAGATCGTTGTATGGATTAAAGCATTTCGGTCGCATGTGGTATCATAGACTTAATGAATACCTTTCTAAGGAAGGTTACAAAAATGATATTATTTGTCCATGCGTTTTTATTAAAAGATTAGATACTGGATTTGCTATCATTGTTGTATATGTCGATGATATGAATTTGGTTGGCACCCGAAGAAGAATTATCCAATGATGTTGAATACCTAAAGAAAGAATTTGAGGTTAAAGACCTTGGGAAAACTAAACTTTGTCTTGGTCTTGAGCTAGAGCATAAAGACAATGGGATACTTGTCCATCAACCTGCTTACATTAAACGGATACTCAAACGATTTAATATGGACAAGGATCATCCCTTGAGTACCCCTATGGTCGTGTGCGATTTAGATCTGAGAAAGATCCATTCACCAAAAGAATCGATGAAGAAATTTTAGGTCTGAAGTTCCTTATCTTAATGTTATTAGAGCATTAATGTATCTAGCACAATGTACTCGACCTAATATTTCTTTTGCAGTAAATCTACTTGCATGATACAGTTCTAAGACAACTCGAAGACAATTGAAATGATATTAAACACATTTTTCGATATCTCGGTGATCTTTTATAGATTTGGGGTTATTATATTCCAAGGAATCCACTAACTCTGGGTTAGTTGGTTATGTTGATGTTGGATATAGATCTGATCCGCACAAAGCTCGATCAAATACTGGTTACTTATTTTGCTATAATGATATGGCTATATCATGGCGATCCACTAAACAAACATTAGTTGCTACTTCTTCCAATCACTCTGAAATTATTGCTCTTCATGAAACTGGCAAGGAGTGCGTTTGGTTAAGATCAGTTATAGCTCATATACGAAATGCTTGTTAGTTGAGACCAGTTGCAGACACTCCTGCTATTATTTATGAGGACAATGCAGCATGCATAGCACAAGTAAGAGGTGGTTACATAAAAGGTGATTGGACCAAGCACATTTCGCCAAAGTTTATCCACACACATGAACTCCAGAAAAATGGAGAGGTAGACATTCAACAGATTCACTCATGTCACAATCTTGCCGATCTATTTACAAAATCCTTGCCGACATCTATATTTGAGAAAATAGTTTATGGCATCGGAATGAGAAGAGTTAATACTGAAGCAAGATTGATAGATTAGTTATGGAGTGATATTGTTCATTTCGAATGGGAGCGAATATATTGTGCGTTGTCTATTTTCCCTTCATGCGATTTTTATCTCATTGGGTTTTTCCAGACAATGTTTTTAACAAGACATCTTATACACAAAGTTTGCATTTGAGAATATACTCTTTTTCCTTATGTCGATTTTTCTCACAGGGATTTTTTTTTTTTAACAGGTTTTTAACGGCATACTCATCCAACTTCCTATAACGATACGTTCAGGGGAGTGTTGTGATAATTTGTCAATTATGTGGTAAACATAGACTTTAGCAAAAGTAGTGGAGAAACATCAATTGTATAGACTTTAGCAAAAGTAGCGGAGGAAATTGTCAAACACATGGTTGAATGGTCATACATTTTTACCTATAAATTATTGAAGTTCGTTGAATGAAAACACACCAAATACATATATCTCTCTTCTACTTTTTGCTTATTGTTCTGATTAACATATTTCTCAATATATATTTGTATTATCATTATAGAAAATAGAAATTATTTATAACATAACCCAATTTTTTTCTTAAAAAAAAATCAGGTAGTGGCTGATTTTAAAATAAATAAATAAACAAATAAAATAAAAAAGGACAACCTGGTGGCTGAAAAAGACATCTCTAATACCCAATCAGGTAACCGGAATTTTAGAAATAAAAGATTTATTTAAGATGATAACGAAACAAAGGCAACACCTCTTCATTTTTCTATAAGTTAACCAATATCTCGTTGATGTGCAATAGAAGAAAAAAAAAAAATTCAAAAATCATTCTACTACTTTTTTTCATTCTACTTGAAAGCTATAAAAATGCCATCTGGTAACCAACACTAAGAAAGAAAAATTGAAATGGAAAACGCCATCTAGACTACACATCAAACATAAAATAACACAAATGTTTCTCTGATTTATTAATTTCAGAACTTAGTCAGAAACATGATTTTCCCAATAGACGGAATACAATGACAGTTCTGAAGGATATGCCAAATAAAGACTGAACACTTATGCCAACTTGACCACCCTAAAAACCCCATAAAAAATTTATTGAAAAAGTCAAATTATTTCTCCTCTTCTTTAGGAGGGCCCTTCCATTTGAAATTGTCCGCATATGACTTTACCTGCAAGCAAGTAAATAATAAATGAGAGAAGTTAAAATTTCAATTTATTTTCATCTTGCCTGTGTTAAAGGCGAGTGGACGCGACTTCGTCTTTTGCTTTCATAAGTATATAACCATGAAATCCTTAAGTTCAAATTACTCAATGATCAACAAAGAAATATTTTACATGACTATGAGCACCAAGGGATCAGCAAGAGCGAGATGATTAACTAAACTAAGTCATCAATCAACCTCACCATACTCCATTCTATTACAACAAACATCTAGTTTAACTTTTCAAAGTCAAACAAACAACTGGTTAAAGCAAATGTAAAGTGATCGTAACTTACCAAAATGAGGAAAAAAATGATATTAAGTGATGGTTTTTTCAAATTCAATCAAAATAGTGCTTTCTATGCAATTTATTCTTTCATTTTTCAAAGTGAAGTAAATATATTTGCATATTAATGTAAATAGATATTTTAGGACTTAAGAAATCCAGTGAGGTGGGAGTATATCTTTCATCTAACGCATCAATGATACTCTATCAATTAATTTAATGAAGTTCACAAAGAATTAATGCATGACTTCCGTTTATATGTGGATTCATGTGCAGTTGTGGTTTAGATATTCAATCTTCTCTCCTGTTACTCTGTGAGTTAATACAAAAAAAGCATGCTTGATTGGTGAGAAAAGGTTTGACTGCCACAAGTATATATCTTACTATAAGTTGATGTGGATAAATCAAGTTGCCACCAACTGCTCTGATGATCCCCCAGAGAATCAACACAAGACAACCACCAGTCGATCATCTAAACTCAGCAAAACTTAAAGAAGTAGCCAATTTTCATTTCCTAGTATCATGCCCCTACAGAGTTATCACTTAAAAATGCAACTAAGATCATGAAATCTAACTCCAATTACTACAAGAGATTCATCTAATAGCCAGAAAGACGTTGATTTGGTTAAACAAGATTATCATACAAACCTTCAATAACGGCGTGTGGTGCTTCTTGACCTGCAAGTGAAAGAAAAATAAAAAACTTAAGAGCACTTGGTTGAATTAGTATACTGGCAATTACAAACAATTAATACTGACGGCATGTCAATAGAAACACATTGGAAAATGTTACCTTTCAACTGCACCCAGAAGAGCATATAGGATAAAACAGCAGAGAAAGCCGAGATATATGAAATAATCTAGAGCAATCACATCATTCATTTATGACCATTCGCCTTCCAAACTCAATTGACAACATACTACCCTTGGAATAATGACATTATAACATTGTGGCACAATCTACGCAGAATACAACTTCAAAATGGATAAACATCCAAAATTCAAACGAACAGGATGTTTTTTGAATGCCAAGAGCACCAACAATAGGCACAAGAAATCAAACAAAGTATCCACATGCAACTGTAGCAAGGACTCAAGTCAACTATGATAGATATCATTTTACTTCAATTGCACTTCTTTTACTTCCTCAGTCTACAGGAGTCAATCAATAAATGCCTCGAATTTTTTCCCTTGAACAAATACATGAATGCAATCAAAAGATAAGCAATACGTTGAAGAGCTAATCTCTTCCTCCTAAATAAAAATAAGAACTAGGATAATTTTCTTCAGTCGATGTACAAAATAGAAATATAATGTACCGTATAGTCCCAACCATGCCTCTCTGCAAATGCTATTGCAGCTTCTTTACTGTCAAAACTTAAACCCGCATCACCAACATTTGCATATGGGTCTCCAGTGGATGTCCAACCCATCAATGGATTTTCCCATCTACATGTTACCAACAATACGCTTATTGCAAAGACCATGGAGACAAACTAGATGGTGACTAACAGTATAACACATCATTCAACAGAATCCATAATTCAACAAGAGACAATCTGCCTAGGGATAGAAGCTGACAAAAAATATTGCTATCTTTCCTCTTATCCCTACTTAATGCAGAAAAGAGTGAGGAAATATAAAATTATCACCAGTCAGGGAGGACAGAAAAGTATGATATATTATGGAAAAAAAGTATGAACTACAGAAGGAAAATGAAGATCATTTTTATTTTATAATAACTTTTCCCCGAAAAGAAATTTCTGGTAACTGAAACATCATGATAACGCAATCACCATTACGCCTGCAGGAAACACTTCTATTTATTCTATATTCTTCTTCGTCATATAGATTATACATTCTTACTTTCCCAAATCTGAGTTCTATCTCTACATAGACACAAATCATTAAATATCTTTATGCACGTAAAATAAACTGAACCAAAGGATTCAGCGTATCAAACTCAGTGGATTTGAATTTGTTTACGTAGAATCCTGATATATATCACACAGAAGAATGGAACACACTCCCGCCTTCCGCTTCTGCCAAGATGCGAGGAGGTGGAGGCCAGGGGCCGAACAGGAAAATGATATTAAAATGAGATAAATGACCATCAGATGCTCATTGAAACCAATTTGTTTCTAAAGAAAAAGATATGCACCAGTTTTAGAAGTCTTAAATCGACGAGTAATATCTAGATGGCTTCAAATGTAACAGAAAACTGCAAACATGCCCCTTTTTCATTCTTAAATTAGATGGCTTCAAATGTAACAGAAAACTGCAAGAACTTTCCTAACCATTCCCATGAATTAAGGAAAAGAAGAAACACCACAACCTAAAGTTAAGGCACTATGCTGCCACTAATTATATATTTTATAATATCTCAACACTCCCCCTCAAGGTGGAGCATATACATCATATGCATCCATCTTGTCACATATATATGTTATCCGAGGGCCCCGTAGAGACTTAGTGAAGATATCAGCGAGTTGATCTCTAGAGTTGACAAAAGAGGTCTTGATGATTCCAGAGAGAATTTTCTCTAAGGAAATGGCACTCGACTTCTATATGCTTTGTCCTCTCGTGAAAAAATCTGGATTGGAAGAGAGATGCAAAGGCGATTGATTATCACACACGAGCTCCATAGGACCAATGTCACGAATCGTAATTCTACCGCAATAAGTGTTTTAACCACAAGAGTTCACATGTTGCATGAGCCATAGCTCGATGCATTTGCTTGGCAGATTGACCGAGCAACAACGGCATTTTTTGCTCTTCCATGAAATCGGGTTTCCTCCTAAGAATATACGATGCTTAGGAAGTAGATTTTCGGTCATTCTCATTTCCTACCCAATCGGCATCCGAATACCCAATGATATTAGTGTGGCCTTTTATCGGTGAAAACAAGTCCTTTTCTAGGTGATCCTTTTAATGTACTTTACAATACGAATAACGGCATTCCAATGGCTATCACAAGGAGAGTTGAGAAATTGACTTACTATACCAAAAGATATGTCCTACTGGTCATGGTGAGATAATTTAGCTTCCCAACTAGCCCGGTATCTTCCTGGATCGGGATAGAGCTCCCGATTAGGAAGGAGTTTTACATTAAGGTCCGTTGGAGTAGCAAATTGGTTTACAATCTGTAAGACCGGTTTTTCTAGAATATCAAGAGCATATTTCCTTTGAGAGATAGCAACACCCGACTTTGGTGAGCTACTTGAATCCCAAGAAAATAACGAAGAGGACCTAAATCCTTAGTTTGAAAATTGTGAAATAAGTGTTGTTTTAATACCTTGATACCTTCACAATCATCGCCCGTAATTACAATGTCATCAACATAGACCACAAGGTAGATATATCGATTTGCTTTGAGGAGCATCGAAAAAGACGGAATGATCTCCTTCGCAATAACCATCCCAAATTGTTGAAGAACTTTCTTTGAAGCGACCAAACCAAGCCGGTGATTTGTTTCAAACCATATAAAGACTTTTGTAACTTGCATACCAAACCATACTCCCCCTGAGCAACAAACCCTGGAGGTTGCTCCATATAAATCTCTTCTTCCAAGTCACCATGCAGAAAGACATTCTTGATATCTAACTGAAAGAGGGGCCAATGTTTCATGGCAGCCATAGTGAGAAATAAGCGAACCGAGGACATCTTTGCAACCGGAGAAAAAGTATCACTATAATCTTGACCATAGACTTGTGTATATCCCTTAGCTACTAAAGTAGCTTTCAAGCGATCGACTTGTCCATCGGGCCTATCTTAACATTAAACACCCAACGACAACCAACAACAGATTTGCGGAGGAAGGGGAACAAGGCGCCAAGTATGATTGTAATCAAAGCCGACATTTCATCAATCATGGCCTGTTTTCATCCCGAATGGGATAGTGCTTGAAACTGTCTTGGGGATAGAAATAGAAGAGAGTGTAGAAACAAAAGCACAATATGTGGAGATAAACGATGGTAGGATATAAAATTATAGATAGGATAAGGGTTACGGGTGGAGCGTATACCTTTGCGGATGCATATGATGTATATGCTCCACGCCGAGGAGTGTTGAGATATTATAAAATATATAATTAGTGGCGACATAGTGCAACTAACTTTAGGTTGTGGTGTTTCTTCTTTTCCTTAATTCATGGGAATGGTTAGGAAAGTTCTTGCTATATAATGTATGTTTTCTCTCATGATTTATACAAGAAATAAAATCGGTTTCACAAAACATTCACACTTTGGCTAGCTTCTCAAGTATCACATTCCATAAGTGTACCAACTTTTAAGTTTCCGAGCAACTTAAAAACCTATGACTAGAGCACCTATCTCAACTCATTGCCATCTCATCATATTATCCATGCAAGTGGAAAAATCTATGATGATGATGGTTCTGGAATTTCATCTCATTTCTCCTTCGCATGAAGGTTGCGTCGAAAGGGCATCCGGTGTAAAACGCCACCACCGCTTTCGTGTAAATTTGTATTGTTAACTAATTTTCGACAAATAATTGACACTATAAACTTCACACCACCGACCCCACATAGTGGGATAAAGTGCAGTTGATGATGATGACAACGACAACGATGATGTCCATTTAACAATGGAGAACGTGAGTGAAAATTCAATTCGGATAAAATAACACATTGGTCAACAACACCAGCTAATTGTACTTCAATACGCAAACAAAAGTATCCTTCACACGACCTAGTAGAAAAGGAAATGAGAGAAGAAAGACATACTTCTGTGTGGACAAAAAATTAATTTTCCACCGTCCAACCTTTCCCGATCCTTGTTGAGAAGCAGTTCGAGCAGGTGAAAAAATCAGAACCTAATGAAAACCCAAAAGTAATGACTAATGATGCTGATATATTTCTACGTTAACTCAAGTAAATTATATCTATAACATAGTAATTCTAAAGGCAGCAGCATTTTAGATACACATCGCGATCAAATTGATAATTAGACAATAAAAAAGATTTCATTGAAATACATTTCCTATCATAACAAATTTAAAATAAGTTATTTTTAAAAAAAATAGAAAAATTAATTAAAATCTATAACTTCCGACATAAGTTCCAGCATATCTGACCGAAACCCTAGATACCCGAATGACATCGATCAATTAACCAATTTTTATCACCATTTACGTCAATAATGAAATTGAAGGGAGAAAAAAGAAAAGAGAAAAAGGAAATGAAGGTCGACGAAATCCGTATTAAGCTTAAAATTTGAGAAAATGTTCTAACAGAACAAAATCAAACAATCAAAAAACAAAACCTCGATTTATACCCGTCGACGGAGGTGCTCTTGTGGGATGCCGGAGACCATACCGATCTCTCCGGGTTTGACCTCCACCAAAGAGTCCTCCGTAGAGAACGCTCTCGAAAGTGGAGTCAGAGCCGACCGATAAACCTTGCCGGAATTGCTCGCTAGCCGTTGAAGAGAGCTTGCCATCTTCGCGATTGTTCGATTTAGTGCACACACTGACACAACTGACAGATGAAATGGACTCGTCCTCTTTTTGTAGAAAAGTATTTACTTCGATTTATTTTATTTTATAATTTGCAAAAAGGAGAATGTAAAAAAGTGTTCATTAACCAAGACCGAATGAAATACGCCCCTTACATTACTACACAAGTCATTTCTAAATTGTTTCAAAAAAGAAAAGTCATTTCTAAATTATTTATAGGGGTATTAATTTGTGACACGGATAACCCAACACGAACTTAGCAGGTATAGATATAAACGTTACTAGGTTTGGGTCAAAATTAGGTCGTACACAACTAACACGCGAAATAAATATGTCAGGTTAGGTTGGCCCGCGTGTCAATACGATTGGCCTATTTAACCCGCATTTAATTTTATAGTGACATATTATTTTCATATTTTGTGATGTTTTAGTTAATTATATGATGGACAAATTATTGAATGCATTTTCTAGTAACTTAAAGTAATTTTTATTTATAATTTGACACGAATATGATGGACATATTTTGTGTTCGTGTCGTGTATCTTGACATGAATAATTAAATGAGTTGTGTTCGTGTCAAACGTGTTATACCCGTGTCAGGACACGGTCGCGAACACAAATCACGACACGATTGACAACCCTAAAATTAACTACTAAATAATTATTATTATGGTAAATAAACTCTTAGATCCAAAAAATCGATTTAAAAAATGCTCCCAAAAAATGTTGTATGCAATTTTAGGAGAATTTCTATAAAAGCTCGTTTAGAAAATGAACTTCTCATTAAATAATTTTTCAAAAATTTATTAATTCTGACTTTTCTAAAATGTATTGTTAGAAGTGATTTATCCAAAATGTCATTCTAAATTAGAATAAGTAGAAGCTATATTACCCAATTCTTTTGTGATTTTAGCATGTGTCCAATTATAATTCGAGCTGACAAATGAGTAGGACCGCACCAAGAGGGAAAATGGGGTCAGATCGGGCCAAATGTAATCCGGCTGGGCTGCTATTTTTATAGTCCAGCAATGGCTCATTTTAACATTAATAATGTATGTATTGTTTTTTTAAAAAAATGATTCAGAAAACAAAAAAGTAGGCCAGAATACTCTAATTGGACAAAGAACTAGGCCCATTTAGTTCCAAACTGAATAAATACTATAAAGCCCACTTACTGAAATAAATAGGCCCAGCCCGATGAGAAGAAGAGGGAGAAGAACGGAAACGAGAAAACGGAAACAAAAAATACAAAAGAGGAGAAAAGGGAAAAAAAACACAGCAGAAAAAACTTTGGGGGCTGTGAAACCTTAACCGCCGACGCCGATGAGGACTTCACCGCTGGTATGTGGCTGAGTTTTTTAGTGGAACAGCTGAATTAGGGTTTCTCTGTGCGCTCGCCCTTGAAAATTACAACTATGGTTTTATTATGTTCTGAAACAGAATTGCTCTACTGTCGAATATGATCAATTATATGTATATTTGCTCTTGACGCGCATTTTAGAGGTTGTTTCTATTGAATGTACTTGTCATTATCTTTGTTTTTAGATATATTTTGGGGCTTTTTTAGGCGATTCACGAGTCATTAATTGATGGGATATTCACTCTTCGTGAATTGAGAAATCAATTTTTGTGATTTTAAAATTTGCTTATAAATAATGCCATCATGATACTTTCCATTTCGTTTGTTTTGGTGGGAATGCAGTTATTTCTGCCTAAAGGTCATATTCCGATTCTTTAATGACATAGTTTGCTGACGTAAAATATGTGGCTGATGTGTCTATATTTTTGCAGGTGTATCAATAGGGCGAAGAACCCGGTGTTCGTTAATTTGTGAAAGGTTTTGAGCCCTATAATGGGTGCTCCTAAGCAGAAGTGGACATCAGAAGAAGAAGCTGCTCTTAAAGCTGGCATTCGTAAATATGGCCTGGGAAAATGGAGCACCATACTTAAAGATCCTGAATTTAATGCAGTCTTGCGATCACGTTCTAATGTGGACCTTAAGGTGTGTATGCATTACCGTATCTGCCACTCCGCTTTGGTAAAGGAAGATCAATGTATTAGAGCGAACATACAGTCTTTTGTTAAGCAAAAAATATCTGTGATTTTAAATTTTGATAACTTAAACAATTGTTACCTTTGTATATTTATTGATCTTTATGTCTAAAAAAAACAATTTTTTCAAATTGACACGTTTACTCTTCACCGCACAGGATAAATGGAGAAATTTGAATTGCATGGTAAATGGATCAGGCTCTCGGCATAGGGCTAGTGCTGCACATAAGAACAGTCAGTTGCCTCAGAAGCATGATGAAGACGCTGCTATTCATAACATGGTGGTTGAAAAGGATTCTGGAGTTATTGATGTCATGCCTCTTGCAGCAATAGATGATACAATCCAGGATACTAGTTCCAGAAAACAACTTTCAAGGTTGACTGATATAATTATCTTGTGCTCCTCATTTATTGTTATGGCTTTAATTTCCAATTAGACCAGGGGGTGTTCATTTGATAAAACCGTACCAAACTGAACCAAAATTTGGCATACCTCCCTAACCGAAAGCAGGCAAGTTGATTCAATATATCAATATCTTCTTCCTTAAAGTTTATGGAGTCAAGGTCCAGTAAATGAAAACATGTTGGAGTCTACTTCATTGGGCTTGCAAAATGTATTCAAGGCACTTTAGATGCTCTTATATCTCTGTTATTATAATATATGAACGAAAAAGATTTCTCTTCATGACTGTAGGGTGGATGATCTTATATTGGAGGCTATAACCAAGTTGAAGGAACCTCGAGGATCGAGTCGGCATACAATTGCTGAATACATAGAGGTAATGTTGATTTTATTTTATAAGTTAATAATAATATAGCCATAAAAGTAAGAGCGGCTGAAATTGAAAAATTGTAAATTGTAATGTCTTGTGTTTTATGAGTTGGGTTAACATTTAGGCTCTTATCACACCTTGGTGTCAATTATTCTCATACAACATACCCATCTTATGATTGATTTAGACAGGATTTTAATTCTCTGAAAGAGAATTTTCTTTCCTATTTCCAAATTTTCCCTGTGATTGTGACTCTTCTCATGTTATGGTTTATTATGTTTTCATTACAGGATCATCACTCATCACCTCCAGACTTTGAAAGGGTTTTGGCTGCAAGTTTGAAGCTTTTGACAGAAAAGAGACGATTGGTTAAGGTATTCCATTTGTGCAGGTCATTTCATATTTTCATTGCTGTAACAATTGTAAAAATGGAAAGTATAGTGAACATAAAGTTTATTTAGTTTAGTGGCTTATGCTGCATGCATGTGGATTTATGAACAATTGTGATGTATAATCATGTGTACTATCAAACAGTTAGTTATTGTCCTGCCGCTTCTCTAATATTTTTGTTGCAGAACTATAGTTTCCCTGGTGATTACAAGGATTAGATTAATTAATGATTTACAGATTTAGCCGTTTTGTGAAAATAAAAGAATAAGGAAGGAACATACTGCTAAATGCAGTTGTTTCATTTATCATCAAATTACTGGCATATTGTCCAGTTAGTTTGAGGGCCTTCTGACTTGTGCATTAACTGGCTGAGTTGCTTCCCTAGTTTTTGACTTCTGCCCTGCCATTCCCTATGCACCTCTCTTTGATCTCTCTTGGTGCTTCTATGTGGGTGTCTGCGGGGGCTTCACTTTATTTTAGTTTTGGTGGTTTAATGGAAACGAATGAGCTAAAAACCAGGGCTGAGTGTCTCTCTCTCTCTCTCTCTCTCTCTCTCTCTCTCTCTCTCTCTCTCTCTCTCTCTGTGTGTGTGTATGTGTTTTTTTCTTCCTTTTTCTTTCTTTTTTTTTCTTTTAAAGAATATCAGAATGAGGATTTTATTTATGTTGTAACACTAACCAAGAAATGTCTTTAGGAACCGGGAAGCATAGGGTATATAGTTGTAGGGTTGCAAATGATTATAAAAATTAGACCCGAGCGCAAGCTTGTCAAGCTTTTAAATTTTTATTTTTTTGCACTGCTAAGCAAGAAGCACATGCCTCCCAACATATTAATATATTGGGCTGCAAAATTTTGAATTTTCATGAACCATCGAGATGGAGGCCTCAATGCATTACTATTACTGGTTGAATTAGTAAAATCTGGAAAAATAAAGCAAACAAATAAAAGGAGGGATCTTAGCTACACATTTATTTGGAATTTGGATACTTCTTGATATAAAGATTATAACCATTATTGCTCTCCTGGACAGGTGAAGCATCAGTACAGGATTGCACCGCGGTCAATATCTTTGGAAGTAGGGAAAAACCCATCCTCGTTGCTTGCAAATGGAGCAAAGAGGGATTTTTCAGGAGCGCAGAGAAATGGTATGGTTATTCTTACCAAGGCCCAGATTGACGCTGAGCTGGAAAAGATGAAGAGCATGAGTGCAGCAGAGGCAGCTGAAGCTGCGGCACAGGCAGTTGCAGAAGCAGAAGCTGCGATTGCAGCAGCTGAGGCAGCAGCAATGGAAGCAGAGGAGGCCGAGGCCGAAGCAGAAGCAGCTCAGTGTTTTGCTGATGCGGCTCAGAAGGCACTCAATTGTAACATTATTCGTGTCTGGTAAAGTCGAATTTCTGATTTTGATTATCTACAGAAGGTACCTTAAACGGCTGCACACACTTAAAACATAGCATGCATGACTTTAGGCCTGAATCAGACGGACAATTCAAGTGGTTTATAAAGCTCCTCACATTAGAAATAGGGTTAACTTCAAAACTTACCCTTGAAGTTTGACCTAATTACAAAAAAACCAGGTAACTTTCAAAATTACAAAAAATACCCCTGAGGTTTTATTTTGTCTGACATTTACCCCCTTCATAAGCAAAAACATTTCAAACCCCTCATATTTATAAAAATATTACAGTTTACCCCTTAATTTTAACATTGAATCAAACTTTTTGTAATTTTGAAAGTCAGCTGGTTTTTTTGTAATTAGGTCTAATTACAAAAAAAAAATCCAAAGTTTTCTGAAAATTACAAAAAACCCTTTTGAGGTTTGATTGATTTCGTTTTATATTTTCCATCTTCATAAGCGAAAACATTTCAAAACCCCCATGATATTTCTAGAAATATTATACTTACTCCCTTATATTTAGGAGAGAATCAAACATGAGGGGACTTTTTGTAATTTTGAAACTTTTCTGGATTTTTTTCTAATCAGCCCAAACCTCCGGGGGTCTTTTGTAATTATCCCTTTAATTTTTTTCTCTGACAGCCTTGCTTTCATGCGTATGCAGAATAGCTCGTGGCAGCAACTTTGTAATTCCATCTCCAGATTCCAGCAATCGAACCGGTGATGGTTTATCACTTTGCTCCCCATGCCTATATGGATGTAAGATAAGTTAATAACTTGTAAATACAAGGAATTTCATCCATGTAATTGTTTGTGTTCATCAATTGTTGATGTATACCAAGTTGAAAACAACTGTAGCTTGTTATGTTATTAGACGAATTAGACTTCTAATCGACCAGTGCCTACCATTGCATTTCATTTGTGATGCATTGCTTCGGGTTATATTGATGTGGTTCTGGGAGTATAGAATTAAAAAATCAACTTGTGTTAGATATTTTCTGGATCAATTGCAACCATGGGCTGTGTAGGACTCGATGACCGGCCCAATATAGCAATGTAAGCGTGGGCCATTGTTAGCCAGTGCAGTGGCCATTGTGAGATTAAATGTGGCAAGCTAGGCCCAATTTCACAGTGGCGCGGTTATTGCTATTATTACTTCGCAATGATCTGCCGAGCTCGAGGATTCGAAATCTCTGATAGACCGTATTTTTGGAAAAAGAAAAAGACTTGGCCCAACTTTTGTGGCCTAGTGTGCAAAAGCCCATGATAGAGATCTTTCATAACTCTAAGAGGATGTTTGGGTAGGTTTATAAGTTCTTCAAACGATAAGTTGCTGGAGAAAGTATAAGCTATTTACATTTGTTTTTTTTTTAAAGGGTTATTTAAAGAACTTTCTTTAATTTTGGTCGTTTTAATTATTAAATTGTCATTACTAACATCTTAGAAGCTTTATCATATTCTTATTTTATTCAAACACTTTAATAACTTAAAGTAACTAATTTTGAATAAGGTTACTTTTCTTTTCCACCCACTCTTATAAAAAAGTATTTTTCCTACCCCAATTTACCGAAACACTATTCAATAAGGTTGCATTTGAATGGGTAAATTTGGATTTGGGGAGAGGATTTATGGAAGGATTTCAAATGACTCCAAATAAGAAGGAATTGAAATCCTCCAAAATGACTCCAAAAATAGCTTCCAAGGATTTGAAATTCATTATAAAATGACTCTATCCAAACAACCTCAATGGATTTCTTATTATGGATTTGAAATCCATAGCTCAAATCCTTCCATCCAAATGGAGCCTAAAGAACTTCGATTTTGACTAACTAAAACCCACCCTAATATGCATTAGTTTCCACAACATATCGTGGCCTCCACGAGCATCGATCTTTGTTGGCCATGATATAAATGCTCGATAGGTTCTATCGTTGCAACCTACCACCCAATATAAATGCATTACATAAATTCTATTGTCGTTATCATTATCCAATTATCTTGCATACATATCGTGGCAACCTGATACACGATATGAATACATTATATAAATTTATATTGTGGCAACCTGTTCCATGATATATTTTATGTTGTGGTTATTATTTTCCAATTATCTTGCAATATATCGTCGTTAATTACTAGACGATATAAATGTACGATATAATTATATTGTGTCAATTTGTCCGTTATATAAATGCATGATCTAAGTTATATTGTAGCAACCTACTCCACGAATTTATGTCATGACTATCATCTTCCCATAATTTTTGGAGGTAAGGAAAAGAGAGAAGAGAGGGAAAATTTGTTGTTTATAGTGTTTAAAAGGAATAACAAAATTACGGGCATACCAGTAAAAAGCTTTTACCTTATCCAAACTGACTACTTCCCACCATTTCCACAAATGTTAATTCCCCTTCAAGTGGGTCTAGCAATTATTTATGGACAAATTGCACTGATTTTAACTATAATAGTTGATATGATAATTTATGGTAGTCATTAATATATAATAAAAAAAATAAAAATATTATTATCAATTTATACTTTATATATTATTAATAATGAAATAGAAAATAAAATAATTTCAAGCTGATTTACCTTGTTTTTTTTCTAAATACTTTATATAGGACAAAATCAGAAAACCTCTGAAATTAATTCAATAATAAATCTTGAACATATAACAGAATTGATAGAAGTTTTCTGCACATAAAAATTGACGTACTATGTCTATGTATAGCTCTAGTCTCCTAAACTCTCAAAGAAAACGCAAATTCGATTGATTGACGAGGGTTGTTTTATTGTGTGAAAATTGAATATAAAAACAAGCCAAACATTTTGTATTCATGTTGCCATAGAAATATGGAGGATTAAATTAATTAATTTGTGTACCTAATGCTATAGAGAAAAATCCAATTTCCATAGAGTTGGTAGTTGGTACAATCTAGTCGAATTCTGAGTTAATAATATCAATATCCTACTTCTTGTTATAAACTCACAATATAAATTTACTTGAATAATATCCAAATAAATAGTATTAATGTCTCCATCTCTACATTTGGCCATTAGGTCTTTGCCAATATTTATATTATCATAATGCCACTAATGACTAAACACCTTTTAATATATTCCCCAACACAACCCCAACTCCATGTCTCCATGGCCATCCTATGATTCCACGGTCCCAATGCAAGATAGTGAACTCTTTCTTTTTTTTTTTTTTTTTTATGTTTTAAGTCAATTTCACGAATTTAGAATTCTCCTTTCGCAACTCCTAATACTTCCAAGCTATCATATCACCCCAACACACCTAATACCAACTCCATCAAATTAAATAGGCATAGCATCAATAATAAATTACATGTCAAATCAAAAGTATAAAAACAAAGAGCGGATTTCTTTTTTAAATTGTCGGGGATGGTAAGGATGAGAACACATATACTCATATGAGATCGAAATTTCCAGTCGAATCTTGATAACACAAGGATCTTGGGGCCTCCTCCTTATCAATCGGGCAAGGGTTCATTGGCCAAAAAATTACTAGAATTCTTTATATGAATAGGAGGGGAAATGAAATTTTGATAGTATGATTTGGTACCGAAAAGTATAAGAGAGAACGAAAAGTGAATTAAAATGTGAGATGAAATGAGATACTATTACAAAAAAACAAATTTTGTTTTTTCCCGGGCAATTACATCCCACTAATTTTGCAGCCACACTTTTGACAATCCCAGGCTGATTGGTTGAAGCATAATAATCGAAGTAAAGGACTACAAATTATACTCCAAAAAAAGAGCTAGCCAAGGTTTCTGGTGAGAAATTCGGCTAAGGACCTTCTAAGAACATAATAAATTAAAACTCAATGCATTTAATAAGGGACTGCAGACACTGAAAACAGAACAAAAGATACGTCTAAGAGTAGTACCTACTGACCTATTTATTTATTTTGCAAAAAACATTAATGATATTAGCATCCAAGTCATTGTACAAATCCTAGTAAATTTACATAAAAAATGGATCACATGACAAAATTATGATGTTGAAGACACATTACTAGACCACAACAGCAATAATGAACTAATTAATAATCCCAAAGAGGGCTCGATTTTGCCCGAGTGCCCGAGGGATTCCCTGTCTACGGATCGAAGTAGCACACTTTGTTCTTTTACAACTTAGCCAGATGACGGATTCATTAATCAGAACAGACTGATCAATTGAATACATATGTTATACATAATAAAAATCAAAATACAAACTCCATACTTTGTTTTTGTTTTAATTTAGTACAAGCAGACTATAAACTGATTTCACGACTTGATGATCATCAATTGGATATCAACTGATAAATCAATAATATATTTGATTCACAACTTACACTAATATACCTCAGAGAGGCGCATATAATTATTTGTTGGTAGTTGATTGATTAGTCAACTACAAGCTCCAGCCGACCACGAACGGATTGACTAATCAAGATGAATGATTAATCAGTTAAACAGATAAATTAATGATATGCACAACGAAACGAGGGATTTTCCTTATCAAACATGAGTGCCCACTGCGTAAAGGTCACTGCAGAGAACTAGCATTTGCAAATTATGCCTCCAGGTAACCTTTTCGTTCCAAGTATGAAATTACTGTTTCAGCTAGAACACATGGAGAATCACAAATTCCTTCTCTTTGTTGCAATACTATCTGGGAATGTCAACAGCATCAGATATTTAGTGTTATGAAACCCAAAAAAGGGGTGGGCGGGTGGGGGGTTTAACTACAAAAACTACCCCTGAGGTTTAGCCTAATTACAAAAAAACCAGGTTTAGCTTACAATATTGCACCTTGAGGCTTGAAGAGGCCTCAAGAAGGTGGTATTTGTTAGGTAAATGCAAACCTAATTTTGAAAGCTAATTGGAGTTTTTGGTAATTAGGCTAAACCTTAGGGGTAGTTTTTGTAATTATCCCAAAAGAAAAAGATAATAGATGGCAAGAAGATGATTGTATGCCAACGGGCATGTCCTCTATTTTTCAAAGAAATATGCATCTAAAGGAAGGATTGTGTTTTGAAAGTTGTCATTTAGCAATATACAGGCCAATACTCAATTAATTAGCATAATGCCATGTAAGTTTAGCTTCAAGAGCACTTGACAGACCAAGTAAATAACACTTCCTTTTGCAAAGTAGAAATACATACCTCAGAGTTTAATGGTGGCTCATATGGATCATCAACACCGGTGAAACCTGCAAAACACAAGCAAACAAATCAATTATTTGAATGGAAACTTTACGAATGCAATGAATCAGGGAGAAACATCACACTGAAGCATCAAAAAGCTAGTTCTGTCTTCTTACAAGAACAAAGCAAAAATATATGCTTCTTAAGGCTCTTAAATATGAATTATAAGCATCAAGTTCCAAAACAGAGGAGGAGGTCAACTGCGGGGCTCCCATTCTGATGGCATACTGGAGGAAAATATTAAAATATAATCACATCAAACAAGGTAATCCAAAAGGATTTCACTATGTGGTTTGACTTTACAGATTGGGGTGGAATAGATTTAGCTGCTTACTAAGGTGAGGTTAGTTTAGTTCAATTGAGTGTCAGGTAAGGAATTCATATTAATTAATGATCTCTGCCGAATGAAAGGAATCTCATTAACATCACCAGCCTAGCCCCCACCTTACTGATGGCTGTTCTTACCTATCAATAATCATTTAAGAAATAAAGCACTCCTCCATATATACTGTAAGAAACTGCACTTTGAGACCTATAATTATGTAACAACTAAATACGGGTTAACATTAATATACACATAAATAAATGCGATCCTACAACCCACCATTGAAAATCTTGCATGCAGACACCGTTCCATGATGTGATGCAGAAAAGCCAAATGCAAGCAATTACATATGGATAGGTGCAATGCTGAGTGAGTGGCAGTTGGTACCCCAACAATCAGAATGGTGTAATACTAGCAGACTTAATTTTTAATTTCTCCTAATTTATTGTGCAGTGAATACATAAATATAATATCCCGAAATCGAAGTATCCAGAAAAGATGGTTTGAGAGATTGCTATCCAGGCTTTTTAAATGTGCCTTCCATGTTCCCATCAATAGGTATCTAAGGACAGTGACTGAAGGCTGATCCGTGCGAAAAGACAAAATGAAGAAAAAATAACCAGGTTTTAGAATTTCAATTGCTACATGTGCAACAAACCTTTGATTTTTCCAGCTCGCGCAAGCTCGTATAATCCCTTTGGATCCCTTGCCTCACATACTTGTAAGGGCACATCCATATACACCTGCATATTCAATAATTTTTAGTTGATTTCTTGTCAAAAAATTGTAGCATTTGGTTTGAGAACATTGCTTTATCACATGCACAAACCAGAGGAAGTTTAACGCATATATCAAATTTCCAAAGGCAGAAAATGTAACCTCAATAAAATCGCCTTCAGGCAGTAAACCACGGCAGGCATCTCGTTCTTTCCTAAATGGCGATATTAAACTTGCAATGCAAATGACCCCAGCATCTGCAAAGAGCTTCGCCACCTCTCCTGTATGACAAAAATAAGTTGATTGAACTTTAAAATGTAACAGAATATAATAAATCCGAAATTGAGACAAGAAACCAACCTATCCTTCTTATGTTCTCAGCTCTATCTTCAGCTTTAAAACTAAGATCTCGGTTCAGACCATGCCTGCAGTTATCCCCATCAAGGATATAGGTAAGCTTTCCTCTGGCATGTAAGGCACGACTTAAAGCGCATGCCAAAGTGCTCTTTCCTGAATAACAAATCAAGGAACAAATAAGATACCACCTAGTCCACTGCTGCCAGCCCCAAACAAAGGCCATGTTATGGTAGACAAATGGAAAACATGTCGCAAACAATGATGAAAATACAGAGTGAAAAAAGGAAGACCAGAAGGACAAGAAAGCAATTCTAAGACCAAAAGGAAAAGAAGTTCAATAAATCAATTTTCTGCATTTTCCTCTTTCGATGTCCCAATATTCTCAATAGGGACGTCAAGATGACTCTACGAACCATTGCAGCAAAGTCAAATACTCCAGCCAAACACTCCATATTTCTCCTGATTTACTATACACCAGCTAATAGACATCGAATACCATCAGAAAATGTGTTTCCTCATCCAATGGAAGTCAATATTGAAGACTAATTATATGCCTCTCTTTATCAGTTCCAACAGATTCTCCATATGCATGGTTTCAAAGTTGTGTTCCCAAAATCGAGCGCCTTACTGGGTTCATTATGAAGTTTCTCGCTACTCAAGCTAACAATTACCAATGAGTCAACGTGTCTCTGTTCAATAATGAGGAAATCATAGGATTTGTAAGCACCTCTTGATCGCACATAAATAAATGTTGGTAACAACACCTGATGATGAGTAAATGCACAACAAAATATAATGTGTATCACAATAAAATCTCCGATGCGTTCACAAACCTGATCCACTTAGCCCAGTGATCCAAATAACACAGCCCTTCTGATTAAGCAACTCCTGCCTGTCGCTCTTTTCTACAGAACACTTGTGCCACACAATATTTGACGAATTTCCAACTGTAGACATCTTAAGTGTACTTTTCCCTATGTAAACAATTAACCACACACACATTAGATAGCTAAAGAAATTCCAAACAATCAATTCTTACTACCTAAACGATGCAAGGGGAAAAAGGAAACGCTTAACCAGAGGAATACAATGAAAATACCAGATAAACCGCTGCAATCGTTGGTGAGAACATCGCCAGGCCGGCCGTTGGCGTGCGTCGTCGTTTCGGGAGCTTCCATAGCCTTAATTGGCGTCAGGAAGCTCGATCTCGCCACACCACCGCAAATCTCCAATTTCTGACCTCTGCCGCGGAACACGGACGCCTTTGATGGCGTCGACTTGGCGTATAATGCCTCGGAAAAGTCTAATGCCGAGGATTTACACAAATTCAACGTATGATTACCAAGCGCCGCCATTTTTTTATTCCTCGATTTCCAATTACAAAATTACCAATTTGCCAATTCCCTCACCCAAAAAATAAAAGAAAAAAAAAAAAACAAAACGTCGTTGATTTATGGTGACAATGCAACAAACCATTAAATGTGAAGAACGATTGATGGCGATAGCTATTTCATTTCTCACGAACTCGTGCTGAAATTTCGAAACAACACGAATACGTAAACCTCAAATTGTTTCGTAGTATACGGCTGGATATCTGGGTTAGTTTTTGAAGAAGAAATGGAAGAAAATTGATGATAGTGATGTTAAATGTGGGTGCGAGACACATAGGAATCCCACAGGTGGGCGAGGCAATTTACTTAGTCCCATGCCACGAGGCGCCGTTTTATACTCAAATTTCCATTAATGTTGTACTTTAGCTACAATGGAAAAAAATAAATAAATAACAAAAGACAAAAGTATTTTTTAAAGAAATTGTTACAGCCAATATGATATTTGAAAAATAAAGCAAATTCAAATAATATTAAAGGGCATTTAAGAGTTCATATAGTAATCTAGTGGTTAAAACTCTTATGCTCGGTCTGGACCGTCTGGTTTGAAGTTCGGTTTCCATCATTACCTTCCCTCAGGATATGTACTCCAAAAAAAATCAATATATGACTGAATGAGATGTTACGAAAGGCGGATGAAATCTTCTATCCAGGATGGTGTTTCATCTCCTATTCCACCGCACGGATGATTGTCACATATATAGAAGTTATCATATTAATTTTGGAGAATAAATCAAGGCCAAATTATGGGGTTTTAAGATAGTAACTTCTATACACGTGACAATCATCTGTGCGGTGAAATAGGAGATGAAACACCATTCTGAAATAGAAGATCGCATCCGAACAAAAGGATATCAGTCTATATTTAGACAGTTAGTGGTCATATTATTTGTTTAAATTTTGAAATTTTGCATCCTTATTTCTTTGTATATTTTAATTACATATATAAATACCACGAGCTTGTAGCTTAAGCCTCAAGTGGTTTTACTTACTCATGAATCTTTCAATTTCTTTAAAATTTATCTCTCCTTAGGCTCCAATACGTACTATATCACTTACCAGTTGTAAGAATATTAATCAAGTTCAACCCTTAAGTATTTTAATTTCTTTGAAATTTGTCTTCTATGTGGCTCCAACCACTCTTCCCAGTTTAACTTATAAAAAATACATATATAAATAATTGGAATAAATCAAAATATTCATTGATGTAAGTCAAATAGTTAAATCACACTATAGGTTTATTATGAGATCTCTCAAAGATATGCTAGGCATACTTAATTGTCCCTTGCCATCTGTCGCCATCCTCTCAGATTCACATTAATATTGTTCATGAATCTTGGTTACACCAAAAATAAATAGTTACAGTTGTTTTAGTAAGAAATTTTTACAGCTCGTTGAATTATTAATTCTAATAACCTATATTGGCAACTTTTGACTTTGTCACAATATTACAACATTATATATAATGATTGATTTAGGAAGATGAACCACAT
Source organism: Rehmannia glutinosa (assembly GCA_016081115.2). NCBI lineage: Eukaryota > Viridiplantae > Streptophyta > Magnoliopsida > Lamiales > Orobanchaceae > Rehmannia > Rehmannia glutinosa. Next base: position 8,322,708 of record CM071930.1, on the reverse strand, counting down.
GTACTGACCTAGGATCTCAGTGAGCGAGGTGAGGTTCTTTATTCGAAGGTCAATTTGAAACAGAATAAACATTAGGCTAGTCAGGGCGTCCCCGAGCTAAGGGCTTTCATTACTTAAGTCTGATCAGGTAATTGAAGTACTTCGAAATTAAATAGAAAGGTAATTTAGAATAATGACAAGTTACCTTTTACATTAAATTCCGTGCCGTATTTATAGTAATGTTCATCAAGAAATGTGGATCTCCGTACACGTGTCGTGATATGAGAAATCGGCTCGCTCCATTGATGGTGGAGAGTTCATAGGCGACCTTTGGGCTAGGTCGAGATCCATATAAAAAGGCGCGGGTTTTGGGAGAATTCTGGTAATTTCATCTGAGGCGAGATGAAGGTGGTAATTTTGACCTAGTGAGTTCAATATAGTAATTTCCTTATCAATGACAATTTTGACTTAATACTGGATTGACTTTCCCCCTTTCTTTTTTCTTCACATAAATTCATATGACTATGAGCATCTTCTATTATCCGCTTTATCCTAACTTATAAGGATTGCATCTCAACCTCACGAGTCACGACTTTAGAATACGATGATATAAGGGACTGATGAATGCTCATATATAATAAACACAAAACAACACTATATGCATACGATGTCGTACGAATGCCCTCTCAATACTACGCCAGAAAAGTGAAATGCATGTCGAATCGTTCCTTAACCGTAATATTATGCACACCAAAATGGGGCAAAACAGATAAGGTATTATCCATGCTACACGTAGTGGATGAATGAAATTAAGGATTACAAAATAACCCGTCATGACGGGTACCCGCCCCGCCCCGTGTTCAGTTACTGTATTTTCTAGTATTTTACCTATAATTTTTATCATATTTATCTGGTCGCCACTTTGTCAAGTGTTATCGAGATTGATGATTTTTTTAATTTCTGTTTTCTGTACTATTTTCCTTTTAAGATCTCGTTTGAAGAGGTTGAAACTCACATATTCACATGACCCGTGATTATTAATTACAATTTTATAAAATTTTCGTTAAAAAATACAGAAAATTGTGCAGCACATGCAACATAAATCATTGAATTGAAGTGTCAGTATCACGTCTTATTTGAAACCAATTAAGAATTGATACGAGAGAGCCTCAAACAAAAGCTATACATATGTATGAACTTTCACACTTATCAAATTAATAATCTTTTCTATGCTTTACTTAATATTTATTGGTATCGTGCAGTCATTATCTTAATTAATTGCTACTAATTAGTATAGAACTACTACTATTTTATTTTTTTATTCTATTTTTTAAATCTTATTTTTTTCATTAATTATTGATTGCTTAACTAATTTTGCTGGCAAGTAGCATCTGCATAGCCCATAGGTAGATCTGATCTGTTTAGGCATAAGTTTTGACTATAAGTTCCTCAATAGTGTATAATAAATTCAAATGTTAATGCTGCTTTAAACAAAAAGATCGAGGTTAATGCTAGTCTAATCAGGGTAATCCTTTTTTCATTTTTTAAAGAAATACGGAAGATTTTGAGTTTTCTAGAGTTAATATTTTTCAAAGTACAAAAGTTGATTTCTTTTTCTAGAATCATAATAAATTTCATTCATTTATCGAGTGAAAAATAGTTACAAGCTCTAGAAAGTCATAAATCGACACATATCAAAAATAAATTTTTTAAACGTAAACATATTTAATTGATTTGTAGAATCAGAATATCTCAACAAAGGCTCTGGACAAAACACGTACCAAATAAATTGTTATCACTTCTGCCACATTTTTCGGTAATGTCCTATATGAAACTTCTGAACAAAATCACACATATGGGACAAACTTTTTTATGCGAAAAAGATACATATTGGGGACAAATAAAAATCTCTATTGCGGACAAACAAAAAACACTTAATGTCGTGACGGGAGACTAAAAGCATTGTAAATTAATTCTTTTATCCTAAAAAAAAGGAATAAGATGGAAGAATAAAAAACGGATCGGGTTTTTGTTTATAGTAAAAGTTGATTTGTAGTTACAATATCAACACGGAGGCCAATAGGCCCTCAAATCAAAATTAGAGTACACATTATATATAAATAACAATAACGTATAATATATTTTAAAATTATTAAACTCAAACTATATTGACTTTATGGAAAAGAAGTTTAACATTTGCAAAGGTACCTGATTCACATTTCACGTTGCACTAGAGAGTCCAAATGAAACAAAATTTTAAATTAGAAAAATATATTGAATGAAACAATTATATACTTAATTAGAGACTTTCAATTTGGGCAGACTTTTTCAATTCCTTTTTTTTTTTTAATTCATAGTGTACATAAACTTAGAGGTTCACAATCACAATTGTGTATGGGACAATAAATCAATTGCATATCTACGCAACCATTCAAATCAATCAATAAAATCTAATTTATTTGAATTCTACTAATACCCTTGATCATTAAGATTTTATAGAATTTTCAAAATATTAAAAAAACATGTGCAGCACTGGCAACATACAAATATAAAATAAAGTGCCAATATCACGTCTTATTTGAAATCGATTAAAGAATCGAGTCAATTGACACGAGAGAAGTGCACAAAAACTATGTTTAAACTTTCACACTTGTCACTTAATAATTTATTTTCTGCTTTATTATTTAATATCGGGCTGTCATTTTTTTTTAATACCACTTGTTTGCTATCAATTGTAATTTATTTATTTTCTTCTTGAATGCATAATTAGTTCTGCCGGCAAGTTGCAATGTATATAGCCCATAGGTGGATCTATTCTACTTAGGCATTTTAAAAGGAGCAAATTGTGATAACTACTCGCTTAAGACAAAAAAATTTATGACATGTGATAAAAAAACTAAGTTTTCTATCCACTTTTGTGATTTTTTTACCCAAATACCTTGGTACTTTATCTCTTACATATTTCTTTCTCACATTAAAATATTTTCATTATTTTCAGATTTTTAACACAAGTTTTAGTTTTTTTAAAACAAAATCAGGTTTTTGTAAAATCGTTTATTATAAAAAGAAAATTTGAAAATAATTTTGAGTTTTTATTATTTTATAATTTTAAAATACTTCAAATAAATGGAAAATATTTTAAAAAAAGTGTATAGTTTTTTTAAAACCATTTTCATGTTTAATTTTTTTTTTGTAATTTTTTGATTTGAAAATAACTTCGATTCTTTTTTTATTTTTTAAAAAAATTATCGTGTTTTTCTATATTTTAATATTTAGATTGAAAATAATTTTGTGGAATTTTTAACGTATTTTAATAAATAGAAAATGCTTTTAAATTCTATTGAAACACGATATGGTACGATATGTTGGAATAATTAAGAGTGTCAATCAAAAATAAATTTGTTAATGGTTTGTTAATGGCACGATATATTAATGGTTTGTTCTGGGCTTAATATTCCTCCAAAAAATTCATGCCATATCCAAATAATGAATTTTTTTAATGGTTTTGTTAATGGCACGATATGTTGGAATAATTACCAGGATCAATGGTTTTGTTAATGGCACGATATGTTGGAATAATTAAGAGTGTCAAGATTAATGGTTTGTTATGGGCTTAGTATTCCTCCAAAAGAGATAGTTGTAGCATTTTTTGGCCCGATATGACACCATATGTACATGGGGATTGACACGATATGGATACAATATAGGCACGATATGAGTACGATATGTATATTGTATATGTGCATGGAGGTTGGCACGATATGGACACGATATAGGCACAATATAGACACGATATGCATATGTATATGTATATGAGGGTTGACACGATATGAGTGTTTGATACATGTTTTTATCTTAATTTTGATGATTTTGTTTTTACACCAAAACAATATTTTTAATTGTTGTCCAAATATTCTTAAATGATTCTTTATGATTATACTATTCTCTTGGAGTATTTCTTCAAAGGTATTTCAATAAATATTGGACAACACTCTTGATGTTTTTAAGTTAATGGATTTTACATGTAAACCTTATTTAAAATGTTGTCTGAATACTCCCGATTGCTTTAAAATATTTTTACTATTTTTTCGGAGTATTTCTTGACGTTTATTTTCGATAAAAATTGGACAACACTTCTGTCTCAAGGTCGACCGGTCGCCCTATAGGGCAACCCGTACCTGAAGATGATTTTTGAAACAGAAAATGAGACGAAGAAAAATTCGAGCAGGTCGACCGGTCGCCTAGGGATCGACCTGTACCTGAGAGTTGGCAATTTCTTCCTGTTCTTATTTTGGAATGGTCGACCGGCTAGGGGTGGGGTCGACCGGTCGAACCCTATGTCGACCGGTCGCCCCGTGTTAGTTTTGCTGTGTTCTTTTCAAACTCTATTTCTGCGCGACCGGTCGCCCTATGTTTTGACAGCAAAATTCTAACCGTTGTGCAGCAGACATATTTTTCTTAAATTGTGGGATTGATTTCTAACAACTATATTCTTGATTTTAATTGTATTTTTCTGTAGATTTTCAATCCCCAAGAGGAGTCTATGCTTAATCAATCATCTCCTATAAATAGAGGAAGTTTTGGAGCAACCAAATAACAATTGAGATACAACACAACAAGATACATTCAAAGAAAACACATGTTCTTTCATTGTTGTTATTCTTGTTGTGATTTGCCTATCTTATCACTTTCACATCTTGAGGTCTAGGCTTTCATTTCTTGGTTACACTTGCACTCAAATTGTAATATCATTTATTAAGTTGTAATCTTGATTTTGGTCATCATCCAACACAAGACATCCTTGTGAGTATTCTTGTGGTAAGAATACACTTGGGTGATCTAGGTGATAGGTGTTTCAAGAGTGCGATGCTCTTGAGGTGTTTGAAGAATTCGGTATTCTTCAAGATTGAAGATTGTGGTGATTTTCATGGGTGCCGTTGAAGGAAGATTGTGGTAATCTTCAAAGGGAGATTGTGGTAATCTCCAAATGTGGTGTTGAAGAAGAGTGTGGTGCTCTTCAAGGTGTTGTAAGTTGAATTTGTATTAATTGTGGTAATTAATAAAATTGTTTTTCTTTTTCAAAACCCATCCCGGATATACTGGGGTGGTAGTAGATTAGGCCCTAGGTGGATTGAACTACTATAAATCGATGCGTGTTATTTACATTCCGCACCTTTTCTATTATCTTGGCTTGTTTTGTTCGAAAAAGAGGGGAAATCGAAAAGATGGAGATAATCTATTCACCCCCTCTAGATTATCGTAGCCGCTTGAACTTACAATAAGCACGATATGTATATGTATATGTACAGGGAGTTGGCACGATATGACACGATATAGGTATACGATTTTATACATAGGTGTGTGTACTTGGGGGGAAGTGTACATGATTTTCAAGGAAATCATTAATTTCATCAGTTTAAAATTTTCAAAATCTCCAAATTAAAGGAGGGACGTTTTTGCCAAATTGGGTAGAAAAGAGTTTTCTTATGTTGACTGGTAGAAAAGAGTACTCACTATCCATAGTGGGTATTTAAAAAATTCTCCCTTTTAAAAGTTAAGGCTAATCTTATGTGGGTAAGTTTTTTTATTGAATTAATTGTAAAATTGGTCCTGTAACAGTAGGCATGTGGCATTTTAGGGCCATAATAATTGTCTGAATCGATAATTTAAAATGATAGTATTCTAAATTTTGTAGATTGAAATAGGGGTGGCAATTTGAGGTAAGACATAAAATTATCGAGTTTGGGCCAAGTGTTATCGGGTTTGGATCATTATCGGGCCGACCCGATAAGAACGATAACAAATCGGGTCCATATCGGGCCAACCCGATAAGCCCGCTAAACCCGATAAGACCCGATAACACAAATAATATTTGTTTTACACATTTTTTTCTTATTCTAACTTCCTTAGAGGCTTTATATGTGATAAATATTTGAAGAAAAAAATAATATTATACTATATTAGTAAATAATTTAACTAGCCAAATGCTCTAAATTGTCCAAATGAGCCAAAAATTAATTATTATAAAAATATAAATAAATTTGCTTATCGGGCTTAACGGGCCATGCCTGGGCTATCGGGTTTTTATCGTGTCGTGTTCGGGTTACTATTTTTGGCCCGTTAAGCTCATCGGGCCGTGTTTGGATTAGTGCTTATCGGGTCGTGCTCATATTGGACCGGCCCGATAACGGCACGGCCCGCTCGATTTGCCACCCCTAGATTGAAACCTCTATTTTGATCGAATTGATGATATGGCGCCAATGTGACCAAATCAAATTAGGGATTTTGACTTTTCTAGTTGAATTAGCTAACTCTTTTTTTTCTTTAAATACAAAGGGGGAAAAGGGAAGGGGACCGCACGCACTTGTATGAGATTAAATCCGAGTCAATCACTGTTACAATAGTTACTAGAGCGCAAGGTTGATCCAGGCTAAATAGTTGACTTGGATGCAATGACATGATGATTTTGACCCGGCGCTAACATAGGAAAAAATTGCAAACAAGCTAAGTAAGCTAAACTGCTAAAGTGGCACTTTTGATAATTACATGTGTCTTTTTGTTAATTAATATTTTACAAAACAGATTTAATTCTTTAATATTTTTCTTTTTCGGAATTTATGGTTAACTTTAAAGAATACAATTTAGGAAATAAATTGAATTAATTTATTAGTGAGTAAATTTTTTAACATTTGGTACTTTACAAAATAATAATTATCCACCAAAGATAAATTAATAAAAGATATATAATTAATTAGTTAAGTTGATTCCAACTACATTGATTTCAATTGAAAAATATACTTTACTTTTTCTAATATACCTAATCCAAAAGAAAAAAAAAACGAAAAAACGCATTCTTTAAATTATTTAAAAAGGTTAATTTTCAAAAACATCTTAACAAATTTTCATCAATATTGAATCTTGTCTTCTGTGGGGTTTGTGTTGTCAGAGTGGCTAGGTCTAATCCGTAAGTGTGTGTTCCCTTCCCTATTTATCCCAATTGTACTAAAAAAAAAGCTAATGTAATTGTTAGTAGTCGATTGTTGAGGCGAAATTAGCTGCTTGCAATTGATATTGATGCAAAATTGTTTTTTTAGTCCTTTAAGTGGACTGACCTGTAGCTTTAGTCCTCACTTACTAATTTGTATGATATTAGTCCTCTAACTAAATTTTTTTCAGATATTTAGTCATGTTACCTGTTATACCCGGTCAACCTAACCTGAAATGCTGATGTGGCTTTTTTTTCTAATAAAATAATTTTTTAATGACTTAATTGATGACATGTACACATAGTTGGATGATTTTGGAGGGAAACTAGGTTTTGGTACCAAAATGGAAGGAAAATTGATATTTAGTTATAATATATATAAAAACTATATTTTGAAAAAAAATAAATAATTATATTTTCGAAAAAAACAATATAAGTTATTTGTTTCAAAAAAATAATTTGGCTATGGTTTAAAAAAATAATACCGAATTATTCTATAAATAATTAATTATTTCAAAAATAATTTAAATTATATTTAGTTATAAATATAGTTTTTAACATTATTTTTCAGTTTTTTGATATTATCATCTTTTAAAAATAATTTTTGGAATTCAATAACATCAATATAATATTAAAAATAATATAAAAATATAAGTGAAAATATTTTTTTAAACCATAACCAAATTATTCAAATTCAATAACATCAATATAATATTATATTTAAAATTTAAACATTCAAAAAGTAAATAAATTAAATATATTATAAAAATATAAGTAAAAATATTAAAAAACTATATTTAAAAAAATATATAGTTATATTTTCAAAAAAAATAATATAAATTATTTGTTTTGAAAAAATAATTTGGTTATGTTTAAATAAATAATACCGAATTATTGTATATATAATTTATTAATTCGAAAATAATTTAAATTATATTTTGTTATAAACATTATTTTTTCCAACTTTCAAAAATAATTCAGTTTTTTGACATTATCAACTTTTAAAAATAATTTTTCGAATTCAATAACATCAATATAATATTAAACATAATATAAAAATATAAGTAAAAATAATTTTTTAAAACATAACCAAATTATTCAAATTCAATAACGTCAATATAATATTATATTTAAAATTTAAACATTCAAAAAGTAAATAAATTAAAAATATTATAAAATATAAGTAAAAATATAATAAAACTATATTTTGAAAAAAATTAAATAGTTATATTTTTGAAAAAAATAATATAAATTATTTATTTTGAAAAAATAATTTGGTCATGTTTAAAAACAAATACCGAATTAATATATAAATAATTTATTATTTCAAAAATAATTTAAACTATATTTTGTTATAAATATAGTTTTTAACATTATGTCTTCCAACTTTATTAAATAATTCCGTTTTTTGACATTATCAAGTTATAAAGTATAGTTTTTCGAAACTATATTCAGTTTTGCCAAATTTTTAATAACTTGATAATTTCGGAAAACTGAATTATTCATAAAATTTGGAAAAAATAATTTTAAAACCTATATTTATTACATAATATTATTTTTTAAAATAATAAATTATTTATAGAATAATTTAGTATTATTTTTTTAAACCATAACCAAATTATTTTTTCAAAAAGAAATAACTTATATTATTTTTTTTGAAAATATAATTATTTAATTTTTTTCAAAATATAGTTTTTTAATATTTTATAACTAAATATCAATTTTCCCACCATTTTGGTACCAAAACATAGTTTTCCTCCAAAATCATCCAACTATGTGTACATGTCATCAATTAAGTCACTAAAAAAAATGTTTTATTAGAAAAAAATGCTACATCAGCATTTCATGTTAAGTTGACCGGGTATAGGAGGTAACAGGACTAAATATCTGAAAAATATTTAGTTAGAGGGCTAATATCATACAAATTAGTAAGTAAGGACTAAAGCTTTAGGTCAGTCCACTTAGTGGACTAAAAAAATAATTTTGCCTGATATTGATGATATGTTGATTTTTATAACGAAATATCATTTGTCGAGTAATCGATTGATGTGATCATGGGTATTAGAGCAACTCCTCGTTATAACGTCTTAATAACATTATTCACCGTTGTGGAGTAAAAGAAATAATGCCACCTCAGTCTCTCCGTTAATTGTTTGTAATGTTCTTAAGCGAAAAGAACAAAGAGAATAAATGAAACGCACACAAAGAGAGTGTGCCACACCACTTCCTCTATATTAATTATAGTTGGCGCGTGCACTACTGGAAGGCGTGTGGGTGGCCAACATATGGGCCCCACATGTGTTGTTTTCAATATAATAGTTATTTGTCTTGTTGTCCCCTTTCTTTCTTTCTTTTTTGTTTTTATTTTTATTTTTGGCTTTTCAATTGTTGCCATTTTTGCCCATTTTTGCCTTTTATTTTATTTATATTTACTTTGATTCATTTAATTATCTGGTTTTTTTTTTTAATTTATGATTTGTTTTTTTTCCATACAAAGTGATAATGTTGTATTCTTTGATTTCAAATTTATAGTAATTTTTTGGAATTAAATGAATGACACTCAAAAAATAAGATGAAATAATTTTAATAAATATATTTGATGGAGAATAATTATGAAAAGATAGTAAATAAGATTATAAATGTATTTATTTAATATAAAATATGAATAAAGATGAATGAGTAGATAGTTGGGCCCACAAATAATGAGTGTTAATAACACAACTATTGTGGGAGTGTGTTATAAAAGAGGAGTGTTATTAGAATAAGTGATGTGGCATGTGGACCACCACAAATAATGGATCTTAATAACGAAACGATTGGAGATGCCTTTACATACTCTACTAGTACTAATTCAATTTAAAAATATTATTACTGCTTACTACGTTTAGAAAACAGTAATCACATGTATCTCATGCACTCTTATAATGCGGGTACAATTTGTAAGGTTTCTTTTAGGGGAAATTGCAAAGTTGGTCCTGCATCTATTCAGGTATTTCCATATTAGTCATGTAATTTTGATGTTGCAATTTTAGTTCTATGACAATTTTGCTTTTAGCAAAAATAATAGTTTGGGAAAATTGAAAATTGGTCTTGTATCTACAGGGGTGTTGCAAAATTAGTCCAGTAACTTTTAAAGTTGCAATTTTAGTCCCGTGAAATTTATGCCCCTTAGCAACAAATCTTAATTATGTAATTTTTAGAATTTGAAAATTTTAATCTTTTATTTTTTCGGTGTGGTAATTTTGGTCGTAATTCAAAATGGCCAAGTTTTGGCATATTTTTACATGTTTTTGTATTTTCATAATTAGGAAATAATACATGTAGAACTCGTATCTCGTTTTTGATCTGGATTCATAAATATAAAATTCTTCCATCATTAGGCAGTCTATAGTGATAAATAAATTCTACTCAAGTAAATAAAATATAGGCCATGATACCATTTTAAACTTGATCTTAAGTATATTGATTGCTTTGGCTATCAAGGGCATTTTCGGGAATAATTAAAATATTGAAATAACCCTTATGACCAAATTTGCATCAATTTAAAGCTTATAAGACCATAACTGCACAAATCTAAAAGCTACGGGGCAAAATGGCAAAAAGGCAAAATATAGAGGACTAACATCACAATTTCAAAAGTTACAGGACTAATATTGCAATACCTCTATAGATGCGGGACAAATTTTACATTTTTCCCTAATAGTTTTAATTATGTCACTTTTATGATTTTACAATTTTAGTCATTTATTTTTTAATTGTAGTAATTTCGGTCCTATTATTAAAAAACAACCAATTTCACCGAATTTGTGGGTGTCTTTATATTTTTATAATTAGGAATAATTTATAATGAACTTGTATCTCGAATTTTGATCCGAATTCATGAATCTAAAACTCTTCAATCATTACACAATCTATAATATAAATGATAAATAAATTCAACTCAAGGAAATAAAATATAGGGTTTGTTACCATTTTATATTGATCTTATATATAATGATTATTTTGGTTGTCAATGGCATTTTGGGAATAATTAAAATATTGAAATAGTTCTTAGGACCAAATTTGCATTAACTTAAATTTATATATAGAACCAAAATTGCACAAATCTAAAACTTAGGAGACCGAAATTAAAAAAAAAGTAAAATGTAAAGGACTAAAATCATAATTTTAAATGTTATAGGTGTTAGGAATTTTATTGTTTAGATTTTGATGAATGCCATGTAAAACTTAGAATAGAAAGTTGGCACCCCAATTCTTGTTGTAAAATGTATTGTAACAATTAGAGTGGCCAAAATGAATTAAGTCGCCTACGCCTAACATGCAAGAAGACAACAAGACTTGAAGGAAAACTCTGTGAGAGACAGTGAGTATGGCAAAGAAAAAAAGCAGACAGAACTCGTGAAGAAGCGGTGAGATGCGATTGAGTGGAGCATCGATCAAGTCAACTCAAGAAAAGCCAAGTCTCAAGTTGAAGTGACGGAAGAGTCATCCATGATTGGAAGGCGACTCTAAGTCACCTGGGAAAGCAAGGAAATGCGAAATCAAGTCGAGATAATCGTAAAAGAACCGTTGCCGAAATCAAGAGATTTACTTAAACAAGTAATATCTCCATACCACCTTTCTCGGAGTGCTCGGTCCCGAGCGTGCAAAAGGAATGAACCAATGGGAAGCACTACACCGTGTCGAACTCGAAAAGGTGAAAGAACAATTCATACGAGGAAATGGCAATTCCAAGAACGCAAGCCAACGATCGCAAAGTGACTTTCAAAAATAAGCCTATCTCTTCAACGGGCAAATTTTTGAAAGTTCACTATAAAAGGCTGAGGAGTTTGTTTGAAAAAGATCATGACACAAACGTGAGATATACAAGCACATTAGAAAAACTGAAACATTCTCAATCCTCAAGCCTACATTTCAAGTACATCAATCCAACACTCACCGTGAAGGAAAGAGAACTTCAACCATTGAAGAGGAAACTTTTGAAAACAAGGGGTCTACATTCCGGAAGGATTGTAGAAAGGTTCAAGTTGAACCAAGTCTTAAGCTTTTGGAGGGCTTCGTGATCAAATCCAAAGAGCTTGAGCAAGTGAGTCAGTAGTAGCAAGACAGTGCCTGTGAAGAAGGGCGAGTCGTCGAGAAGCCACCGAGTGATCAAGGCGTCTCCGGATCGAGTCCCAAAGGATCAAGTCGGCCATTGTGATCAAGACTTGTATCGGGACTGTTACCACTTTGTAAACTGATCATTACCTAGTGGATTCCTCCGGGAGTTGGAGAAGAGAGGAGTAGAAGAATTACCCCATCTTGAACCTCTATAAAAATTTTATTGTGTCATTTACTTTCTGACATTTAAATTCTGCACTTTTAACTCGCTTATATCTGGCGATAAATTTGCTATCCATTTGATAATTTATAAGTACTAAATCAAGCTCTAAAATCTTGCTTAATCAAACTTAAGGGTGTTAAGTCTTCCAATAAAAAACAAAACCACGGTTGAGTCAAATTATAGCCAACAATTTGAGTTACTCCATTAACGACTCAAATCATTAAGAGATTAACTCTCTTGAGTGACTAATTCGATTGTCCATCAAGGACACAAAACCGTGTAGAACTCTGTAGATTTAAAAAGACTAAATCGAAAATTTGGTAAGGTTTATTCAACCCCTTCTAAACCTTACACTTACACCCTTTGGGACCTACAATAGGATTAATATTACAACATCCCTATAGATGGAGGACTAATTTTGCATTTTTCCCTTTCTTTTAAGACCATTTAATGTATGGGGTTAAAAAATGATGCCCCAAATTATATTAAGAATTTGCAATTGCCATGAATTGATAACGATTTCTTGATGTAACGACCCGGTTTTCAAAAATACAAGTAATTCAATAAAAGAATTATAAAAGAACATATTTTATAAAATATTGCCTATAATTCAAAAGGAATTTCCAAATAAAAAAAAGTATTTTAATTTAAACCAAAACATTTATTCTAAAAAAAAATTTAAAATACTAACTATTAACAGTAAGTACTCAAATTAATTAACAAATAAGGGTTCCTAAAAATTCAAATTAAATAAAAATCGTTGATTTTGCATCCACCGCCTCCAATCCTCGCTCGGGCTCCTTAACCTGAAAAGTTTTAATAAAAATGGGGTGAGCTTTCAACTCGCTTCGTGAGGACACGTTTGTCATAATTAAATACTTCAATAGGCGTAATCGTAAATATTCAACATGTAATTTTTCCTCTATAATTTTCCTCTAACTGGCCAGTTACTTATAGTACTGCGGGCTACCCTGAGGATTCTTTTGATCCCAGACCTATTTACGGTCCCTGACTAACATGATTTCCTCTTTCCACATTGCACATAAACGAAAACACATATATGAAATATTTAATAATGACAAACAATACTTGAATAGAAATATCCCCACCTCAACTGATTTATGTTAATCCGTGTAGTAACTAAAACAATTATTCTAATCCTCTTGATTATCGATTCTTGAATCTGATTTGTAGAGAAATGGGGTGAGGTTTGTAAAGGAAAATTTTCAATTTATAGAGTTAAATTCTAGAATTTATGATTGAGAATTAAGTTCTTACATTAAAAATTATAACCCTTCACCTTTCATATTCTTTTAATTAAGTTTGAGTCCTTCTAAATTCATAACTGAAATTCTATTAAATGTTGCTAATTAAAATTATATTTTTCGGATTGATAAAATTATAGTTCATATAATAATAATTGAAAAATACAGGATATTACACTTGCTTATAATATGATTCAATAAATAATAACTGTATATTTGAAAATAAGCTAACAAAACATTATATTTGAAAATCTATTTCAAACAACTTATCCTAAAAATAGAAAAGTTTTCTCTCATGCTTCGAGAGTAATTTTCTTTCTTCTCTCATTCTTCGAGAGCTTGTTGAGTGTTTCTGCATGGGATCATTTTAGTTTTCAGATTGTGGCAGTATGGAACCCAATTTAGCGGATTTATTTCTATATGATGAGGAAAATGAAGGTTTTGTCTTGGATGAAGGTGGACAAGAGGAGCATATTAATTTTCAGAGTTTAAACTCTGTCTTATAGGGTATTTTCTTACTGATAAAAATATAAACGTGCATGTCATGAAAAATCAAATGGTGAAGGTATGGAGGCCCACGAAAGTAATTAATATTCGGGAGATTGGTTCTCAATGTTTTCTCTTTCGTTTTTATCTTGAAGTAGACGTTAAAAGGGTTTGGGATGGAGGTCCGATCCATGGTTTTCCGATAACCATCTATTGGTATTACACCGAGTGGAAAAGGGTGATGTGTCGTTATCTATCCCACTGTTCTTTGTTCCTTTTTAGATTCAAATTCACGAGCTTACATGCGGGAAAATGTAGGGAAACAATTGGGTAATTTTGTTGGAAAGTTTATTGTGTACGATATTAAAAATAACTCTTCCATTTGGCGATCACATATACGAGTTAAAGTGATGATTGATGTCCGACTGCCTCTGAAAAAGTTCAAAAAAGTCAAAACTCATTAGGGGGAGTGGTCTGTTGTGAATTTCAAATCCGAGCATCTGGGAATCTTTTGTTATATTTATGGTCTGATGGGGCATGGTAAAAGGTTCTGTATAAAAAAATGGTCAATTTACCTAAAGGAGATATTCAGATGGAATGGGGTTTATGGTTACAAGCTCCGAACAAAAAGTTTGTCAATAAGGAATGTGAAAGGTGGCTAAGTGATAATGAAATGCGAGGAGACAACTCTTTTTTCAAGATGCCGAAATCTTCTTCTGCAAAAGTTTATGGGGCTAAGGCAGCAGAAGTCAAAGATTTGGTGTTACCAAGAAATCAGAACCCAGAGGATAGTACGAGGGCGGTTACAAGTGAAGGAGCAAAGAATTCACTACAAATGGGGGTTACGGTTAATTTTGCAGACAATTACATTTTTCAAAATTTGGAGGAAAAGGAAGATGACTTGGTGGACTTAGATTTTACGGAGGAGCGTACGGAAATGAGAAGCTCAGATGGAGGAGTGGCCCATCACACCATTGTAAGTAAAGATAAAAATAAGCCCATGGAAAGTACGAGCGGGAAAGTGCTTCGAGACATGATTAATTTTTTAATGGCGGATTCTGGGCTCCAAACCACCGATCCTAGTGATTGTTTTAAGTTGGAATTATTGGGGTTTGGGTAACCCCTATGAATTCCTATTATCCATGAGCTTGTTCGGGCTCATAGACCGGATATTGTTTTTCCTTTTGAAATTTTATCGCATGTTAATAAATTAGAGGAAGTTAGACATAGTGTTAATTTTGAATGTTGTTTTTCAGTTGATCATTTGGGTAGAAGTGGCGGAATTGGGATTATTTGGAAGACTAGTAGTTTACTTAATATTACAGGCTACTCTGCAATCATATTGATACTACATTTCATGAGGAATCCGGGGTGAAATAGAGGCTAATGGGTTTTTATGGGTGTCCGAGAAAGAGCAAGGAGGAAGGAGTCGTGGAATCTATTAAGACATCTAAAATCATTACCGAGTGATATTATGTTGGTGATTTTAATGATATGTTACAGCTGGAGGACAAAAAGGAGTGCATTGAACATCTGAATTAGTTATTTCAGGGCTTTAGGGAGACGGTGTTGGATTGTGATTTACATGATCTCCCTATCTAAGGCTATCCATACACATGGTCTCAGGGTAAATGTGGCGAGAATGCAGTTGAAGAAAGGATTGATCGAGCAATGGCTCCAAGTTTTTCCTAATCCTGTTCTGAAAAATACATTGGCATCAATTTCAGACTGCTCTCCCTTAATGCTGGATACTTTTGTTGTGATTCCAGAGAAAAGGCCACATGAATTTAAGTTTGAGAATTATTGGCTTCGGGAAGAAGATCTAGATGATATTGTTAGAGGGGCATGGATGAATTCATTGAATATGTGGATTCAAAACCGCTTGCTTTGACGATTCATCATTTGACAATGTAGGGGAAGGATAAGAAATGACGAGTATGGAATGAGATCAAGCAGTGTAATGAAGCTTTGGCTGAATTAAAAGAGAATGATGGAGAAGAAGATAAACGCAGTTATAATGATATTACAACAACATTGGGAATACTCTTGCCCAGGAAGAATGATATTGGAAGCAAATAGTTAAAACACATTGGCTTAAAGAGGGTAATAGTGATACCCAATTCTTCCATAAATATGCGAATGCACGAAGAAATAGAAAATGGATATCCAATTAAAAGATGATATTGGTTTTTGGTGTGAGGATGTTGGCGGTATTTGTGGTATAGTTAAAGAGTATTACACAAATTTATTTGCTCAATCTAATGCACATTTGGATCTGGTCATCGAGATGGTGTATCCATGTGTTACATAGGAGCAGAATCAAGAGTTAATTTCCTAATTATCATTGGCTGAGTTCACTAGAGTTGTGAAACAAATGCACCCGAATAAATTCACTAGACCATAGCTTTAACCCGGCTTTCTACCAAATATTATGGCCTATGATTGGAGATGAGGTATATAGAGCGTGTAATAGTTGGTTGCGGAGTATTTCTTTCCTTAAAGGTATGAATGACACTAATATTGTTCCAATACCTTAAACAAATGATCCAAGCACTTTGAAATATTTGCGCCCCATCTCTATGAGCAACGCGGTTTATAAAATTTTGGCAAAGGTTTTGGCTAATAGGCTCAAAAACGTGGTCTCTGGTTTGATCTCTTTGAATCAATCATCTTTTATCCATGGATCATTGATAATATACAGATTGCCTTTGAGATTTTGCATAGTATGAAAAGGAAGTTGAAAGGTAAGGTCAACAATGTTGCTTTAAAAATAGATATCAATAAAGCTTATCATAGCATGAATTGGAGCTTTCTTGAAGCTATGATGTTAAAAATGGGCTTCGACAGAATTTGGGTGGATTGGATTATGTTGTATGTGACTTCAGTTCGTTATAATATAGGAGTTAATGGAGAATCGGTTGGTCCTATTATTCTGAAACGAGGTTTGTAGGGATGGCAACGGGGCGGAGCGGGGAAGCAATCTCCATCCCCGTCCCCGCAGTCGCGGGAAATCCTTGTCCCTGTCCCTGTCCCCATCAGTTCAATGGGGGGGGGAATGTCCCCCGTTCCCGCCTCCGTGGGGATCCCCACCCCCAATTTGATTTTTTTAAAGATGAAAAATTAATATTTTTTTAATATTTTCAACTATTATAAATATTTAGAAAAAACAAATAAATTGTTAAAAAAAACTTACAAAGCTTTCATACAAATGTCCATACTCGACAATTTGCATAAATATAATAACATAAGCTTAAAAATTATCCTGACACCAAAATGGACATAATAAAACCAACAATTTGCATACAAATACTACAACATTTCAGAAAAATTCACAGTACATTAATGAATTCCAAGCCAATAGGTTTTGATCAACTCCCATCCTCATTTCTTCTTTCAACTCTTCATTGCGCCCTATTTTACTAAATAACAATGATTATATTCTCGAGCCAAATAATACTAGTATTACAATTAGTTTTTCAAACAATTTATGTAAAGTAATTATTAAAATAAACAAATAATTACCTCTTCATCATTATCATCACCAACATCTTCATAGAATGTACAACATTCAGAATGAGATGTTGTGCCACTATCTGAAAACACAAAGTAATAATTATTACAATTGAAAATTGAAGGTATAATATAAATATATATATATATATATATATATATATATTGTTAGATAAATGTTTTTATCATGATTTTGATGATTATGTTCGATTTTGTTCAAATAAGTTTTTAAACCAAAACTATGTCCCTAAATGTTGTCTAAATACTTCCGATCAACTTAAAATGTTTTTACTATTTTTCGGAGTATTTCTTGAAGTTTATTTTCAATAAAACATTGGACAACACATTTGTTTCAGTTTCGACCAGGTCGCCCTATAGGGCAACCCGTACTGAGTTGAGCCGAGAAACAGAAAATGGGACGTAAGAAAAAAGCAGGGCGACGGACGGCCGTCGACCAGGTGGGCGGCCGGTGCGGTCGGCCGATCGACCAACGGCGACTTGCACTGGAGTTGGATTTTGTTCCAGACTTCTCTGTTTCGTAAAATCTTCAAGGGCAACCGTCATCGCTGCTGCTAAGGCGACACCCCCTTCGACCGGTCCCCCCGTGTGTAAAAATTCGCGAGAATTCAATTTCAATCTTATCTCTGCGACGACGGTCGAACCCCATGTTTATCAAAGAAACTATCCGTTGCGTTTTTGGACAACTTTTCCCTATTTTGTGGGATTGATTTCTAACAGCTATATTGATCATTTTAAATGGTTTCTTTTGCAAAGAAATCACTCCCCAAGGAGGAGCCAATGTCCGGAAATGAAAGCCAAGTCCTCTCCTATAAATAGAGGCTTCATTCAAGCAACAAGATAACACACAATATACAAGCAAAGAGCAATTGAGCAAACACTTTCATATATCTTGTTGTATTAGACTAAGCACTTTCACTTGCACTTATTTGAGGTCTAGGCTTTCAATTCTTGATTACACTTGTACTCATATTGTATCAATCATTATTGAGTTGTAATCTTGATTTTGGTCATCATTCAACACAAGACATCCTTGTGAGTATTCTTGTGGTAAGAATACACTTGGGTGATCTAGGTGATAGGTGTTTGAAGGTTGTGGTAATCTTCCAAGGTGTTGTAAGAGGGTTGTGGTAATCCTCAAGGTGGTGAAAGAGGGTTGTGGTAATCCTCAAGGTGTTGTATTAATTTTTGGTAAATTAATAAAATCTTTTTCTTTTTAAAATCCATCCCTGAGATCTTTGGGATGGTAGAGGATTAGGCCCTAGGTGGGTTGAACCTCTTTAAATCAACGAGTGTTGTTTATTTTCCGCATTTACATTCTTGTTATTTACTCGTTGTTTCGAAAAAGAGGGTGATTTGCGAAAAATCGGCATAATCTATTCACCCCCCCTCTAGATTATTGTAGCCACTTGGACTAACAAGTGGTATCGAGCCAAACTCTTTGGCTAGCTCGTTCAGTAAAGAGGAAAGATCCATGGCTACAAATGATGCTCATCTCACCACCTGCAGGCGCCTCCACCAATAAGCCACCAATATTCGACGCCAACAACTACGCATTTTGGAAAGACCGTATGGAGTGCTTCCTACAAGGGTGCGGGTTTGACATTTGGAATGTGGTCATTGAAGGAGTTGATCAACCAACAAAGAAATCGGAGGATGGCACTTTGGCTCCTAAACCTTTCAAGGAGTTTGATGAAAACGACAAAAAGGCTCTCTAAGCGGTAAGGCCTTAAATATTTTGCATTGTTCTCTTACCGCCACCGAGTACAATCGCATAAGAGGCATAAGGTCGGCACATGAGGTTTGGGAAAAATTGGAGACAATCTATGAAGGGACTAAGAAAGTCAAGCAAGCAAGAAAGACCATGCTTGTTAAAGACGTCGAAAACTTTAACATGTATGATGGCGAAAGCATCTCCAAGATGGTGGAAAGGCTTGACAATATTGTCAATCCTCTTGTGGCCCTCGGCAAGGTCATCTCCGAAGAAGATAAGGTGACCAAGGTATTGAATGCACTTCCCGGCTCATGGTCCGAAAAAGTAACGGCAATCACGGAGGCACAAAATCTTGAGACACTCAAGTTTGATGAACTTATTGGAAATCTACTCATCTATGAAGTCTATCTCAAGGAGAGGAAAAATTCCAAACCATCCACAAATCAATCGGGTATGCAAATTATTTCTAAAGGTCTTGCTTCTTCTTCTAATAATGCATACTATGATAATGATGATGATGATGAGGAGACGGCCGCACTTGTTCGAAAATTTGCAAAATTTGTAAATAAAAATAAACAAGAAAACCAAGAGATAATGCTTGCTTTAAATGCGGAAAACCCGGGCACTTCATTGCCGATTGCCCAAAGCTTGATGAAGAGGAGCAAAAGAAAAGGAAGCCTTTCACAAAAAAGAAGGCTCTAAATGCGGAAGTAAAAACATGGGATGAACTACTCGAAACAACCGATGAGGAAGGAGAAACCGAACACGGTCTCATGGCTATAGACGATGAAAACAATGAGGTACACTCAAACTCTTCTACTTCCTCCATGTTGATGACTTGCAATGTGATTTTGATGAATTGCAAATTGAGTTTCAAAATTTAATCGTTAAATACAAAAACTTGAAAAAGGAGCATAAGGAGATTAAAGTTGAAAAGGAAAAATTATTTATCTCTTATGAATCTCTAGACAAAGCTCATGCTCTTACTCTTACTAGAATTCATTCTCTTGAAACCGAAAAGAAATTGCTCACAAAAGATATTGAATGTTTGAAAAATGATATGCATCGTTTCAACATAAGTACGGATAAAGTTACAAAAATTTTAGATGCACAAAGAGGTGAGCATTCCAAATCGGGACTTGGTTATAAGCCATTTCAAAGTGTTTTTAAGAAAAATAACCAAGGTCCGACTTTTGTACGTGCTAATAATTATAATACTCCTACTTGTTTTTATTGTGGCAAAGTTGGACATTATGCTAATAATTGCAAATTGAGAAATAGCTCAAGACATGTTTGGAGACCCAAAGGTCTCAAGACTAACCCCATGGACCCCAAAATTATAGGGTACCTAAAAGAAATTCTTTTGTAGGTAATAGGGGCTATAACCACAATGGAAGATTCAAAATGGCTCGTGGACAGCGGATGTTCACGCCATATGACCGGGAGGAGAGAAATTTTTACCAACATCAAACTCCAAGAAGAGGGTATGGTCATGTTCGGCAATGGCAAAGGAAAGATTCTTGGAAATGGAGAAATTGGTAACTCTTCTTTCTCTCTTAGTAATGTTCTATTAGTTGAAGGGCTTAAGTTTAATTTGATAAGTGTTAGCCAACTTTGTGATTCAAAATATGATGTTTCCTTTAATAAAGAAAAATGCCTTATACTTAAAAATGGTGAAATTATTTGTGAAGCAAATAGAAAAGGCAATCTTTACAAAATTTGTACAAGTGATTTGGTTAGTCAAAATGTTTCTTGTTTAGTCGCCAATAATGATTTAACTAGTTTATGGCATAGGCGACTTGGACATGTTGGATACAAGAATTTGAAAAATATTTACAAAAACCAACATGTGAAAGGACTACCCAAATTGAATTTTGAAAATCTTGGCTTATGTGACACTTGTCAAAAGAACAAATTAGTTAAAAGTAGTTTTAAGCCCAAAAATGAAATTTCCACAACCAAACCCCTACAAATGCTTCACCTTGATTTGTACGGGGGGGGACATTGGTACGGCTAGTCTAAGTGGAAAACATTACACTTTTGTTATAGTCGATGATTTTTTGAGATATACTTGGGCTCTTTTTCTTACCAATAAAAACGATGCCGTTAATGAGTTTGTTAAGTTGTGTAGACTTATTGAGAATGAAAAAGAAGATACTATCAAGTCTATTCGAAGCGATCGAGGTGGAGAATTTGATGGTGAATTTAGAGTATTTTGTGAAACCAAATGATATGCTCATAATTTCTCGGCTCCAAGGACACCTCAACAAAATGGAGTAGCCGAACGGAAAAATCGGACATTACAAGAAATGAGTCGGTCCATGCTCAATGAATTTTCACTTCCAAAGTATTTTTGGGCCGGCCGTAAGTACCGCTTGCTATGTCATTAATCGAGTTTATATTCGTCCTAAAATGAATAAAACTCCATATGAGCTTTGGAAAGGTAGAACTCCAAATATTAGTTATTTCAAGATATTTGGTTGTAAATGCTTTATTTTGAATACCAAGGATCAATTGGATAAACTTGATCCTAAGGCCGATGAAGGGATATTTATGGGATATTCAACAAAAAGCAAAGCATATCGGGTTTACAATAAGACTAGTGGAGTTGTTGAAGAATCCATCCATGTTAAATTCAATGAAGCTTCGGAGTTGAAAGAATTCCTAATGATGAAAGTGATGAGGAGGATATTATTGAACAAATTGTTCAAATTGATGATCAATCGTCTACATCAAATGATCAACCGTCCACTTCAAATGGTCCTCAAGAAGATAGAGGTGATATCTCGGATCTTCCCGTTGCATTGAAATTTAAGGGAGATCACCCAAAAGATCTTATTATTGGTGATCCCCTTGACAAAGTGATGACTCGGAGAAAATTTGCCGAGAAAGCTCTTATTTCTCAAAAAGAGCCTAAAAATGCTAAAGAAGCTATTGAGGATGAGGATTGGTTTCTAGAGATGCAAGAGGAGTTGAATCAATTTGAAAGAAATGATGTATGGGAATTGGTACCTTGTCCTCCTTCTCAAACCATTATTGGCACAAAATGGGTTTTCCGGAACAAACTTGATGATCAAGGCAACATTGTTCGAAATAAGGCAAGGTTAGTAGCTCAAGGGTATTGTCAAGAAGAAGGTATTGACTATGATGAAACTTTTGCACCCGTAGCACGTTTAGAAGCTATTCGTATTTTGATTGCCTATTCTTGTTTTAAAAATTTCAAACTTTACCAAATGGATGTTAAATCCGCCTTCTTAAATGGTATTATTCAAGAAGAAGTCTATGTAAAACAACCTCCGGGGTTTGAAAATTTTTCTAGGCCTAATGATGTTTATAAACTTAAAAAGGCCTTGTATGGATTAAAACAAGCACCCCGTGCATGGTATGACAGACTTAGTTCTTTTCTTTTACAAAATGGTTTTATAAGAGGTAAAGTTGATACAACTCTATTTGTTTTTGAAAAAGGGCAAGATTGTTTACTTGTGCAAATATATGTTGATGATATTATCTTTGGTGCTACTAATGATTCTTTGTGCAAGAAATTTTCTAAGTTAATGCAAGGAGAATTCGAGATGAGTATGATGGGGGAGCTTAACTTCTTTCTTGGACTTCAAATTAAGCAATGTCAATAAGGTATTTATATTTCGCAATCAAAGTATACAAAAGAACTTTTGAAAAAGTTCGGCATTGAAGAAGGAAGAACCGTCTCTACTCCTATAGCAACAAATGTCAAAATTGACAAAGATGAGAAAGGCAAGTCCGTGGATGAATCAAAGTATCGAGGTATGATTGGTAGTTTACTTTATTTAACCGCTAGTAGACCAGACATTCTTCATGCCGTATGCCTATGTGCTCGTTTTCAAAGCAATCCCAAAGAATCTCACATGAGTGCCGTTAAAAGGATTTTTCGATATTTGAAAGGCACCATTCAATATGGTTTATTTTATCCAAAGAATGAAATTTTTTCTCTTAAAGGTTATAGTGATTCGGACTATGCGGGAAATATTGATGATCGGAAAAGTACTTCCGGATCATGTCAATTTTTAGGCGATTGCCTAGTTTCTTGTTTTTCAAAGAAGCAAAAACAGTGTTTTCTTTCAACGGCGGCCGAATATATTTCCGCCGCATTTTGTTGTACTCAACTTCTTTGGATGAAACAAACCTTAGCGGATTACAAATGCTCTTTTGAAAATGTACCTATCTTTTGTGATAATATATCCGCTATAAATATTGCTCAAAACCCGGTTCATCATAACCGTACTAAACATATTGAGATTCGACATCATTTCCTAAGAGATTGTGTTTCAAAACGTAAAATTGAGATATCCTTCGTACCATCTCAAGATCAATTAGCGGATATTTTCACAAAACCGCTATCTTCCGAGACTTTTTCATCAATACGAGCTCGGTTAGGCATAATGCATATTGAATGAAGCTTACGTTTGCATTTTGCACGTTTTAAAACTTAGGGGAAAAATTGGATTTTTGGTTGAAAATTCGGATTTTGGAAAAACTGACAAGACAGTGAGTGAAGGAGTTGAGGGCAACCGTCGCCCAACCTCGACCGGCCGCCCTAAGCTATATTTTGGCTTTTAAACGTTAATCTTGAAGATTCTTCATTTTAACAAATTTTTGGCCATTTTTCGTCCCCTTTGCCAAATTCACTCAAATTTCATTCAAACATGGATTTCATGCATATTTTACACAACATGGACATTATATAGCATGATCATCATCATTATTGGCTCACTCTTTCCGATCAAATGGTAAGAATTTCGCTTCTTTTGCTCAAATGGGTTGAACCCTTGAGTTTTCGAGTTTCTTGAAAATTTTTGATGTAATTTTCGTATGATCATGATGAGCTTGGTTGTTGTGTTGTTATGTATGATGATTGACTTGAATTGATGTTGAAAATTTTTGGCTTGAACCATTTACAAAGGTTATATACAACCTCTTTTATTTTTAACGCACACAAGGTGTTTGCTGAAATGTCGCAATGAAAATTTCAACTTATACATGATTCTCTCGCTTTCAAAAGTTTTCTATACTTATTGAGATCATGTTTTGACAAACAAAACAAGCGTATGAACTCTTCATATTACATTTCTCCCATTTTCCTTGGATTATTACGCTTTAATTGCTCAACGGTTAATAAACCGTCCCTTTGGCGCACTTTGATATTATTGTATGGTGTTTTCACCATTCTAACATTCTTTTTGATGATTCCAAAGGGGGAGAAACAGGATATTGGCTCGTTAGCTCAAGAAAAGCTAATAAAAGCTCGCAATAAGTATTGTGGACTCTAATACCTAGTCCATAGCTTGAATTTTGGACTCGGATGATATTGATTATAAGTTTTGTGACAGGGGGAGCTCCTTAGCTTATGATGCATTCTATATAAGCTTGTAATAGCTTGTGCTTCTTACTTATAATAATCGTTTGTTGATATGCTCATAAATAGGGGGAGCTTTGTATGAAATACTTCTAACGGATAGTTTACTCGTAAAACCGAAAATTTTATTTGGCTTTCAAATCGTCCTCAAGAAAATTGTTTTGGTTTGTAATCATAAAAAAGGGGGAGTTTGTTAGATAAATGTTTTTATCATGATTTTGATGATTATGTTCGATTTTGTTCAAATAAGTTTTTAAACCAAAACTATGTCCCTAAATGTTGTCTAAATACTTCCGATCAACTTAAAATGTTTTTACTATTTTTCGGAGTATTTCTTGAAGTTTATTTTCAATAAAACATTGGACAACATATTTGTTTCAGGCTCGACCGGTCGCCCTATAGGGCAACCCATACCTGAGTTGAGCCGAGAAATAGAAAATGGGACGTAAGAAAAACAGGGCAGGGCGACCGGTTGACCAAGTGGGCGATCGGTCGACCAGCGGGCGACCTGTACCTGGGAGTTGGATTTTTGTTCCGACTTCTCTGTTTCGTAAAATCTTCAAGGGCAATCGGTCACAGCTAAGGGCGACCGGTCGCACCCCCCTTCGACCGGTCCCCCTGTGTAAAAATTCACAGAATTCAATTTCAATCTTATCTCTGCACGACCGGTCGAACCCCATGTTTATCAAAGAAACTATCCGTTGCGTTTTGCACAACTTTTCCCTATTTTGTGGGATTGATTTCTAACAGCTATATTGATCATTTTAAATGGTTTCTTTTGCAGCAAATCACTCCCCAAGGAGGAGCCAATGTCTGGAATGAAAGCCAAGTCCTCTCCTATAAATAGAGGCTTCATTCAAGCAACAAGATAACACACAATATACAAGCAAAGAGCAATTGAGCAAACACTTTCATATATCTTGTTGTATTAGCCTAAGCACTTTCACTTGCACTTATTTGAGGTCTAGGCTTTCAATTATTGATTACACTTGTACTCATATTGTATCAATCATTATTGAGTTGTAATCTTGATTTTGGTCATCATTCAACACAAGACATCCTTGTGAGTATTCTTGTGGTAAGAATACACTTGGGTGATCTAGGTGATAGGTGTTTGAAGGTTGTGGTAATCTTCCAAGATGTTGTAAGAGGGTTGTGGTAATCCTCAAGGTGGTGAAAGAGGGTTGTGGTAATCCTCAAGGTGTTGTATTAATTTTTGGTAAATTAATAAAATCTTTTTTCTTTTTTAAAATCCATCCCTGAGATACTTTGGGATGGTAGAGATTAGGCCCTAGGTGGGTTGAACCTCTTTAAATCAACGAGTGTTGTTTATTTTCCGCATTTACATTCTTGTTATTTACTCGTTGTTTCGAAAAGAGGGTGATTTGCGAAAAATCGGCATAATCTATTCACCCCCCCTCTAGATTATTGTAGCCACTTGACTAACATATATATATATATATATATATATATATATATACATATACCATTTATTTCAGCCCATAACCAATCTTGTGCACACATCAAAGCTTCTAGTGTGTCATGATGAAGTCTCACGCGGTGTGGGCTTATGAATCTCCCACCCGTGCTAAATGATGACTCGAAGCCCACGGTAGATACATGAATAGCCAGAACATCTCTAGCAATCAATTGCAAAGTAGGATACTTAAGTGCGTTCTTCCACCAACTTAATATATCAAAATCAGTCTTTCTTGGTATCACACGCTCCTCCAAATAACAATCTAATTCTGTTATAATAGTATCATTATCATAATCAGAAGCAACAAACGCATCATAATTGCTCATTGGATCTACATCATCAAGATTAGTAACAGATGAATGTGAAGAGCTTGTAGAAAATTGATAAGAACCACCATTTCCTCCCATTTTTAATTTGGTTGAGTATTCAACTACCAAATCATAACAAAGCTCTTGAATTCTTTGGATTTCTCTCTTTGCATCATCATCACCATAAAGAAGAGGAAAGTAGTAGTCCAACATTTTGAGATTATATCTAGGAATTTAAACAGTAGCTACACCCATAATACCGTGAGTTACAGACCAATACTTGTCAAATTTTTCTAACATTTTTGTTGCCATGCATAGCTTCAATGTTAGGATGCTCACAAGAAATCCACCTCCTCAAAGCCATTCTAATTTCATAAATTTTAGGAAAATACAGATTGGCAGTAGGATATTTAGTCCCTGAAAAGTGAAAACATCTCAGTTACACTATTGAACAATTTCAATTTGTCACATATTTCTTTAGCCCTTTCCCAATCATCATCTGTTGGAATAGACTTATAAAGAGGTTCTCGTTATTTCAATCGATTGAAGACATCCTTATAGCAAATAGCAACAGAAAGCATTGCATATGTAGAGTTCCATCTAGTCTTACAATCTAAAACCAATTTCTTAGTGAAAGACACTTTCAATTGACGAGCGGTCTCTTCAAATCTCTCACATCTTTTAGGAGTGGCTACCCAAAAAGCAACACTAGCACAAATTCTTTCAATACCATCACCTATAACTACTAAACCATCTTTCACAATCAAATTCAAGATATGAGCACAACAACGCATATGCAATAATGACCCTTCTAACCAAAGTGAATGCACATCCATCTTATTCAGAATTAATCACTGCATCATTAGTTGTACAATTATCTACGGTTAAAGTAGATGATTTCTGATCAAGATTCCAATCCATCAAATAATCAACAAGCACATCACTAATGACTTCAGATGTATGTGGACATGGCACATAGATAAACCTAGAATTATTATTCACAAGTTTAAATGCAAGTCATATAAGTAAAACTAACTAGATTATATAAAGTATTAAAAAAATATAACCTAACAATTCGACTTTGGAGCTTCCATGAATCATCAATAAAATGAGATGTGATGACCATAAACCCTATTTTTTGATTGCTTCCCATCCACATGTTTGTTGTAATGGTGACTACTCGTATTTCTATCAAACAACTTCATTGTCTTTTCCTTTTCATAATCATATATCTTTAGAATGTCACTTTTTACTGTATTTCGAGAAACCACTTTGAATAGTGGTTGAAGAGAAGCCAAAAACCTTCGAAACCCAATATGTTCCACCATATTCAGTGGATACTCGTGTAAGATAATCATTGTAGCCATTTCTTTTCTTGCAACTTCTTCATCAAAAGTGTAAGTCTCAATCGAAACTTTCCCCTTAGCATCTGTCTTGGGGTACAAAAAAGTTTGCTCTGTATTGTTTGTTTGTCTTAATGGACAAGTTTTTAAATGGTCATGCAAGTGGCTGGTCCCATTCTTTGTTTCTCCTCCAAGTTTTTATTACAATAGATGTATATCACCTTCCATTTATCATCTATCTTTTGTCTCTTGAAATGCTTCCACACAACTGATTTTAGATCTCTTTTGTTGCCTAAAGACAAACCTCCGTTGCTTTCATCTGTGCATTGTACTTGATTTAAGTCAGTTGGTGTTGGAGTATCTCTAGGCATAGTTGGTTCACATGGTTGAGAACTATCTGCTAATGGTTGAGGATTTGATGGTGAAGAATGATATATAGACTCTTGAGTAGGAGCATGAGAAGATTCCATTATTCACCTATTAACAAGTAACAATAATTAATGGAACACATTCTATCAAAATAAATGAACAAATCAATATCACATAGATCAACATTATATGCATAAAGATTCATACATAGTATAACATGTTTTTATCCCCCACGTAAAAAAAATATCAATATAATATAACAACAAATATTATAAAAAATGAACATAACATAATAATTTATTTCTGGCAGAAATCTTTTTTGGTACAAGAATTAAAAAAATAAATTATCAAAATAAACAAGATATTAACCTTGCACAATTGTTTTTGAAGAAACGAGTTTTGATTAGTTTAATTCAAAATCAACTCTCATTTTCACATAATTAATAGAACTCTCATTAATCTGTAATAGTGATCCGTATCCATACAAATGAAAACAGATTCCAAAAGCAACCACCCACTCATGACTACTTTTAGTAAAAAAATGCCACAAAACAATCAAACATTACAAATATGATGGTGACTTCACATGATTTTGATCACTAAGAGCATACGTTGAATCCCTACTACTATTACTAATCTAAAAGCTTGTCTTCTTTTGATAACTAATAATAAAAAATCGAATATATCTAGTCAATAAAATAACTAACCTTGGTGCTTGCAGCTTGCTTGAATCTGTTTTGACAAAAAATACTGAAGAAACTTTGAGTTGTGTGGGCGGCGAGCGAGAACCAGCTAAAAGAATGGATGGAATTTGTTTGGGCGGCGAGAAGCAGAGTCCAAGAGAAAAAATGTAGGTTTTGCCTTTCTAGTGTATATATTGTGTTATACTTGTAATATATTAACTATATTAAGGGTATTATGGTAAATATATATATATCGGGTCTCCATGGAGAACGGGGCAGGGAATACGATCCCCGTCCCCACCAACGGGGAGAAAACAATCCCCGTCCCCGTCTCCATGGGAAATAAGTGTTGGAAGTTTGGTTTTGAGAAAGTGGGCACCAACCCGACTTTTACCAAATTTTCGGTGGCTAAGAATTTAATTATTGGAAGAATTTAATTGTAAATTGTTAATCTACATTTCGAGTAGATGTTCGTAGTATTTTATATTTCTCAAAACAGAATTTCGGTGATGAGTGAGAAATTAATACACAAAGTTGGCCACGCGAAGGGGCATAGTTTATCCTAGTATAAATACTAGAAGGTGTTATTGGTTGGATATACTATAACATAGGTGTATAATCACAAATGGACCTTAGACTGGACCGACTCTTTGAGCTCGGGTTTAGGTTCAGTTGGTTTTGTCACTCGAAAATAGGTTTGGCCCAAATTCAAGTGACTGTTGGGCTTGATGAATCTGGACATTTAAGGTGTCCAAGTTCGTATGTCTATGAATCTAGACATTAGAGATGTCCATATTCGTGTGACTTTTGGAGTTGGTAACTCCTCAAGTAGTGGTCATAAGTAGAGGCTTGTAACTCATGGGAGTTACATATGGTTTAATGTCCACTCTTTATCTTTAATTCCCTTCAAGTGTTGAAAATGATGGCTTTTATAAGACTAGGGTGCATTGTTGCATAGTAAGGAGGAAGAGTAGAGTGAGAGAGAGTGAGAAGTTAGAAAGAAAGTCAGATTTTTGCAGTTCATAATCTATCCAGTGGGTGTTACTACCCAGTACTACAACATCTCGTGTCAGCACTTCCTTTCTGCATTTTCTGTGTCAAGCAAACCAATTCTCGCACCAGTTTAGTTCGATGGAGCTTTTGTGTTAGTGGTGCTACTACACAAAAGACGTAAGCCGTTTTATCTTTGGGGACATTACGTCAAACAGTGAGCACTAGCCGGGACGTATTTGTCTTGCGGATAGAGGTCTTCCTCGACTCGGCTTGTAAAGTTTTGTCAGATTCATGCTTCTGGAGTTGTAGTCCTCTCAAGATTTGTAATAGTTAGGTTTTACTTTCTTGTACTTTTTCTTTTCTATTTTATAAGCCATCTTGAAGGCTTTTCCCGTTGTAACCATTGTAATATTTCCAACAATCACAAGACAAATATTGTACCTTCAAGATGGCGAGGAGAAACAGAGCCTTACCTTGGAGATGAATCTGACAGAAGACCTTCCAGTGGTTGCTGGAGTTGTTGTTTGTTGCTAAAAACGCGTTGCGTTTGAAGCATGGGACGAGGATGATGATTTCCTATGCCGTGACTTCGTCCTTAACGGACTTAGTGGTACACTTTACTGTATGTTGTGTGGTTTGAACCGAGGATGTTTTTCCAAAATGTTCAGGTTTTGAAAAGAAATACGAAATGAGGATGTGATTTCCAAGAGATTCGTTATTTCTGATTTTTGGATTGAAAAAAATGGATGATTCCAAGAATTCAAAAATGTGTTGAAACTAGTCTAAGAGTTTCAACTGATCCCGCATGATATTCGTGCTGAAGGGATGTGGTTTGTATGAAAATTTTCAAATGGTTTGCATCGTTTAGATGTTGTTACCAGGTTGGAAAATTTTATGAATTCCTAAATGTAAAATGGAAAGAAATTGGATTAGTGGCCTAATTGTTTGATTGAAAATCGAAGAAAGCAATCGAAGGTCTGAAGCTAAATCCATGAAAGTCTTGGTAGAGACTCGCGAAAATTGTGTTGGAATACTTTTTAAGAATTCTAATGGATCTAGTGACTGTGGGGGTATAACCATACTTTCTGTCTCACTTTGGCTTTCGAGCTTCAGTTGCAGATTTAAGTGTTACAAAAAGTGTTGTATGAGGTGTTGTAACACCTGAAATAGACACTATACCACAGTTGCAGGGGGAGTTTTCTGAGGTGTTTAACACCAGAAGCAGACATTGCACCACTGTTGCAGAAAGTGTTGTCTGAGGTGTTGTAACACTAGAAGCTGACACTGAAAAGATACTTACAGGAGATGTTGACAAAAGTGTTATAACACCTTAGGCAGTTTCAAAACCAAGTGTGAGGTCTGAAGTGTTGCTGAAGGTGTGACAACATTTAATGTCACAATCGCTGTAAATGGTTCGAACAAAATTGTTGGAACAAGATTCTAAAATTTGTCTGAACGAGGTTCTAACGATATTGTTGGAACAAGGTTCTAACAGTAATAGAACAATGAAAATCATTCTAATGCTAATGAAATGACCATGAGCTGTGTAAGTTCTGGGGTAATCCAGAGTTGAATAAAGAAACTCGGAATATGTAAGGGGAAGTCGTTTTAACGGTGTACCACATATTGATTAAATCCCACTTAAAGGAAAAGATAAGACTCCTTACGAACTGTGGAAAAATCATAAGCCTTCTTAGAAATACCTTAAAGTGTGGGGGTGTTTGGCTAAGGTTGCAATACCTAAACTAAAGTAAGTTAAAATCGGTCCCAAAATGGTCGATTGTGTATTTACTTTGGTTATGCACTTAACAGTAGTGCATATCATTTTATGGTACATAAGTCATAAAATCCAGATATGACAGTTGGTACCATAATTGAGTCAAGGAATGCTATATTCTTTGAGAATATTTATCCTTGTAAAGGAAGGATAAATGGAATTTTAAAGAAATGACTGTATTCAGATGTTTCTGAGGTGTTGTTGGAGGTGTTACTTCTGGTGTTATAACATCTAGAACAGCTGCAGGTGTTACTGCAGATGTTACTGAAGGTGCTGCATCGGGTGTTATAACATCTGGAACAACACCTGTTGTCTCACTTGACAGAAAGTTCAACACCAAGTGCTGAAGAACTAAGACGAAGTAAGAGGCCTAAGGTGGCTAAGTCCTTTGGACCTGAATTTCTAACATTGATGTTAGATGGTGAGCCAAACTCGAATAAAGAGAATCTAAGTAGTCTAGATGCTCTGCTCTGGCAATAAGTAATCAATAGTGAAATCGAGTCCATTCTGCAAAATCGTACGTGGGAGTTGGTTGATCTCCCTGCTGGTAAAAACATTTAGGATGTAAGTGGGTTCTAAAGAAGTATAAAGTAGATGGAACTATTGATAAGTATAAAGCACGGCTTGCAGCCAAATGCTTTAAACAAAAATAAGGGTATGACTTCTTTGACACCTATTATATGGTAACGAGGATTGCGTCTATTCGGGTGCTTCTCATGATTGCTGTTTTGCACAATCTAGAGGTTCATCAGATGGATGTCAAGACGGCATTTTTGAATGCAAAGGTAGATGTTGAAATATACATGGAACAACCTGAAGGGTTTGTTGTACCCGGTCAAGAAAAGAAGGTGTGCAAGTTAATAAGATCCTTGTACGGAATGGAACAAGCTCCAAAACAATGGAATCTTAAGTTTGATAACACGATGTTGTCAAATGGGTTTAAAATCAACGAGTGTGATAAATGCGTATATGTCAAAGGGACATCAGAAGCATTTGTCATAGTTTATCTATACGTAGATGATTTGTTAATCATGGGCAGTAGTCATGATACTATCATGGACACGAAAAGAATGTTAAAGAGAAAATTTAACATGAAGGATATGAGGACTGCTGATGTGATCCTAGGGATAAAAATCAGCAGGACTCCTGATGGAATTATCTTGCCACAATCCCACTATGTGGAGAAAGTGCTCAAGAAATTCAATACTTTTGACAGGTCAACGTCAAAGACGCCCATTGATTTAAGTGTAAATCTGGTTGCTAATAAAGCAGAACCATTGGCTCAGATGGAATACTCACGTATAATAGGTAGTCTAATGTACATCACAAATTGTATATGTCCAGACTTAGCCTATCCTGTAAATATGTTGAGTAGGTTCACGAGCAATCCAAGGCATGAGCATTGGAAAGCGTTAACCAGGGTGTTAAAATACTTGAAGTATACCCTGGAGTATGGGCTATACTACTCGAGATATCCGACTGTACTTGAAGGGTATAGTGATGCTAGTTGGATTTCGGATTCGAAAGATTCTTATTCCAAATTAGTAAGTGAACACCTCGTTCAGGTTGAGTATGGCAGGATACTCGGATAGGATATCACCTATGTAAGTGAGAAGTGGGGCCGCTTCAAAGTAACACTTATGAATCTAAAGTGGTGTCCATGGCCGAAATGGACACAAAACGTGAGAACAGAAGGTGTTGAGACCTTATTTTGTTAATGCTATTGTCTACGTATACACCATGGAGGAATAGTTCAAGGCATTGCGTCCACTAGGCCGCCAGTGTACCCGATGGTATTAACTAAGGAAGGTTCAAAGCCACAAGCTACCTTTCCGGATGTAGTATTGTCTCTTGAGGACTGGTTTGTGTGTCTGTATTCATGCATGCCTTAATTTCCACTCATGTGGGGGATTATTGAAAATTTGGTTTTGAGAAAGTGGGCGCTGACCCGACTTTGACCAAATTTTTGGTGGCTAAGAATTTAATTATTGGAAGAATTGAATTGTAAATTTTTAATCTACATTTCTAGTAGATGTTCGTAGTATTTTATATTTCTCAAAATAGAATTTTGGTGATGAGTGAGAAATTAATACACAAAGTTGGCCACGCTAAGAGGCATAGTTTATCCTAGTATAAATACTAGAAGGTGTTATTGGTGGATATACTATAACACAGGTGTTTAATCACAAATGGACCTTAGACTGGACTGACTCTTTGAGCTCGGGTTTAGGTTCAGTTGGTTTTGTCACTCGAAAATAGGTTTGGCCCAAATTCAAGTGACTGTTGGGCCCGATGAATCTGGACATTGAAGGTGTCCAAGTTCGTATGTCTATGAATCTAGACATTAGAGATGTCCATATTAGTGTGACTTTTGGAGTTGGTAACTCCTCAAGTAGTGGTCATAAGTAGAGGCTTGTAACTCATGGAAGTTACATATGGTTTAATGTCCACTCTTTATCTTTAATTCCCTTCAAATGTTGAAAATGATGGCTTTTATAAGACTAGGGTGCATTGTTGCATGGTAAGGAGGAAGAGTAGAGTGAGAGAGAGTGAGAAGTTAGAAAGGAAGTCAGATTTTTGCAGTTCATAATATGTCCAGTGGGTGTTACTACCCAGTACTACAACATCTTGTGTCAGCACTTCCTTTCTGCATTTTCTGTGTCAAGAAACCAGTTCTCGCACCATTCTAGTTCAATGGGGCTTTTGTGTTAGTGTTGCTACTATATAAAAGACGTAAGCCATTTTATCTTTGGGGACATTACGTCAAACCGTGAGCACTAGCCGGGACGTATTTGTCTTGCGGATAGAGGTCTTCATCGACTCGGCTTGTAAAGTTTTGTCAGATTCATGCTTCTAGAGTTGGAGTTCTTTCAAGATTTGTAATAGTTAGGTTTTACTTTCTTGCATTTTTTCTGTTTCTGTTTTGTAAGACATCTTGAAGGTTTTTATCTTAATTTGATGATTTTATTTTTACACCAAAACAATGTTTTTAATTGCTTTGTCCAAATACTCCTAAATGATTTAAAATGGTTTTAATATTTTCCGGAGTATTTCTTCAAGTTTTATTTTAGATAAAATTGGACAACACTTTTAATGATTTTATGTTTATAAGTTTTTAGTTCAAAACAAGGTTCCTAAATGTTGTCTAAATACTCCCGATTGGTTTAAAATGTTTTTACTAAATTTTCGAAGTATTTCTTGAGTTTTATTTTCAAAAAAAATTGGACAACATTTCTGTCTCGAGGTCAACCGGTCGCCGTAGAGGGCAACCCGTACCTGAAGATGAATTTTGGAACAGAAAATGAGACGGAAGAGAAAAAGACCAGGTCGACCGTCGACCAGGGTGTCGACCGTGACGTCGGCGTCGACCGGTCGACCCCCGACCGGCACCACAGGCATCTATTTTTGAAACAGAACTTTGCATCTTTGAAAATCAATGAGGGGGACCGGTCAGGGTTTAGGTCGACCGGTAGAAGTCCCCCTTGATCGGTCGCCCTGTTGTATTTTTCTGTGTGTTCTTCAAACGTCTATTTCTCGCGGCCGTCGCCTCTCTCTTTTGATGAGAAATTTCGACCGTTTGACAGCAGCCATCTTTTCCTTATATTGTGGGATTGATTTCTAACAACTATATTCTTGATTTTAATTGTATTTTTCTGTAGATTTTCAATCCCCAAGAGGAGCCTATGCTTGATCAATCATCTCCTATAAATAGAGGAAGTTTTGGAGCAACCAATGCAACAATTGAGATACAACACAACAAGATACACTTCAAGCAAACACTTGTTCTTCCATTGTTATTATTCTTGTTGTAATTTGCCTAGCTTATCACTTTCACATCCTTGAGGTCTAGGCTATTCTTGATTACACTTGCACTCAATTGTATAATCCATTATCGAGTTGTAATCTTGAATTTTGGGGTTATCATTCAACACAAGATATCCTTGTGAGTGTTCTTGTGTTAAGAACACACTTGGGTGATCTAGGTGTTAGGTGTAAGAAGATTGTGGTAATCTTCTTGTTGAGGTGTTGAAGAATTTGGTATTCTTCAAGATTGAAGATTGTGGTAATCTTCACAAGGTGCCGTTGGAGATTGTGGTAATCTTCAAGAGAGATTGTGGTAATCTCAAAGGTGGTATTGAAGAAGAGTGTGGTGCTCTTCAAGATATCGTTGTAAGTTGGTGTTGTATTAATTTTGGTAATTAATTAAATTCTTTTTTTTTGAAATCCATCCCGGATATACTGGGCAGGTAGAGAATTAGGCCCTAGGTGGGTTGAACCTCTATAAATCAACGTGTGTTGTTTACATTCCGCACCTTTATTATTGTCTTTATTATTGTCTTTGAGCACCTTTATTATCGTAGCCGCTTGGACTTACAAGTGGTATCAGAGCCAAACTCTTTAGCAAGCTTGTTTCAAATCGCGATTGAAGAGAAACGATCGTCGGCTACGAATGGAGCTCAACTTTCCGGCACCTCCACCACCAAGCCACCTCTATTTGATTCCAAAAATTATATATTTTGGAAAGAAAGAATGGAATGCTATTTACAAGGTTGCGGGTTCG
This sequence comes from Rehmannia glutinosa, assembly GCA_016081115.2. Taxonomy (NCBI): domain Eukaryota; kingdom Viridiplantae; phylum Streptophyta; class Magnoliopsida; order Lamiales; family Orobanchaceae; genus Rehmannia; species Rehmannia glutinosa. Next base: position 8,286,522 of record CM071930.1, on the reverse strand, counting down.
ATATTTGGAACATCATCATCAATGGAGAATCCATTCCAATGAAAGACACACCATACACCTCCAAAGCTTTCAAAGAGCTCAATGATGAAGAGAAGAAAATCATCTCATTAAACGGTAAAGCTCTCAATATTTTGTATTGTCCACTTACTAATTTGGAATATGAACATATTGTAGGAATTCGATCGGCACATGAAGTATGGCAAAAATTAGAAGCCATCTATGGAGTATTTGCAAATGAAAGGAGTCAAACAAAAGCATCTACTTCTCAAAGGGATACAAGTTCAAATCTAAGGAACAAGCCTCTTTCAACTTCCAACTATGAAGTAGTCGAACAATATTTTATGGGCATCGAAGAAGAAAACGAGGTATGTCTTAAACCCTATACTTCCTATGATATTGTTATTCAAAATAATTATAGTGATTTGCAAAATGATTTTGATGATCTTCAAAATGAATTCCAAAATTTACTTGTTAAGTACAAAAATTTGAAAAAGGAATTCAATGTTTTGAAAAATGAAAAGGATAGTTTATTTACTTCCTATGAATCACTATCATGTGCTCACACCACCACACTTGACAAGGTTAGAAACCTTGAAAAACAAAATAGTACTCTTGTTGAGGATATGAATTGCATGAAAAATGATTTATTAAAATCCAACTTGAGTACCAATAAATTGCCCAATGTTGAGAATGATAATGGTTGTGATAATTTGGATAATGAACTTGATCATGAGCCTAATATTATCAAGTATATGAAAAAGAATCAAGTTCCTATACATGTTAGTACTCTCACTTGCTTTTATTGTGGTAAGAAGGGACACGCCGTTAATACTTGTCGGGCTAGAAATAGCTCTAATTATTGTTGGAGACCTAAAAGTCTCAAGACTAATCCCAAAGGACCCAAACACTTGAGGGTACCACAAAACAATGTCATATTAGGTACACAGCGGAATAATAATCGAAGAAAATTCATACCGCCAAGAAAACATCAAATGACCACTTCATTTGATCAAATGAGAAAACATTTTCAACAAAGTCATTTTCCAAGAAGAGGAAATAATCAAAAATGGCATGAACAAAATCCTTTGAAATGGCAAAGACATCATCAAGATGATTTTTCAAGAGAAAGACACTTTCAAAAATGGAAAGGCCACAATGCTTGGAAATGGAGCAATTGGAGAAACCATCGTCAACATGAAGATTTTCAAAAGGGAAGATATCATCAACAATGGGAACGACACAACCCATGGAAATGGCAAAATTGGTAAACCGTATCTCCCCTATTTAAATATGCATCTTTTGCATGTTTTTATTTATGCTTTAATTGCAAAATGAGTTTTCATAATTTTAAAAAATTAAGGTCTTCTATATATATTTGTGTTTTTAAAATCCTTTGAAAAATAAGACCTTACTTGTTAATTTTAAACTCTTGAGAACTTAGACTAATGATCTTTTTATATCTTATGGAGTTCTACAACATTAGTTTTTTTTTTTATTGTTTGGCCTACACTTGTGCTATCATATCTTGTGGAAAATTTGTTCAAAGAATTGTGTAGGTTATATATCTCATATTCATTGGCTATCGTCTAATTCTTCATCAAGAGATTCCTAAACTATCGAGGTACGTTCACTCGTATTTTTTAGTACTCGATATTGTGTTCATGTCATGTTTATGCACTTATCTTTCAAAATATTTCATTTCAACCCCTTAAGTGCCTCTAAATGATTTTATGAATTTTTCTCAAAAGGGCACTACTCGTAAAATCTCGATTTTCTCGAGTATATGTTTTTCTCGAAACTAGTATTTGTCGGATTTAGTCCTCGATTATATTTTTGCAAAGTTTTAGAACTTTTGGGGTGAAAAATCGAACTCTAGGAAATGAAAATTGCACTGAAATTGGCACCTAGTGCAGGTACCGATCGATGAGGGGGTCGACCGGTCGACAGCCCCGTCGACCGGTCGACTGGGTCTTTTCAGCGGGCAGAAGACTTTTTATTGAAACAGGGGCTTACTTCTTTCATTTCTTATTTCAAAACCTTCGAACCCTAGCTTTATTTCTCTCCCAAATTCTCTCAAAATCTCCCAATACTTCTCAAATTGTTTCATCCTTGTGCTTATATCACTCAAATTCATATTGTTTTCATGGCACCCCGTCAATTCACCGGACGAAATCCTCAAAAGAGGAGAAGAAAGCAAAGGGGAAAATCTTCCTCCAACCCTCAACAAGATGATATTCCACAAGGAGATAACCAAAACCGGCTTACAGAAGAGGAGATTGTTGAATTGAGAGCCGGGATTTCAAAATTGAATATTCATTGGGACTCTAGTAAGTTATCACTTGTTTACGAGCCTCCCTCTAGAGTTAATAGATTTTGATTTCTAAATAAGCTTGCGGAGGAGCACTATGAAAACATTGGGTTGAATGATAAGAAAATTGCTTGCACTCGTATGGTTCGTTTTTTAGCATTTTATGATGAATATCCGGAAATTAGGGCTTATTTTGAAATTCAAGGTTGGGTTTCATTATGGGATAATCCGTGTTTGTATTATGATGACGAGCTTATGAAACTTTTTTAAGCAAATATGTGGATTGTTAATGCTACGGTAGATAATCCGTTGGAACTTCACACATTCGTTAATGGTAGGCACTTTTTGTGGACATTGGCCAATATTTGTAATCATTTTAATGTGCCGAATGATGGTGTTGAAAATATGGATTGTGCTCATTGGGATGATGATCTTTTTGGTGTCTCACTCTATGAGTGTTAAGTTGGTATTTTCACCAACTTATTTGATATTTTAGAGTAGAATTTGGTTTTATTTTGGGTGTTTTTAGAGTCGTTAGAGTCTTATTTATTTCAATTAGAGTCGATGTAGAGTCAATACAGATTTGGTAGCCGAGAGATGAAGAAAACGGTGAAAAACGACTTGAAGAAAGAAGAAATCGCGTATAAAGAAGGAAAAATCGCATTTTGGCCAGGACGGGTGGGCGCTGCAGCGCTTCAGCCCCGGCCCGCGCGCCCGCGACAGAGAATCTTTGGATGACGGAGCGTGTGGCGCTGCGCTTAACGCCCGGCAGCTACTGCAGCGCCCGGGCGGATTGTTTTCACAGACGTTGATGGGCGCCGCAGCCGCCATGCTTGTAGCCGCAGCGCGTGCGATATTTGGTGATTGAGTTGGTGGGCGCCGCAGCGCCCTTGCGAGAAATGGCAGGAAGTTGGTGGGCGCCGCAGCGCCCAGGGGCGGAAAAAACTATGTTCACCTACCCCCTTCTTGGACTTTTGTGTACTATAAATACCATCCTTGGGGCTTGTAATAAGGGAGCTTGGAACCCTTGGAAAGACAATAAAAACAGCTACAAGACAAGGAAGAAGGATTTGAGCATTTTGAGAAGAATTTGGAGAAGAAGATTGGAGGCTTCTATCATCTAGAAATAGAGAAGATCCCTCAACTCTTGTTCTTATTTTGTTGCTTTCTTCATATCTTGTAAGATGTATTGTTGTATTTTCTTGGATTCATTTTCTTCAATCATGAGCTAAACTCTATAATTCTAGAGGGATGATGTAATCCATGTTTGAACTTATGTTTTGAGATTGTGGTTTTTCAATCTAGATCTATCAATTTATTTGTGATATTTGGATCTATTGCTTCTAAATTACTTGATCAATAATTTAGATTGTTTGGTGTATTTGATTTGACACTTGAGAGAGGTAATTAAATACATGACCTTGGAATAGCATAACCTTGGATTTCATAGAATTGAGAGATTTGTGAATCATTTGAAGTCATTTATCAAGATTCATAGCTTTTATTGAGATTTTAATTGGTGATTTTTATAGAGATATTGATTTCCCAATTGAATCTAAAATCATTGGCACTTGAGAAAGGGAATGATTATTGTAGAAATCTTGACTTATAACTTGATAATTGATGATTGATAAACCATATTGACAACATAAGGGATAACTAGATTCATCATACCTCTAGAATTCATTTAATCATTTGGATAAACTCATTGATATTTTCATAGTCTTAATTTATTTTTAGTATTTTTAGTATAATCAACTCCATCAATTATTGAATTTCTAAATAAAGTTAGACTACTATATTATAGTACTTAGCGATAATTCAATAATTATTCCCTGTGGATTCGACAACCTTACTTCTCTATATTAAAACTTGACACCGTAGACTTGCGGTTAGAAAAATCTCTAACAAGTTTTTGGCGCCGTTTCCGGGGAATAATTTATCTTATTTGTGCTAATATTATTACTTAGTAGTTTTACTTTAATTTAGATTGGTTTCTTTTGTTACAATAGGGTCATTGTCATTTTTGTGTTTTTTTGTTGATGCGAAAAAATAAAAGTGCTAATTTAATCTTATTTGATCCAGAAATTGAAAGAATGCTTCGAAAGATTAGAGCCGCACGAAGAATTGAATTCACAAAAATGGCAGGAATCGGTGATGATGAAGACCGCATACCTATTATTGCACCACGGAAAGGGCCATTCGGGACTATTTTCGGCCAACCATGAATCAAAATTATTCGGGCATTGTTCGCCAACCTATCAATGCGAATAATTTTGAATTGAAGCCGGCCCTAATAAACATGGTGCAATAGAATCAGTTTGGGGGAAGTGCCGTAGATGACACGAATGCTCATTTGGCTATTTTTCTCGAGATATGTGATACTATCAAAATGAATGGGGTCCCCGATGAAGCTATTCGGTTAAGGTTATTTCCGTTTTCACTTCGTGATAAAGCTAGACAGTGGCTTCAAACCTTTCCACCTGGAAGTATCACTAGTTGGAATGATCTCACTGAAAAATTCATGGCAAAATTCTTTCCACCTAGTAAGACACTTCAACTGAAAAGTGAGATTGCTCAATTTCATCAACTCGACTTTGAGCCACTCTACGAAGCTTGGGAGCGATTCAAAGAATTATTGAGGAGGTGTCCACAACACGGGTATGCAGATTGGCAAAAGGTTCAATATTTCTACAATGGTATGAATGGGCATTCAAGAACTATTATAGATGCTGTGCAGGGAGGTACATTGATGGCTAAAACTCCAAGTGAAGCCATGCTTTTACTCGAAGAAATGGCTGCCAATAGTTATCAATGGCCGTCTGAAAGATCTACGCCAAGAAAAGTTGCCGGTGTTCTTGAACTTGATACTATGTCCGCATTGGCCTCTCAAATTTCCGCCTTGTCAAAGCAAATTGCTACACTAAGTCCAGGTGGAAAACAACAATCGGAGGCAGTCATGGAGATAAGTCAAGAAATTGTGAATCCCGATACGGAACAAGCGAATTATGTGAATAATCGGGGTTTCAACAATAGAGGGAATCAATTGCCGACACATTGTCATCCGGGACTTCGCAATCATGAAAACTTCTCGTATAGCAATACGAGAAATGTGTTGCAACCACCTCCGGGATATCAGAATCAAGCAAGTACGAGTACACGCGTGGGAGAACAAAAGCCATCTTTGGAGGAATTACTTAGTTCATTCCTTGTAGAATCAAGAGCAAGGATGAACAAGGCCGACTCTAACATAGAAAATTTGGGTTCAAGGGTTACAACAATTGAAAGTCTTCTCAAATCTTTGGGGACACATGTGGGTCAATTGGCCACGGCTATTAATTCACAACAGAAAGTTGATACGTTTCCAAGTAACACCGAGGTGAACCCACGGGAACATTGCAAGGCCATTAAGTTGAGAAGTGGGACGGAATATGATGAACCAAAGATGCCTGCTCATGCCACTAAAGAACCAGAAGCAAGCTCTGAAACACTCCAAAATGAAGAGGGCATTGATAAGCAATCAGAAAAGGCAAAAATTGAGGTAAAACCAATTTCCAATTCTGATAATGTGTTACCAAATGCTCTTCCTTTTCCACAGAGATTTCGAGAAGAAAAAGTTGGACGCTTTTTCCAAGTTTTTGGAAATATTCAAGAAAATTCACATCAACATCCCTTTTGCCGATGCACTTGAGCAAATGCCAAACTATGCAAAATTCATGAAGGATGTGATGTCGAGAAAGAGAAGGTTGGAGGCATACGAGACGATCAATCTCACAGAAGAGTGTAGCGCCATTTTGCAAAGAAAGCTACCACAAAAATTAAGAGATCCGGGGAGTTTCACTATCCCTTGCACTATTGGTGATTCTTATTTTAATAAAGCTCTTTGTGATTTAGGTGCTAGCATTAATCTTATGCCGTTATCCTGCTTTCGAAACTTGGCCTTGGAGAAATAACGCCATCCACCATCACATTGCAATTAGCCGATAGATCACTCACCTACCCAAGAGGAGTGATTGAAGATGTGTTGATCAAAGTGGATAAATTCATATTTCCTATGACTTTGTGGTGTTGGATATGGAGGAAGATCATGAAATGCCATTGATTCTTGGGAGACCTTTTCTAAAGAACGGGGCGAGCTTTAATTGACGTGTAATGAGGAGAGTTAACATTACGGGTAAATGATGATGAGGTACTATTTAACATTTATAAAGCAATGAAATTTCAAGAGGAACCTCACACATGTCATTTTATTGATAAAATCGAACAATGTGATCAAACGTAAGTTATAAAACAAGATTTAAAAGATCCGTTAGAACATTGTTTGATTAATTCAATAATGAAATGTGATGAGGAAGATAGTGATGATATTGATTTGCTTGAGTTTATTCTTTCCCTTGAGGCTAAAGAAATTGTAAAAGAAAAACAAAAGGAAGCATTAGAAAATGCCAATATTGAAAATATTCCGAAAGGTACTTTAGAACTAAAGGAACTTCCGAAACATCTTCAATATGCATTTTTGGGAAAAGATAAAACTTACCCGGTAATTGTTTCTGCTTCATTATCTTCATCCGAATTGGATAAGTTGTTGCGTGTGCTTCGTGAACATAAGTCGGCCTTGGGTTGGTATATTTCTGATTTGAAAGGTATAAGTCCTTCCATTGTAATGCACAAAATTTTAATGGAAGAATCTTATAAACCATCTATTGAACACCAAAGACGACTTAATCCCGCAATGAAAGAAGTCGTGAGAAATGAGGTTTTAAAGTGGCTAAAGGCAGTATTATTTATGCCATTTCGATAGTTCATGGGTGAGTCCTAGACAGTTGTCCCTAAAAAGGAGGTATGATTTGTGAAAATGATAACAATGGATTAATTTCTACACGAATCACACAGATGGCGAGTATGTATTGACTATAGAAAATTGAATAAAGCTACTCGTAAGGATCATTTTCCCTCCCCTTTATTGATCAAATCTTTCGGACAGTTGGCGGGTTACGAATATTATTGTTTTCTTGATGGCTATTCAGATACAATCAAATCGCCATTGCCCCCGAAGATCAAGAAAAGACTACTTTTACATTTCCATATGGTACTTTTGCATTTCGAGGATGCCATTTGGATTATGTAATGCACCTGCTACTTTTCAGAGGTGTATGATGGCGATTTTTCATGGTATGGTTGAGGAAATCATGGAGATTTTTATGGACGACTTTTCTGTTTTTGGTACTTCTTTTGACCATTGTTTGCATAACTTATCGATGGTTTTGCAATGTTGTGAGGAAACTAATCTTGTACTTAATTGGGAAAAATGTCACTTTATGGTCAAAGAAGGGATTGTACTTGGACATCGTATTTCTTGTACAGGTTTGGAAGTTGACAGGCGAAGGTTGTGGCTATTGAAAAGCTACCCCACCTTCAAATGTGAAAGGCATAAGAAGCTTTTTAGGGCATGCGAGATTTTATAGGAGATTCATAAAAGATTTTTCAAAAATTGTTAAACCACTTTTGTAATCTCCTTGAAAAAGATGCTATCTTTTGCTTTGAGTGAGTTGTGTTTGCGAGCATTTGAACAGATAAAAAAGGCACTCATTTCAGCTCCGATTATGATAGTGCGGATTGGACTCAACCATTTGAGCTCATGTGCGATGCAAGTGATTATGCAAAGGTGGTGCCGTTCTTGGTTAAAGGCGAGACACTTTTTAAAGCTATTTACTACGCAAGTAGACCATGGACAACGCCCAACAAAACTACACCACCACGAGAAAAGAGATGTTGGCGGTAGTTTTTGCATTTGATAAATTCCGAGCTTACTTGGTGGTTACAAAGGTGATTGTTTATACGGATCATGCGGCAATCCAATATCTTTTCTCCAAAAAGGATGCAAAACCTCGGTTAATTCGATGGATTTTGCTCTTGCAAGAATTTGATATTGAGATTAGGGATAAAAAAGGAAGTGAAAATGTGGTCGCCGACCATCTATCCCGCTTGAGCAACCTCACGAGGTGATTGAGAGTCCAATAAAAGAATCGTTTCCTCGATGAACAAATTATGCGTGCTTTGAGACATCATTACCTTGGTAAGCGATTTTGTTAATTACCTCGCGGGAGGAGTTTTGCCACGGACTTGACTACACACCAAAAGAAAAATTCCTACATGATGTTAAGTCTTATTTGTGGGATGATCCGTTATTGTTCAAGAGATGCGCGGATTCTATCATTCGCCGTTGTGTTCCTAAGAAAAATTGGAGAGATTCTTCAACATTGTCATTCATCATCTTATGGGGACATTTCGCCAACCCGAACCGCCGCAAAGGTACTACAATCTGGTTTTTATTGGCCAACATTATTCAAGGATTGTTATGCCTTTGTGAAAACTTGTGATCGATGCCAAATGGTTGGTAATATTTCATGGCGTCATGAACTTCCTTTGACAAACATAATGGAGGTGGAATTGTTTGATGTATGGGGTATTGACTTTATGGGGCCATTTCCCGTGTCCTATGGAAATTTGTACATTTTGCTTGCGGTTGATTACGTCTCTAAGTGGGTTGAGGCGATTGCTACACCAACGAATGATGCTAAGGTAGTACTCAAATTCTTGCACAAGCATATTTTCACTCGGTTCGGTACTCCTCGAGCTATTGTAAGTGATGAAGGTACGCATTTTTGTAATAAATTATTTAACAACCTTCTTGCTAAATTTGGTGTGCGTCATAAGATTGCGCTTGGTTACCATCCTCAATCTAATGGTCAAGCCGAAATTTCCAATCGTGAAGTGAAACAAATTCTTGAAAAAACGGTGAGTTTTAATCGAAAGGATTGTGCACAAAAGCTTGATGATGCTTTGTGGGCTTATCGCACGGCTTATAAAACACCCATTGGTATGTCACCATATCGATTGGTGTTTGGTAAAGCGTGCCATTTGCCGGTTGAACTTGAGCACCGAGCTTATTGGGCAATTAAGAAATTGAATTTTAACTTGAAAGAGGCCGGTGAAAAACGATTACTTCAATTAAACGAAATGGAAGAATTTCGTCAAGAATCATATGAAAATGCCAAAATGTATAAAGAAAAAGCGAAAAAATGGCATGATCAAATGATTCTCGCGACGTGAATTCTTACCCTACCAACAGTGTTATTGTTCAATTCTCGATTGAAACTCTTTCCGTAAACTCAAGTCGCGATGGTTCGGACCATTTGTGGTTGAACGTGTATTTCCCTATGGTGCCGAGTTGAGAGGAACGATGGAAATTGCCCAAGTAAACGGACAACGATTGAAACATTATTTTGGGAACGAAGCAAGGAAGGTTTTAAATCTTCCACTTGGTGATGAAATTTCTTGAGTCCGAATAGTTGAGTCCAACTAACGACTATAAATTTAGCGCTTCTTGGGAGGCAACCCAAGTGATTTTCGTGTGATCGAATTTTTGTGTGATTTTATTTTCTTTTAGTTTGGTGTGTATTTATTTGAATTTTGGTGTGATTTTTGTGTGAATTAATTTGTGTGTGATTTTAAATTTTTGATTAAATTGAAATTTTTAATTAAAAAAAAATATCGAGTTGAGTCGAGTCGGGTAATTTGTTGAACTATAGAACTACATGACTAAGTAGATTTGTTGATCACGAGTTGAACTGTCACGAAAGCATGCTTTTAAGTGGTGATCTATATTTTGCTTCATTGATTTCATATTTATGCATAATTCTGTTAACTTATTTGAAAATGATTAATGAAGTCGAGTGTTGCTTGTATGATCCCACCGGATTCTAGAACTTGTTTGATCACTAACTGAGGCGAAATCCTAGGTGAAATAACATAAGGAAATGATTTAGGCCATCTTTGAATAAAAGCTAGAGCCAAAATGACTACCTTTGTACGATATAATTTCACTAGTGTCCCCTTTTGAGCCTATTAAACATGTTCTTTGGCAACCAATTGTTTTTACCTTGAGCTTACATGTGAAAATCCTAATTACCTATCACTCATACACACAAAATGATTGAAGGTTGAAGAGGATGTAATAAGTAAGGTAGATGTTCATTCGCATGAAGTTGCCGAGAAAAAGAAATAATGAAACCCCATGTGTTAAAATATGCAAAAGACCAAGTTTGGGGGTCTCGAAAAAAAAATGTTGAAAATAGAGGCTTGTAAAGGGAGAATAATTGAAAATTCAACAAAAGTGAAGGTAGCCATTTTGTTTGGCAATTGGTGATTTGAAGAGGTAATTGTGTGTTTGGGTGAATTGAGCTACTTAATCCTAAATTTTCCTACCCGACCCTAAAAAACATTACAAGCTTTGGAAGCCCTATTGATCCATGTGTTATATTAGCCTACATTAGTGGAGATTAGTGTGAATAACAAGCCTATGGAATCCGGTAGTCATTATCTTTTGATACTTAGAAGTGGATCATCTTGATAACGTTTGATTGCGTAAATCAATTTGAATAATGTAAACGGAATTTTCATGAATATTCAACACTTTTGATCACAATGTTAAAATGCATGCTTGATTGATAGTGAAATGAGTTTTAGACAAATTTTATTGGTTTATGGAGTTTTGTAGTTGCTTGTGTTGTTGTATTGTTTGTCTTTCATTTTGGAGTTATAATTGTTTGAGGACAAACAATAGCTTAAGTTTGGGGGTATTTGTTAAGTTAGTATTTTCACCAACTTATTTGATATTTTAGAGTAGAATTTGGTTTTATTTTGGGTGTTTTTAGAGTCGTTAGAGTCTTATTTATTTCAATTAGAGTCGATGTAGAGTCAATACAGATTTGGTAGCCGAGAGATAAAGAAAACGGTGAAAAACGGCTTGAAGAAAGAAGAAATCGCGTATAAAGAAGGAAAAATCGCATTTTGGCCAGACGGCGGGCGCGCTGCAGCCCGCTGGCGCCGTAGCGCCCGACAGCAGAATCCGGACGGACGGAGGCGCGTGGGCGCTGCAGCGCCAACGCCCGCGGCTGCAAAGACCCGGCGATTGTTTTCACAGACGTTGATGCGCGCCGCCAGCGCCATGCTTGGCGCCCGCAGCCAGCCCGTCGCGATATTTGGTGATTGAGTTGGTGGCGCGCAGCAGCTTCTTGAGAGAAATGGCAGGAAGTTGGTGGGCGCCGCAGCGCCCGGGGGCGGAAAAAACTATGTTCACCTACCCCCTTCTTGGACTTTTGTGTACTATAAATACCATCCTTGGGGCTTGAAATAAGGGAGCTTGGAACCCTTGGGAAGACAATAAAAACAGCTACAAGACAAGGAAGAAGGATTTGAGTATTTTGAGAAGAATTTGGAGAAGAAGATTGGAGGCTTCTATCATCTAGAAATAGAGAAGATCTCTCAACTCTTGTTCTTATTTTGTTGCTTTCTTCATATCTTGTAAGATGTATTGTTGTATTTTCTTGGATTCATTTTCTTCAATCATGAGCTAAACTCTATAATTCTAGAGGGATGATGTAATCCATGTTTGAACTTATGTTTTGAGATTGTGGTTTTTCAATCTAGATCTATCAATTTATTTGTGCTATTGGGATCTATTGCTTCTAAATTACTTGATCAATAATTTAGATTGTTTGGTGTATTTGATTTGACACTTGAGAGAGGTAATTAAATACATGACCTTGGAATAGCATAACCTTGGATTTCATAGAATTGAGAGATTTGTAAATCCTTTGAAGTCATTTATCAAGATTCATAGCTTTTATTGAGATTTTAATTGGTGATTATTATAGAGATATTGATTTCCCAATTGAATCTAAAATCATTGGCACTTGAGAAAGGGAATGATTATTGTAGAAATATTGACTTATAAATTGATAATTGATGATTGATAAACCATATTGACAACATAAGGGATAACTAGATTCATCATACCTCTAGAATTCATTTAATCATTTGGATAAACTCATTGATATTTTCATAGTCTTAATTTATTTTTAGTATTTTTAGTATAATCAACTCCATCAATTATTGAATTTCTAAATAAAGTTAGACTACTATATTATAGTACTTAGCGATAATTCGATAATTATTCCCCTCGTAGATTCGACAACCTTACTTCTCTATATTAAAACTTGACACCGTAGACTTGCGGTTAGAAAAATCTCTAACAATGAGGTAAAAACTTTTTTAGGAGTTTTTCCGAAAGTAAGCTTCTCGGCAATGCCGCCAAATTATCGGATTGTATCAATTATTTGCTCCTATTGTGTTTGTGGTAAAGAAGTAAAACTTCCGAGTAATCTTGAACTCTTTCTTACCTATAAGATTATCCGAGGAGAAATAGTAAATTATGGGGCTATTTTTGTATATTGTTTGTCGGAATCAAGAAGGCTTACTAAGAAAAAATATACGTTGGGAAATTTGATTTGTCGACTACTATACCTTTCGGACTATCCGGAAAGTGAGATGAATACCGAAATTCGGCACTATGACTATGATAATGCCAACATTCTACAAATGGTGAGAATACGACAACATTTACCACGAGTTCCCACCAAAGCCGCTAGGGGACGTGCTCAAAATCCACAACAACCTCGAGATGATTTCTTTAATGACAATGAGGTTGAAAATATTGGTAGAGGAAATGTTGAGGAACAAGAAGATGAAGAAGAAGTGAATGTGGGGAATGAACAAGAAATTGGGGAGGAAGAAAATGAAGGAAATGAGGAAGAACACTTCAATGAAGGAAATGAGGAAGAAGATGAAAACGAGCCGGATGTTGAAGATTTAAGTCTCAAAGAGAGAATGGACAAAGTGGAAAGAGATACATTTAGGGATGTAGCCTCTCTTAGAAAAGAGCTCCGGGTTGTGAAGGAAGAAAATTCTAGATTGAAAAAGTCTATGGGAAAATTGAAGAAATTTATCAAAGAGCTTATCCCCGGAACTTGCTTCTCTTCGGATGAGGATTGATGTCCCCACCCCGTGTTTATCTTTTTATCTTAGCATTTTTACTTTGTCCTTGTCGTTTTGTAGTTTTATGAACTATCTTGTAAAACTCTAAATTGCACTAATGGATTTGCTTGTTTTCTTGAAAGGGTTAAAATAGCAAGTTGTAAATGGCTTGTGGATGATCATGATATTGATGGAGTATTTGATGGTAAAAATACTCTAGTTTGGTATTATTGGTATGAAGTACTTGATGGTAAAAGTGCTTCTCTTATTTTTTGATGCCTTGATCTTTTCAATGGATGATTTGGGACATTTGTAATGTCTTATAGGCATTGTTTGATGCTTGACATGTATTATTTGATGGCTCTTTAATTTTTGCTTGATGGCATTCGCAATGCCTTGATCTCTTATTTGGCTAAAATTATCTCAATTGGGTCGAACCCTTGAGAATTTACTTTGTTAGGCCTATTATTTGTTGCATATATGTTGAAAATTGCTTTTGGTGATGATATGAAAAACTTGGCTAAATTTCTTTTCCAAGGGCTATATACATTTTATTCAAATTTTGACGCCCGCCAAGTGTTCGATAAAATATTTCAATGAAAGATTCATCACCTACATGATTCTCTCATTTTCAAATGTCTTAAATTCTTATTGAGATCATGTTTTTGGCTAACAAAAATGAGCTTATGGATTTCCTATGATACATCTCTCCAAATTGTCTTTGGATTCTAAACTTAATTCTTTAAATGGTTGATAAATCGTATTGTTGGCGCACTTTGACAAACTTGTATAATGTTTTTATCATCCTAACATTCTTTTTGGTGATTCCAAAGGGGGAGAAACAGGATATTGGCTTGTTAGCTCAAAGAAGCTAATAAAAGCTTGTTATAAAAGCTATAAGCTATGGCATCTTAAAAGCTATAAGTTGTGGATTATATTTAGTCCAATTGTTGCTTGATGGACTTATATACTTGTCTAATGATGTTTTGTTGACAGGGGGAGCTTATAAGCTCTTGAACAAAATGTAAAAGCTAAGCATTTAGCTTATGGTTAATTGCTTTTACATTATTCTTGATGTGCTTGTTGATAGGGGGAGCTTGTGCTTTTTCTTGCATAATATTTACTCCCTTATCTTGGTTGCTTATGTTTTTTGGAAAGTTTGGTTGCTTCTTAACGGTTAGATGTTTTTACCGGAAAATCGTTTTTAAAATTGTCAACCTAATATTTCTAAAAATTGTTTTGGTTTGTAATCATCAAAAAGGGGGATATTGTTTGATACATGTTTTTATCTTAATTTTAATGATTTTATTTTTACACCAAAAAAATGTTTTTAATTGTTGTCCAAATACTCCTAAATGATTTAAAATGGTTTTAATATTTTCAGGAGTATTTCTTCAAGTTTTATTTTAGATAAAATTGGACAACACTTTTAATGATTTTATGTTTATAAGTTTTTACTTCAAAACAAGGTTCCTAAATGTTGTCTAAATACTCCCGATTGGTTTAAAATGTTTTTACTAAATTTTTGAAGTATTTCTTGAGTTTTATTTTCAACAAAAATTGGACAACATTTCTGTCTCGAGGTCAACCGGTCGCTATAGAGGGCAACCCGTACCTGAAGATGAATTTTGGAACAGAAAATGAGATGGAGGAGAAAATGACCAGGTCGACCGGTGGACCAGGGTGTCGACCGGTGACGTCGACCGGTCGACCCCCTGTCGACCGGTACCTGGGCATCTATTTTTGAAACAGAACTTTGCATCTTTAAAAATCAATGAGGGGGACCGGTCAGGGTCTAGGTCGACCGGTCGAAGTCTCCCTTGACCGATCGCCCTGTTGTATTTTTCTGTGTGTTCTTCAAACATCTATTTCTGTGCGACCGGTCGCCCTATCTTTTGACAGCAAATTTCTAACCGTTTGACAGCAGGTAGAGAATTAGGCCCTAGGTGGGTTGTATTAATTTTGGTAATTAATAAAATTCTTTTTTTTTGAAATTCATCCCGGATATACTGGGCAGGTAGAGAATTAGGCCCTAGGTGGGTTGAACCTCTATAAATCAACGTGTGTTGTTTACATTCCGCACCTTTATTATTGTCTTTGAGCATTCGGCTTGAAAAAGAGGGTAAAATCGAAAAGACGGAGATAATCTATTCACCCCCCTCTTGATTATCGTAGCCGCTTGGACTTACAACCCGTACCTGAAGTTGAGTTTTGAAACAAAAAATGGGATGGAAGGAAAATAGGGGAGGGCGACCGGTCGACATAAGGGCGACCGGTGCCTTGGAGCGTGCTTAAGATTACAGAACTCCCTGTATTGCATTTTGAAGAACCCCAATCGGTCCACACAGGGGTCGACCGGTTGGACCCCCCGTCGACCGGTCCCCTGAGTATTTTTCGTGAAAATTATTTCAAACTCTTATCTCTGCGCGACTGGTCGCTATATGGTTTTGACAACAAACTATCCATTGGGTTTTTAGATAGCTTTTCCCCAATTTAAGGGGTTGATTTCTAACAGTTATTTCTTGAGTTTAATTACATTACTTTTTTCAAAAATCACTCTCCAAGAAGGAGTCAATGTCTGGAAATCAATCCAAGACCTCTCCTATAAATAGAGGAACCATTCAAGCAATTAGAATATAACATACAAGCAAAAGCATACAAGCAAACACTTTGTTAAAAAACTCTTGTTGTATTAGCCTAAGTACTTTCACTTGCACATTCTTGAGGTCTAGACTTTTCATTCTTGATTACACTTGCACTTTATATTTGTATTATCATTATCGAGTTGTAATCTTGAATTTTGTCCATCATCCAGAACAAGATATCCTTGTTGTTGTTCTTGTGGTAAGAGCACACTTGGGTGATCTTAGGTGTTGAAGAGTGTGGTACTCTTCATAGGTGTTGAAGGAAGATTGTGGTAATCTCCGTGAATGTGTTGTAAGAGGATTGTGGTAATCCTCAAAGGTGGTGTTGTATTAATTGTGGTAATTAATAAAATCTTTTTTTCTTTTTGAAATCCATCCCGGAGATACTGGGTGGTAGATGATTAGGCCCTAGGTGGGTTGAACCTCTATAAATCAACGTGTGTTTTTTATTTTCCGCATTTACAGTTTCTATCGTTGCTTGTTCACTCGAAAAAGAGGGCGAAATTTGCAAAACTGGCATAATCTATTCACCCCCTCTAGATTATCGTAACCACTTGGACTAATAAGTGGTATCAGAGCCAAACTCTTTGGCTAGCTCGTTCCAAGTAAAAAGGAAAGATCAATGGCTACAAATGAAGCTTATCTCACCACCGGCGCCTCCACCAACAAGCCACCGCTATTCGACGCCAACGACTACTCATTTTGGAAAGACCGTATGGAGTGCTTTCTACAAGGGTGCGGATTTGACATTTGGAATGTGGTTATTGAAGGAGTTGATCAACCAACCAAGAAATTGGAGGACGACACCTCGGCTCCGAAAACTTTCAAGGAGTTCGATGAAAATGACAAGAAGGCTTTCTCTCTAAACGGTAAGGCCTTAAATATTTTACATTGCTCTCTTACCACCACCGAGTATAATCGCACTAGAGGAATAAGGTCGGCACATGAAGTTTGGGAAAAATTAGAGACAACATATGAAGAAACTAAGAAGGTCAAACAAGCAAGAAAAACCATGCTTGTTAAAGACTTTGAAAACTTCAACATGCATGATGGTGAAATCATTTCAAAAATGGTGGAAAGGCTTGACAACATTGTCAATCCTCTTGTGGCCCTCGGTAAAGTCATCTCCAAAGAAGACAAGGTGACCAAGGTATTGAATGCACTCCCTGGCTCATGGTCCGAAAAGGTGATGGCTATTACGGAAGCAAAAAATCTTGAAACACTCAAGTTTGATGAGCTCATCGGGAACCTCCTCATTTATGAAGTCTATCTCAAGGAGAGGAAAAATTCCAAACCATTCGTCACTCAATCGGGTATGCAAAATATTCCTAAAGATCATTACTCCTAGCTATGTTTTGTCTAGTTTTTAAAAGCGTTGACCGGGACGACCAACAGTTTAAGTTTGGGGGTTTGTTGAGTGTGAGTTTTGCATGTATTTTAGGGTATATTTATGACTATAATTGTTTATAAACACGAAATAACACATATGAAATGGTATAAATTCGCTCTTTGTGGAAAAGGTATTACACTTTGCTTGTTTTGTAGGAATTTAACGATATTTGGAGTGATTTTGTGACAAATACAAGCATTGTGGTCTAGAATCATCAAGAATCGAGCGATTACACCCAATTGGAAGCCAACTATATTGAGTCTAGAGTCATAATAATGAGTCGTGTGTCAAAAGAAGCATGGATGAGCAAACAGCGAGGGGATTAATCTCAAGAAACGTCCAAATACGTCTGGAATTTCCAGCACTGGCAGGGTTTAGTATTTTGGCTATAACTCTCTCTACAAAATTGATATTGAGCTGATTCAAGTGGCTATAGAAAGCTAAGAGAGGGCTACAACTATTATGAATACCCCGCAAGCAAAGTCGGACGTTTGGGTGGCGCACGGGCCATGCGTAGACGCACGGGTAACCCGTGCGCACCTGAAGGCACATGAAAGTTTTGAGCATGCCTACGGCTTCGAGCACGGGTAACCCGTGCGTGGGTCACTGAGAATAGATTTTCCTACGGATTTGAGCATGGGTAGCCCGTGCGTTCTTGTAGAAAACTCCAAAAATGACAGCAAATTGACCTAGGCTTCTAAAAGGGTATAAATACCACTTTTTGGGGCGCACACCAAAGGAGGAAAGCCACTGATAATTTATTTTCCTTGATTTGCTCTGAGCCTTCACAAATCAATGTTAGCTTGTCCCAGATTTCTTTAGCCGTTTTGCATGATTTGACTTTATTGAACATGGCTTTGTCCAAGGTTTTGTAAAGAATGTCCTTGGCCACATTGTCCAGGTTATATCTTTTTCTGTCATCATTTGTCCATTCACTCTTGGTTTATCAACCATAGCTGGTCTAGAGCAACATCCTCTTCACCTTCAAACAACTCTCCTTACAAATTGTTCACTTTTAAAATTTGCGGTGGCCCATCCTCTATCACTATCCACATCTCATCATGTAATGCGATAGATGAGCCTCGCATGCGAATTTTCCAATCATCAAATTCTTCAATTGTGAACATAGGGATGCGTGTCAAATTTGCTTCCATGATAATAACTTTTAATGATAAAAAGAGTTTTGAAAAACTTAAGTACTAAAACAGACTTTGAAAAATTTGGAGATCTAGTTCAAGAACTGATCACGGAAGGCTCAATGAACCAACCGCTCGATACCACTTGTAGGTCCCAAGGGGTGTGGGTGTAAGGTTTAGAAGGGGGTTGAATAAACCTTACCAACTTTTCGATTTAGTCCTTTTAAATGTTCGAACTGATACTACACAAATGTGTCTTTGGTGGACAACTAATTTGGTTAATCAAGAGAGTTAGTCACTCAACAAACTCGACGAGTTGTTGATAGAATAACTCATATTAAGATTAAAGACTTAGTTCAACTGTAGTTTGTTTTCATTGGAAGACTTGACACCCTTAAACTTGGTTTAATTTTGATTTAATGCTTGGTTTTAGTACTTAGAGATTATCAAGTGGATAGCAAATTTATCAAAGAGTTAAATAAATGAGATGCATGAATTAAAGTGCTTTGAAATGTAAATGACACGATAAGTTTTTATAGAGGTTCAAGATGCGGTAATTCTTCTACTCCTCTCTTCTCCAACTCTTGGAGGAATCCACTAGGTATTGATCAAGATATACAGTGGTAACAGTCCATATACAAGTCTTGATCACACAAATGACTTGATCCTTTGGGACTCGATCCGAGATGCCTTGGTCACGCAATCAAGCTTCTCGTGCGACTCGGCTTCTTCACAGGCGGTTGCCTTTGCTACTACACCACTTGCTCAAGCTCTTTGGATTTGATCACGAAGCCCTCCAAAACTTGAGACTGGTTCGACCTTGAACCTTCCTACAATCCTCCGTGGAATGTAGACCCCTTGATTCTTCAATAATTTCCTCTTCAACTGATTGAAGTTATCTTTCCTTCACAGTGAGTGTTGGATTGATTTCCTTCGTAGTTTAGGCTTGAGGATTGAACTTGAATGATTTGAGAATATTTTTGGTTACGATATATTGCTTTTCTAGCTCGTATTTGTTTTTTTTAAATGTCAAGGTAACCCACATACTCTCAAATAAACTCCCGAGCCTTTTATAGTGTTCTTTTGAAAATTTGCCCGTTGAAGAGATAGGCTTATTCTCAAAAGACACTTGTGGTCGTTGGCTTGTCTTGTTGCGATCCTTGGAATTGCCACTTCTTCGTATGAATTGTTCTTGACTTTTGAGTTCGACATGGTGCGTGCTTCCCATTGGTTTATTCCTTTTGCACGCTTCCGAGCACTTCAAGAAAGGTAGCATGGAGGTATTACTTGTTTAAGTAATTCTCTTGATTTACGTAACGGATCTCTTTCGATTATCTCGACTTGACCGCATTTCATTGCTTTCCCAGGTGACTTAGAGTCGACTTCCAATCATTGGATGACTCTTCCTCACTTCAATTTGAGACTTGGCTATCTTGAGTTGACTTGATCGATACTTTACTCACCGCATCTCACTGTACCTTGATTGAGTTCCGTCTTCTTCTTTTTTTACCATACTCACTGTCTTGCAATGAGTCTTCCTTCTAGTCTCCAGTTTGTCTTCTTGCATGTTTAGGCATAGTGACTTAACTCACTTGACCAAATTTATTTATTACAATGCGGTTTACAACAAAAATTGGGTGCCAACTTCCTATTCTAAGTTTTACATGGCATTTATCAAAATCTAAACAATAAATTTCCCAACAATTTCCCCCTTTTTGATGATGCCAAAACTTATACATTCAAAGTGTAAATAGCAAAGATACATACAGATAGTGCATTCACAGAGAATGTATGCGTAGAATCAATTCTGTCTACGCAAAGTGTATCAGAGCAAACATCTATGTCTACGCAAAAATAGAGAATTTACAGATTTATTACAGAAGACTTACATAAAGTGTATTTACATAGTAAAATACATGAAGGGGTGGATAGCAACACTTCATCTCCTTCGCTTCCTCCTTCTTTCTTCTTCTTCAGCTCTGTCATCTTCTGGTCTTCTTTTCTTTTTCTCATCTTCAGCTGCTTTCTTCTTCTTTTCATACGCCTTCCGGGCAGCTTAATCTCTTCTTATTCTCTCTTGTCTCTCCTCCCATAGCTGAGTTTGTCTTTTATTTTCTTCTTCAATTCTTTTCACATACTCAACATTGTTCTTAGCCACTTGCAGATTGGCTACTTCGTCAAAACCAGCCCAGTAGATCCCTCCTCTTTTGCCTGGATCTATGTACTCAATGTTTTTTGCGCGGAGGTCTAGGTCCAAAACCTCTCCCTCCACCACCATCGCTTCTCCTCTACCTCTTCCTCTCGGGCGTGTATTGTCTTTGGGGCCATCTTTTTCCCAATTTGAATAACTAAGCGGAGTGACCAGCAGAGCGATCGCCGTAGTCTCGTCGCTGTCGCCTTCTTCACATAGTGTGAGACCCTTTTCCCAAGATAAGTCCCGTGCTTGAGCCATGGACATGTTTGCGAAGTATCCTTCGGATGCGGCGTTTTAAATTCATCAACCGATCTTGGCTCGATTCCCGCATCGAGATGGCATAAGTGTCTCTGCTCTCACCGAATGCCTCCATGTTGTTTCAAAATATCCATAACTCGGGCATTCATCCTTCCTTCCACTTCCTTCATCCCTCGCTTCAATCGTTTTTTCTCTTGTCGGCCATAGGTACAAAGCAGTGTTTGGAGTGGCGAGTCATCGGGAGTTTGGCCGATAATATCACCGTGTGACAAGACCTTGTTGGGGGTTTGTGCAATCATCAAGGTCACATCTCTCGATCCTTCCCCCTCAACAGACTTCCCTTTCTTTTCTCTTGAAACTTCCTCACTGTTTTTCCTTCACAAATGCTCCCATCCTTCTCAACTTCGATCCCTTCAGCGCTTTTAGGTATTCCTCTTCCCCCTTTTTGGCATCATCAAAGGAGAGAGAACCCCTGAAACAAACTAGCAAGCGAAGTCGAGTCTGGCGATAGCCAAGTTCTCGCTTCGAGTCCGCAACATGAGTATGTATCTTTGCGCGAACTCGAGTGAGTAGCGTTGAATTGACTTTAAGCGGCTCCATCTCACTATGAGAAGGCTGAATTTTCGATCCATGTTTTGTTCCATACGCAGGAGCTCATTCTTATTTTGCTCACGCAGCAGCCTTTATCTCAAAGAAATGTGATATTCATGCATGTGCTCAATGTGTTCTCTCAATTTTGTCTTCGCATCGGCATTCTCATTCGCCATACCAACAGCTTGTTGAACAATGTTACAAATATCTAGCTTGTTCCACACGCATTGTTTCTTCTTTGTTGCCACCACTCCGGATTCTCGACTATTATGCCTCTCAAGTCGCAGCAGTAAGGTTGGCATCTCTTTTATCCATCTCATGTCCATCGAGGCCTGGTGTCTCTCCATCCGTTCAATTTCGATTAATAATGCTTTGAACACCTCCCGAACTTGATTGTTCCCTCTGTTGCGGTGACGGACAAATAGCGTCAAAATCATAGTCACCGAACGATGGTATCGATGGAATGACAGGATCTAGTCTGTGGAAGCGCTTGAGATCTCTTTCGACTCTTCGGGAGGTCGGGTACCTCCGAGAGAGAAGGAAATGATTCTACAAAGGGATCATCACGGGCAATCGGGATTTGTTCAATGATGAGTGGTGCTCGTGAAGTTCCTTGTGGATTAGAACTCCGCTTTGGGGGAGCCTGCGCAGCTGGACTCTGTTTCACTGGGGTCATTGTGAAGTTGACCCGACTTGCGAGCCTCAACTGTCTCAACAACCGTTGGTCTCACTGGTTTTTCCACGTGAGTTGACTGGTCCTCGGCCTTATCGAGCGTCATCGGATGATGATGAGATTTCCATGGGTGGCTCATCATCAAAGTTTTAAGTTTGACGAGTAGACTTGAGGTCGACTTACTCGTGGTTGGAACATCCTCACCGAGTCTTTTGGATCGAGTCACGGGGATGACTCGGCTTCATCGTCTTCTTCCGATCCCAGAAGGTTACATCGAGATTATCCTGGGAATCGTGAAGCGCGCTTATCTCCTTTTTTTGATGGATCAATGATAGCGGGAGGGATGTTCTCAGTATTGACTTCTTTACCCCGGAAGTCTCAACCTCCCGTGGACCTTCATTACCTCATGCGCCTCAATCTAATGAGGCCTTGACATCCCTTTCGACATGTCGGCTATCTTAGGGTCTTTCATGGTGGCATCCATTGAGTCTCAACTCCATGGATTGCACTTTAAATCGCCAGTGTTAACTCCCGTACATTCCTTCCTCGTGCCTCGACGCATCGCGAGCGTCATTAGCCATTAGCCTTCGAGCGCTTGGCACCTCACCGTGAGACAGTCTCAACTATCTAAGCCTCGTCGATGACAACTTGCTTTGTGTACTTAGTGTTTGTTCCTTCTCCACTTCGCCTCCTAGATTCATTGTGGAGTCGGTCACCGCAACATCCTCCGACATTGCTTTGCGGTGGAGGAGTTTTCCCACCGGCACACCACCGAGTGACTTGGAATGGGGTCACTCGTCTCCGGACTCCGGTTGTTCCCATTGAGTATTCAGCCGTTGGGGCGGTGGTAAGACACCTTCATTAGGGGTTGCTCAACCGGGGTCCCCACTATCCCGCATCGCCATTCCTTTAGTTCCTTCTTCCGAGTGAGTCAAAGTGGTGGCGAACAACGGTGGCAATATCTGCACCACTCCCATTGGGTCTATCTCCAAAGAAAGTTGGCTCGAGCCGAGTTCCTTGCATTGGCCTCGTGGTCCCAAGTATTTGGAGTCTAGCTTGAGCTCGGTTCCAAATACTTGTCAATTTCTTCAAAGAAAGCTGGCTCGAGCCGAGCTCCTTGCATTGGCCTCGTGGCCCAAGTATTTGAAGTCTAGCTCGAGCTGAACTCCAAATACTTGTCAATTTCTTCAAAGAAAGATGGCCCGAGCCGAGCTACTTGCATTGGCCTCGTGGCCCAAAGTATTTGGAGTCTACCTCAAGTTGAGCTCCAAATACTTGTCAATTTCTTCAAAGGTAGTTGGCTCGAGCCGATCTCCTTACTTGGCCTTGTGGCCCCAAGAATTTGGAGTATAGCTCGAGTTGAGCTCCAAATACTTGTTAATTTCTCCAAAGGATTCTGGATTCTCGCATTGCGTGTTGTATTTGCAATTCTTCTGTGGCGCGAATAGGTCCGATCCTCATCACTTTCGATAGACGGCGTGAAAGTGAGGATGTGTATGCTCTCGTGGTGCCGGTGATAGGCGGAGATCGGCCTTCTTACGTGCCTCTCGTCCTCACCGCTTTAGCCCGTTCATTTTGTTTTCGAATGTCCAAGATATTTTTATGCAATTATCCTCGTCAAGGGCTTGCAAAGATCGCGGTCCACCTTAAGAAATCAAGAGTTCTTCTTCCTCAAAGAATGAACTCGGATATTCAAACCGCACTGGATAGGCTCGACTTCCATTTTCTCCACTCTCGCAGATTTTGGATGTCCGGATACAATGGAGAGTGCATGATTACATCGTCTTCATCATCCTCTTCACGCCCTCGTTTCCAGGTATTGAGGGTAGCGACTTTCTTTGCTCAACACCTTCATCACCTGCATTACGGTGGGGAAACAACCCCATCAACAGTGATTCTTACTTCCTCGGCCATTCTTTGTTCCTCACTTGCTCGACTACATCCGGGTCTTCAAGTTGCCTCTGGGATCGGCCTCAACAGACTTGGCCGTTTCATCAATCACTTCGAGACTCTACTTCTCCAGCGGTTTGGAGTATCTTCTCCAAATTGTGAGTGACAGACTGTTTTTCTTTTCAAGCTCGGAGAGCTTGGAAAGTCTTCTTTTTCTCTTTGTTTTAACCAAAGGGATTTCTCGCTCCACTTCCTCCGTTCATTGAAGGTGAATGCCTTCGCAGATGTCTTAGAGATAGTTTGTCTTCCTTGTTGTGGCGATCCTCTTCTTCTTGATCACCGGAGAAGGGATTAATGGTTCCTTCTCCATCATGCTGGGCGGGCGGGAGACACGGCTGGGGGCGGTGACTCCTACTGGGCGGGGGGAGCAGATTTGTTTTTCTTTCTTTGCTGCAGGGGCGTGATTCTCTTAGCACCGCAGGGGCACTTCTTCTTCTTCTTGGAGAGGGGATACCAGATCTTCTTGAGGTCAACTGATTCCCCCACTCGTGACGCTCTCTTAGCGTAGGCTCTCTTCTCGTGCGCCGAGAGGTTTGATTTGAACATCCTCTTATTTACATGGAACGCCTTTCCATGTCGAAGAGGGACTCCTTTTATCTCCATCAGCCGGCCAATCACCAGACCGTATCCTAGGGAACCTCCAAACATTCCGCCCTCCTTGAAGGATTTATTCCCTACATTCTGGCAGAGTCTGCTGTAGACAAACTCAGCCCAGTTCACTTTCTTTTCTTCAATGATCGCAGCCATTACGATCAATTTTGCTTTGGACAATTGGTCAAAGCTGCCAAATTTGATGTCTATGCATTTGGCAACGATGTCCAACAATTTGTGGTAGTCCTCCTTCAAAGCACCTCTTGTTAGTCATGTGTAGACTATCTTTTTCAAAGATAGTCGGTCTTGGCTACTTCCTTCCAAGCGGCCCAAGTCAACATCGCTTCATTGATTTCTCGGTGCTCCTTCCGCCGGTAATGAGCGGTGTTCGCCAAATCCTTGGCGGTGATGATGAACTCCTTCCCGTGAACAGAGGATTTGATCCCCTCATCTTGAATCTCAGCGTTCATGTAGAACTGTGCGACCTCTTCCACATAGGTCATCGGAAACTCCATTGTCGGAAATGGTTTTAGCCCAGACGTGTCGAGTTTTTCAGCGATCTTCTTTATGAGGGCGTCATCGGACCCCTGTTTGACCATTCCCTCGAAATCCACAGTAGACCCGGTGTGGATTTGCTTTCCAATCTTGACAAAATCGTGAGTAGATGCCATTTTTCAGTATTTCACCGAATGAAACTTAGAAGATGGTTTGAAGATTGATAGGGTTTTTTGAGAGAGTTTTTGCCTTTGCTTTTGAGAGAGAAATGAACAGTTTTTGGTAATGTGTGAGAGAAACGGACGAAAATGGTTTAAGTATGGTTCATGAAAGGACGTGCGGGTGGTTTTTGAAATGTGATCGAAATCAACGGCTTAGATTTTGCACGCCGATTAGCATTTAATGTCTCGTATTTAATGCGGTAGCATTTATATCCAATCATAAGCTTGGTGTGCGCTTTTGCCCAGACATCGTCATAATTATGCGACGTCATTCTTAAAAACATTCCCGCTTAGTAAAAACGACGGTGTTTTTGTCACTTTGCTTATAAATGACTCAAACTTATCCCTTAGCCGGTGTAACTCTTCTTCTCACAGCTTCTCCTAGTGACTCAAATTTGTCCTAACTCGATGACAAATTGTCTTTCCGATATGGTGATTCACTTAGGCGATTTGAGAGTTCAAACTCTTTTTCCCTTTTCGAGTTTCATTTCTTTTCTTTGAGTCTTCCGAGTGTCACTCACCAATTAACCCTAACTCATGCTTGAGTTCTTCAAATCTTGACTCACATAATGGTTTTGTGAATATGTCACCAACCTTTATCGGTTGAAATATATTCCAAGGTGATGTCCTACTTTTCAACATGATCTCTTATGAAGTGATATCTCGACATCGATATGCTTTGTTCTTGAGTGCAACACAGATTTTGAGTGATTGCAATTGCACTTGTGTTATCACACATGATTGGAATTTCCTTTTCTTCAACTTCATAGTCTCTCACCATTGTCCTCATCCATAGGACTTGGGCACAATAGTCGCCCGCACTATGTATTCTCGCTTTTGTAGAGGTGGCTATTGAATTTTGCTTTTTGCTAAACCAGAAATTAGCTTTGTTTCCAAGCATTTGACATGTGCCCGAGGTGCTCTTCCTGTCAACTCTACATCCGAATAGCCAATTAGCTTGAATCCACCTTCCTTTGGATACCATAAGCCAACTTCTCGCTTCCTTTCAAATATCTCAAGATTCTCTCTTGGTCAAATATCATGGCTTTCTTTTGGAGCAGATTGAAATCTTGCACATACACCTACAAAGAAAGGTGATGTCCGGCTTGCTTGTCGTGAGATAAAGCAATGATCCAATAAGTGCTTTGTATCTTGTTTGATCTACGTGGCTTGCCATCCGCATCCATATCCATTTTGATCGATGTATTCATTGGTATTTTCACGTAAGACTTCTCTTCCATACCAAATTTCTTCATTAAATCTCTCGGTGTATTTTGTCCGACTTATGAAGGTTCCATCCTTCGATTGTTTCACTTGGAGTCCAAGAAGAATGTCATTAAATTTATCACACGACTCTTTGTTTGTGGATCCAAAAATGATGTCATCCACATATATTTGAACAAGCAAAGATGCTCTTCCCCCTTGAATTCTCAAGAGTGTTCTATCCACTTTTCCTTTTGTGAATCCATTTTCAGTCAGGAAGTGTGATAAAGTATTATACCATGCTATGGGTGCCTGTTTCAATCCATATAGAGCTTTCTTGAGTTTGTATACCTTATCTCCAAGAGTCTTCTGCTCAAATCCCTGAGGTTGTTCAAAGATACACTTCTTCTTCCAATAAACCATTAAGGAATGCACTCTTTACATCCATTTGATATACAATGAAATTCTTGTGAGCTGCATAGGCGAGAAACATCCTTATAGCTTCCAATCTTGCTATAGGGGCAAATGTTTCATCAAAGTCTATCCCTTCTTCTTGGCAATATCCTTTGGCTACTAATCTTGCTTTGTTTCTTACCACATAACCTTCCTCGTTCATCTTGTTTCTGAACACCCATTTAGTGCCAATAACATTTTGATGGGTGGGTCTTTGAACTAATTCCCATACTTTATTTTTTCAAACTGATTCAGCTCTTTTTGCATAGCTTGAATCCAATGTGTGTCATCCAATGCTTGTGACACATCTTTAGGCTCTATTTGTGAGATAAAGCATGTGAACATAGCTTCTTGTTGAGTTCTGGATCTTGTTTTGATACCTTCTCTTATATTTCCAATGACTAGTTCTTGGTGGATGGTCTCTCGGCCATCTTACATCAGTTGGAGTAAGTTAGTGGATTCATCGTCTTGCGGCTATGTTGCTTTGATCGCTTCTCTCGTCATCACTTAGCCGAGATTTTCCACTTTTTGAGACTCACTTTCTCATCTTCATCCGAGTTTATAATTCCAAATTGACTTCATCATAGGGACTCTTCGCATGGTTGGTTGATTCACTTTATCACCGATTCTTCCATGTCTTCTCCATTTACATTTGGCTCATCAAACACCACATGAATGGATTCCTCTCGTAACCATAGTCCTCTTGTTGAGTACTCAGAGGCTTTGCTTTCACCGAGTATACCAAGAAGATACCTTCATCGCCTTTAGCATCAAAAGCCTTTAAATTGTCTTTGCCATTGTTATGGATGAAGCATTTACATCCAAATATTCTAAAATATGCAACATTTGGTTTTCTCCCCCTCCAAATCTCATGGGAGTCTTTGTCACCGTCTGCTTATCATGCATCTATTTTGAGTGTAGCATGTTGTGTTTATTGCTTGACCAAAATCTTTTAGGTAGCCCCGTCTTGCCTAACATGGTCCTTGCCGCTTCTTTGAGAGTTCTATTCCTTCTTTCTCGCAACTCCATTCTATTGTGGAGTCCTTGCCGCAGATAATTCATGACCAATGCCATTTTCAATACAATACCGAGTTATTATGCTATTTACAAACTCGGTTCCTCTCACGATCTTATTTTGATAATGGTTTGACTCTTCTCATTTTGAATCCTCTTCATCACCGTGGTAGTTTCGAGAGTTTCTTTCTTCTTACACATGAATATTGTCCATGTATATCTTGAGTAGTCATCTACTACCACCAAGGTGTATTTCTTCCCACTTATGCTAGCTGGTTCAACTGGACCAAATAGATCCATATGTAGCGATGCAATATTCTTGTTGAAGATGGACATGTCTTTTCTTTGAATGATGATTTGATTTGTTTTCCTTCGACATGCGTCACATATACTCTCCTTCTTGTATATTGAGTCCGGAAGTCCTTCCACAAGATTGCTTCGGAAAGATTGTTAATCGTTTTGAAATTCAGTGACTCACTTCTTGTGCCACAACCAACTTGATTCACCAGTGCTTTTGCTAAAAGACAGTCTTTGGTGTTGCGATTGACCAATCCACGACATACATGTTCTTTTGTCGCATCCTTGCAACACAACTTCATTTGATTCAAGATCCTTGATTTGGCATATACCCATGTTAAATCCAACATTATAACCCTTGTCACGAGTTGGGCGATGCTTAGCAAGTTGAAGTTGAGTCCTTCAACATATGCAACATCCGATTTCTAATCCGTTTTTCTTGATGGATCCAATGCCTCTTATTTCTCCCCGAGCTTCATTTCCTCCAAATATGACTTTTGCTCCTTTGACTTCCTTGAATTTTGACAGATTTTTCTTGTTTCTGTCATGTGTTTGGAATGACCACTATCCATGTACCAGTTCCTTGCACTCACTTCTCCTTGAACCTCGCAAACAAGGAAGTTAAGTTTTAGGTACCCATATTTGTCCGGGTCCTGAGGGGTTAGTATTGTAAGATGATCTAACCAACCTATAGTCAATTGATTTGACTCTAAGGGTTGCCATCTATCAGTGCCATAATCATAATTAATTTTGGCAAATTTCTTGGGGATTCTAGGTTCATACAAATTGCTCTTTTGTCTCAGTATACTGTGTATGTGTTTTAGTAATTGCCTTCTTTGGGTAGTTGTGATATCTCTGAGTGAAGTGCCTAGGTGCATATGTGTGCTGATGAAAGCTCTTATACCTTTGGAATGGCCTTTGCTGAGTTCTTGGCCTTTGCCATTTGGGCTTATATTCCATAGGTTTTTGCTGATAGTTCCCATTATTCCAATCACTTGCCTTGGGTATTTTCTACCATTCCCATCATATGTGTTTCTTTCATAGAACTTCTCCGGGGTTTTGGTAGCTCTGTTTTCTTTTTACTGAGTATTTCTGTTTGGAGTTTTTGAGGAACTCCTACCGGATTTCTTCTCAAAGACACTCAATTGGTTGTTTTCCTTTTCCTTTATAACCAAGGCCAGTTTTCTTGTAATTGTGCTTTGGAATAAATGTGTGTGCACCATTTGGAGTTTTGGATTTTTGAGATACTTCATTGCTTGAAGATCCTTTTTCCAAAATTACTTTTGGAGCTTGACACGGCACAGAGGAATTAAATCCTAAGCCTGTCTTGTCTCCACATTCTCTTTGACTCATAATAAGATCATCCAATGATTTAGATGCCTTAGTGAATGAGGCAATCACATTTTTGAGGTCATTTTCCCTCTTTTTTATAGTAGCTATTTCTGCTATTAGCTTAGCATTTTCGATCTTTAAACTTTCATTCTCATCGGCTATTTGACTTAGAGTACTCGGCTCCTTAGTCACCGTGAGTTTTAATCTCTTAGAGTAGGCTGTTTTCCTCATTTAGTAGTGAGTGTGAGGATTTAATGTGTTCAAAATCTTTCATCATTTTGCCTATGAATCATAAAGATCGAGAGGTGATGAAGTGTGTGTGTCACGATCACTATCACTAGAATGAAGAGTGTGATGAGTCGAGTGTACCTCATCTTCTTGGTCGTTGGTCTTGCTCCTTGGCCATCAAACGTATCAAGGCTTCTTCTTCGAGTCACTTGAGTAGTCGGCTTCACTACTCTCAATCAATCACCGTTGTGTCTCTTGACTTGGTCGTTGTCTCGGCATCTCTGCACCAACATTGCCTTTTTCTTTTCTTGTCTTCTTTCTCTCAAGACCTTTCTTTCTTCTTCATTCATTCCCCGTTTTGTTGACTACAGGATATGGGCAATCAATGGCATAGTGACCTGGTTGCCTACAGTTCAAAGATAGATTTTCAACCTTTTGATCACTCTTTCCATTCTTGGATTGTCACCCTTTGATATTCAACCTTTTGATGCTCTGTTCTCTTGGTTGGCCTATCTTCCCTTGACTTGGAGGGAGCCGAGTGTCTTCTCGGAGGATTCGCCCTTGCCTCTCTTGTAGTTCTTATTGAAGAACTTGTTAAACCTTTTAACCATCGTATATTTCCTCCGGGTCAATGACTTCTTTGACCTCGGCTCTCTTGCCATCCTTAACAATTAGAGCAACCTGTTTTGGGCACGATTGCCTCCTCTTCTTGGTCTTTTCTTCTCACCAAATTCGTAGGCTTTGAGATCCGAGAATAGCTCATGGTTGGATGTCTTTGATAGGTCCATGGAGTGTCTCATGGCCATGACTTTCATATCCCACTCGGTTGGGAGACTTCTTAGAATCTTCATACACATTTCCTTCTCGTGTATATTCTTTTCCAAGTGCGATAGCTCGTTGGTAATTTCGTGAACCGAGCATCCATTGATCCAAGGTCTCTCCTCATGATCATTTTGAAATTCTCAAATTTCAGACAAACCACCGATAATTTATTTTCCTTGATTTGCTCGAGCCTTCACAAATCAATGTTAGCTTGTCCTGATTTCTTTAGCCGTTTTGCATGATTTGACTTTATTGAACATGGCTTTGTCCAAGGTTTTGTAAAGAATGTCCTTGGCCACATTGTCCAGGTTATATCTTTTTCTGTCATCATTTGTCCATTCAGCTCTTGGTTTTTCAACCATAGCTGGTCTAGGAGCAACATCCTCTTCACCTTCAAACAGCTCTCTCCTTACAAATTTGTGTTCACTTTTAAAATTTGCGGTGGCCCATCCTCTATCACTATCCACATCTCATCATGTAATGCTGATAGATGAGCCTGCATGCGAATTTTCCAATCATCAAATTCTTCAATTGTGAACATAGGGATGCGTGTCAAATTTGCTTCCATGATAATAACTTTTAATGATAAAAAGAGTTTTGAAAAACTTAAGTACTAAAACAGACTTTGAAAAATTTGGAGATCTAGTTCAAGAACTGTCGGAAGGCTCAATGAACCAACCGCTCGATACCACTTGTAGTCCCAAGGGGTGTGAGTGTAAGGTTTAGAAGGGGGTTGAATAAACCTTACCAACTTTTTGATTTAGTCCTTTTAAATGTTCGAGTTGATACTACACGCTTGTGTCCTTGGTGACATGACTAATTTGGTTAATCAAGAGAGTTAGTCACTCAACAAACTCGACTAAGTCCGTTGATAGAATAACTCAATTTGTTAAGATTAAAGACTTAGTTCAACTGTAGTTTGTTTTTAGCGGAAGACTTAACACCCTTAAACTTGGTTTAATTTTGATTTAATGCTTGGTTTTAGTACTTAGAGATTATCAAGTGGATAGCAAATTTATCAAAGAGAGTTAAATAAATGAGATGCGGGAATTAAAGTCTTTGAAATGTAAATGACACGATAAGTTTTTATAGAGGTTCAAGATGCGGTAATTCTTCTACTCCTCTCTTCTCCAACTCCCCGGAGTAATCCACTAGGTATTGATCAAGATACTGAGTGGTAATAGATCCGGATACAAGTCTTGATCACACAAATGACTTGATCCTTTGGGACTCGATGAGAGATGCCTTGGTCACGCAGCTTGGCTTCTCGTGCGACTCGGCTTCTTCACAGGGCAACCGCTTTGCTACTACACCCACTTGCTCAAGCTCTTTGGATTTGATCACGAAGCCCTCCAAAACTTGAGACTGGTTCGACCTTGAACCTTCCTACAATCCTCCGTGGAATGTAGACCCCTTGATTCTTCAATAATTTCCTCTTCAACTGATTGAAGTTATCTTTCCTTCACAGGTGAGTGTTGGATTGATTTCCTTCGTAGTTTAGGCCTGAGGATTGAACTTGAATGATTTGAGAATATTTTTGGTTACGGATATTGCTTTTCTAGCTCGTATTTGTTTTTTTAAATGTCAAGGTAACCAACATACTCTCAAACAAACTCCTCAGCCTTTTATAGTGTTCTTTTGAAAATTTGCCCATTGAAGAGATAGGCTTATTCTCAAAAGACACTTGTGGTTGTTGGCTTGTCTTGTTGCAGTCCTTGGAATTGCCACTTCCTCGTATGAATTGTTCTTGACTTTTCGTAGTTCGACATGGTGCGATCTTCCCATTGGTTTATTCCTTTTGCACGCTTCCTGGGGATCGAGCACTTCAAGAAAGGTAGCATGGAGGTATTACTTGTTTAAGTAATTCTCTTGATTTATGTGCAATGGATCTCTTTCAGTTTATCTCGACTTGACGGCATTTCCTTGCTTTCCCAAGTACTTAGAGTCGCCTTCAATCATTGGATGACTCTTCTGTCACTTCAATTTGAGACTTGGCTATCTTGAGTTGACTTGACCGATACTTTACTCACCGCATCTCTCATTGTACCTTCAATCGAGTTCCGTCTTCTCTTCTTTGCCATACTCAAATTGTCTTGCAAATAAGTCTTCCTTCTAGTCTCCGGTTGTCTTCTTGCATGTTTAGGCATAGTGACTTAACTTAGCTTGACCAAATTTTATTTATTACAATGCGATTTACAACAAAAATGGGGTGCCAACTTCCTATTCTAAGTTTTACATGGCATTCATCAAAATCTAAACAATAAATTTCCCAACATAGGTGTATTGATAATAACTTTTTTTTTAATTAAATCGTAAAAAAAGATGAATATTAATTGAAACCATAACCCGAGAATCCATTTCATTCATTTGATAATTCCATATTTATTTTCATCTTGTTTTTTTGTGGTTATTCTTGTCTTTTACTTCCACAACAATTATCCAATTTCGATCGTCTAAATATAAATAAGGCTATCTTAGTTCAATACTTAGCGCACTAATTTATTAGTCTATGTGGATACGACCTTGCTTACCCTATTCTATAAACTACACCGTACACTTGCGGTGAAGCTAAAAATAAGGCGAACAAGTTTTTGGCGCCGTTGTCGGGGACTAATATAAATTTTGGTGCTAATATTGCGATAGATAGAATTATTTTTAATTTAGACATTTTTTTATTTTATTTCATTTTTCTTTTGTAAATTCTATCTCTACAATGTTTGATTTGTTTCTTTGAATTGGTATAGGTGCACCCGCTCGGATGGAGGGAGTCAATTATTTCCATAACTGTAATTTCTATAGTTATGGGAATAATCCTACTCCTACGCAATATTGTTCAATGTAACGAATGGGTTTACGAAGGTTTTTCATATGCTAACACGGAGAATGTGATTCCACCACCATCAAGATTCAATGTAACGAATGTGTGTCTATGTATGGTCAAATATTGAGCATATGGATATGTAACTTGTGCTTGATTTTGAAAAATTTTGAGAAACCAAACTTTGGCTATTTTTTGGTCAAAACAATGTCCTTCAAGAAAATGTATACTTCCAACTGGAGAGATACTATTGGCTGCTAACAAGGTAGTTTCGAAGAAAATTTCACAACTGCAAATATGAAATTCAAATATTTTTGGAAGAGTCTCATAATTCAAGGTGTG
Organism: Rehmannia glutinosa; assembly: GCA_016081115.2. Classification (NCBI taxonomy): domain Eukaryota; kingdom Viridiplantae; phylum Streptophyta; class Magnoliopsida; order Lamiales; family Orobanchaceae; genus Rehmannia; species Rehmannia glutinosa. The sequence continues at coordinate 8,252,683 of CM071930.1, read as the reverse complement.
CAATTAATCCAGAGTAAGTACAGATGAACAATACCTTTTATTAGAGACAAATTTAAGAAAAAATCATTTTCAAAAATAATACACCACATCGAATCAAGAGAGAAAATACTTTCCACAAGCCCAAAAATGATCCCGAGGGATGTCGAGAATGATGAGTTTATTTTTGACAAGATTAAAAACGCCTCAGGCATTTTGGTGTTGTAACTGTTAGATAAATGTTTTTATCATGATTTTGATGATTTTGTTTAAATGAGTTTTTACACCAAAACAATGTTTCAAATTGTTGTCCAAATACTCCCGATCAACATAAAATGTTTATACTAATTTTTTGGAGTATTTCTTTAAGTTTATTTTTGATAAAAATTGGACAACACTTCTGTCTAGTGTTGGACCGGTCGCCCTATAGGGCAACCCGTACCTGAAGTTGAGTTTTGAAACAAAAAATGGGATGGAAGGAAAATAGGGGAGGGCGACCGGTCGACCTAAGGGCGACCGGTGCCTGGGAGCGTGCTTAAGATTACAGAACTCCCTGTATTGCATTTTGAAGAACCCCAATCGGTCCACACAGGGGTCGACCGGTTGGACCCCTGTCGACCGGTCCCCCTGTGTATTTTTCGTGAAAATTATTTCAAACTCTTATCTCTGTGCGACCGGTCGCTATATGGTTTTGACAACAAACTATCCATTGGGTTTTTAGACAGCTTTTCCCCAATTTAAGGGGTTGATTTCTAACAGCTATTTCTTGAGTTTAATTACATTATTTTTTGCAAAAATCACTCTCCAAGAAGGAGTCAATGTCTAGAAATCAAACCAAGACCTCTCCTATAAATAGAGGAACCATTCAAGCAATAAGAATATAACATACAAGCAAAAGCATACAAGCAAACACTTTGTCAAAAAAACTCTTGTTGTATTAGCCTAAGTACTTTCACTTGTACATTCTTGAGGTCTAGGCTTTTTATTCTTGATTACACTTGTACTTTATATTTGTATTATCATTATCGAGTTTTAATCTTGAATTTTTTCCATCATCCAAAACAAGATATCCTTGTTGTTGTTCTTGTGGTAAGAGCACACTTGGGTGATCTTAGGTGTTGAAGAGTGTGGTACTCTTCATAGGTGTTGAAGGAAGATTGTGGTAATCTCCGTGAAGGTGTTGTAAGAGGATTGTGGTAATCCTCAAAGGTGGTGTTGTATTAATTGTGGTAATTAATAAAATCTTTTTTTCTTTTTGAAATCCATCCCGGAGATACTGGGTGGTAGATGATTAGGCCCTAGGTGGTTTGAACCTCTATAAATCAACGTGTGTTGTTTATTTTCCGCATTTACAGTTTCTATCGTTGCTTGTTCACTCGAAAAAGAGGGCGAAATTTGAAAAACTGGCATAATCTATTCACCCCCCTCTAGATTATCGTAACCACTTGGACTAATAAGTGGTATCAGAGCCAAACTCTTTGGCTAGCTCGTTCCAAGTAAAAAAGAAAGATCCATGGCTACAAATGAAGCTTATCTCACCACCGGCGCCTCCACCAACAAGCCACCGCTATTTGACGCCAATGACTACTCATTTTGGAAAGACCATATGGAGTGCTTTCTACAAGGGTGCGGATTTGACATTTGGAATGTGGTTATTGAAGGAGTCGATCAACCAACCAAGAAATTGGAGTACGACACCTCGGCTCCGAAAACTTTCAAGGAGTTCGATGAAAATGACAAGAAGGCTTTCTCTCTAAACGGTAAGGCCTTAAATATTTTACATTGCTCTCTTACCGCCATCGAGTATAATCGCACTAGAGGAACAAGGTCGGCACATGAAGTTTGGGAAAAATTAGAGACAACATATGAAGGAACTAAGAAGGTCAAACAAGCAAGGAAAGCCATGCTTGTTAAAGACTTTGAAAACTTCAACATGCATGATGGTGAAATCATTTCAAAAATGGTGGAAAGGCTTGACAACATTGTCAATCCTCTTGTGGCCCTCGGTAAAGTCATCTCCGAAGAAGACAAGGTGACCAAGGTATTGAATGCACTCCCCGGCTCATGGTCCGAAAAGGTGATGGCTATTATGGAAGCACAAAATCTCGAAACACTCAAGTTTGATGAGCTCATCGGGAACCTCCTCATTTATGAAGTCTATCTCAAGGAGAGAAAAAATTCCAAACCATCCGTCAGTCAATCGGGTATGCAAAATATTCCTAAAGGTCTAGATGAGGATGATGAAGGCACGGCCGTACTTGTCCGGAAATTTGCAAACATTGTGAATAAAAATAAGGCAAGAAAACCGAGAGACAACTCGTGTTTTAAATGCGAAAAATCTGGGCACTTCATAGCCGATTGCCCAAAACTAGAGGAGAAGGAACAAAAGAAGAAAAAGCCTTTTCCGAAAAAGAAGGCTCTAAATGCGGATATCAAAACTTGGGATGAACTACTCGCCACATCCGACGAGGAAGGTAAAGCCAAACATGGTCTTATGGCCATAGACGATGAAAATAACGAGGTACGCTCTAACTTCTCAACTTCTTCCTTAGTTGATGAATTGCAATGTGATTTTGATGAATTGCAAATTGAATTTCAAAATTTGATTATTAAATACAAGACTTTGAAAAAGGAGCATAAAGAGCTTAAAGTTGAAAAGGAAAAATTGTTTACTTCTTATGAATCTCTTGACAAAGCTCATGCTATTACTCTTACTAAAGTCCATACTCTTGAAACCGAAAAACAATCGCTCACCAATGATCTTGAATGTTTAAAAAAGGATGTGCATCGTTTTAACATAAGTACGGACAAAGTTACAAAAATTTTAGATGCACAAAGAGGTGAGCATTCCAAATTAGGACTTGGCTATAAACCTTTTCAACCTATTTCAAAACCAAAGTCCGACTTTTGTTCGTGCTAGTAGTGCCCACAATCTTATTTGTTTTTATTGTGGTAAAGTTGGTCATTATGTTTCTCATTGTAAATTGAAGAACAATTTTAGCTATCTTTGGAGACCCAAAGGTCTCAAGACTAACCCCCATGGACCCCAAAATTATAGGGTACCTAAAAGTGCTTCATTTGTAGGTAATAGGGGCTATAACAACCATGGAGGATTCAAAATGGCTCGTGGACAGTGGGTGTTCACGCCATATGACCGGAAAGAGAGAACTTTTTACCAACATCAAGCTCCAAGAAGAGGGTATGGTCATGTTCGGCAATAGCAAAAGAAGAATTCTTTGAAATAGAGAAATTGGTAGCTCTTCTTTCTCTCTTAGTAATGTTCTTTTAGTAGAAGGGCTTAAGTTTAATTTGATAAGTGTTAGCCAACTTTATGACTCAAGTTATAATGTTGTTTTCAATAAAGAAAAATGGCTTATTCTTAAAAATGATGAAATTATTTGTGGAGTAAATAGAAAAGACAATCTTTACAAAATTTGTACAAGTGATTTGGTTAGTCAAAATATTTTTTTGTCTTGTCGCCAATAATGATTTAACGAGTTTATGGCATAGGCGACTTTGACATGTTGGATACAAGAATTTGAAAAATATTTACAAAAACCAACATGTAAAAGGACTACCCAAATTGAATTTTGAAAATCTTGGCTTATGTGACACTTGTCAAAAGAACAAATTAGTTAAGAGTAGTTTTAAGCCCAAAAATGAAATTTCCACAACCAAGCCTCTACAATTTCTTCATTTAGATTTGTATGGGGATATTGGTACGACTAGTCTAAGTGGAAAACATTACACTTTCGTTATTGTCGATGATTTTTCTAGATATACTTGGGCTCTCTTTCTTGCAAATAAAAGTGATACCGTTAATGAGTTAGTTAAGTTTTGTAGACTTGTTGAGAATGAAAAGGAAGATACTATTAAGTCTATTCGAAGTTATCGAGGTGGAGAATTTGATGGTGAATTTAGAGTCTTTTTTGAAACCAAGGGAGATGCACACAATTTTTTGGCTCCAAGGACACCTCAACAAAATGGAGTAGCCGAGAGGAAGAATAGGACACTTCAAGAGATGAGTCGGTCCATGCTCAATGAATTTTCACTTCCAAAATACTTTTGAGCCGAAGCCATAAGTACCGCTTGCTATGTCATTAATCGAGTTTATATTCGTCCTAAAATGAATAAAACTCCATATGAGCTTTGGAAAGGAAGAACTCCAAATATTAGCTACTTCAAAATATTTGGATGTAAATGTTTTATTTTGAACACTAACGATCAATTAGACAAACTTGATCCTAAGGCCGATGAAGGAATATTTATGGGGTATTCAACCAAGAGCAAATCATATCGGGTTTACAATAAGACTAGTATGGTTGTTGAAGAATCCATTCATGTAAAATTCAATGAAGTATTGGGAGTTGAAATGATACCAAATGATGATAGTGATGAAGAAGATATTATTGAACCCATTGTTCAAAATGATGCTCAAAATGATCAACCTTTTACCTCAAATGATCAACCATCCATTTCAAATGTTCCTCAAGAAGACAAAGGTGATACTTCAGATCTTCCTATGGCATTGAAATTTAAGGGAGATCACCCAAAAGATCTTATTATTGGTGATCCCCTTGATAAAGTGATGACCCGAAGAAAATTTGCCGAGAAAGCTCTTATATCTCAAAAAGAGCCTAAAAATGCTAAGGAGGCTATTGAAGATCAGGATTGGTTTTTAGAAATGCAAGAGGAGTTGAATCAATTTGAAAGAAATGGTGTATGGGAATTGGTACATTGTCCTCCATCTCAAACAATTATTGGTACAAAATGGGTATTCCAGAACAAACTTGATGATCAAGGAAACATTGTTCGAAACAAGGCAAGGTTAGTAGCTCAAGGGTATTGCCAAGAAGAAGGTATTGATTATGATGAAACATTTGCACCTGTAGCACGTTTAGAAGCTATTCGCATTTTACTTGCCTATTCTTGTTTTAAAAATTTCAAGCTTTACCAAATGGATGTTAAATCCGCATTTTAAAATGGTTTTATTCAAGAAGAAGTCTATGTAAAATAACCTCCGGGGTTTGAAATTTTTTCTAGGCCTAATGTAAAATAATTCTCGCATTAACTATATACATATCGCCACACTTGCACACAATCACCCCATCCACTGAGATTTTTGTCTCACCCCTTCTGTAGATGAAGAGTACGTTGAAGACATCGAACCTACCACAGATTGAATCCCTACCATTGATGTGGAGAGACATTCCTTTTACTTTTATTGTTGATTGGACTTCTTCATTTTATTTTTGTTTGAACTGTAAGTTTAAATTCGAATATTTTGATGGATTGTATTCGGATATTGTTGGACCTTGAGATGTAACTCGTACTTGTGTGTATTTTATTCCGCTGCATTTGACTCTATTTCACTTGGAGTTTTGTATCATTGGTTTAGACTTTTGAATTATTTCTGTTTAAGTGATTGATCGTCGTCGCGTCGCGTTTGGGGCGTGACAGTTATGGTATCAGAGATCGGTTTGTAAGGAGGAAACTTACACCGAGCTGACCCAGGATAGGTTCCTTTGACCTTGGATTGGGTACCCCTACTAGATGACCTAAGTTAAATCTTGGATGAATATTTGAACTCTTTTGGGTTGTTATAGTGTTAAGATATCCGGATATTCCTCTATTTGGACGTTAGGTGATTTAGAAATCCGTGATTTAGAGATTATAATGCCTGATATGGTGAGACTCGAAGAATATGAGGATATCTCTTGATAAGTATATGATTTGGATGTGATATATTATGGGATCTAGACACCTAATGATATTACTTTGGGGAAAATGATAGTCGGGAAATCACTAAGTAAATTGATCAATGATAATACCCTTGTGTTATTCATTCTCAAGTACTTGCACAAGCTTAAGTAAGGGAATTTGACTTATGGTTTAGGTATCACGGATAAGATACATTAAGGATGTGACTATTATACGATCTCGACTAGATGTTACCACAAAATATCCCCTCCTGAGGATAGACGAACTATTTGATCAACTTCAAGGAGCGACGGTGTACTCAAAGTTTGATTTACCACAAGGATATTATCAACTGAAGATTCGTGAAGAAGACGTTTCCAAAACGGCATTTTAAACAAGATATGGACACTACGAGTTTGTAGTGATGTCTTTCGGTCTGACGAACGCACCAGCAAAGCATTTATGGATCTGATGCATCGAGTCTTTCAACCTTATTTTGATCAATTCGTAGTGATATTCATTGATGACATACTCGTATACTCTAAGTCTAGAGAAGAGCATGAACGTCATCTGAAAATTGTTTTGGAGACACTATGAGAGCACATGTTGTATGCCAAATTCAGCAAGTGCGAATTTTGGCTTAGTGAAGTCGCATTCTTGGGACACATAGTATTCGGCACTGGGATCGCCGTAGACCCTTTGAAGGTACAGATAGTGGTTGAATGGAAACAACCCGAGTCCAGAATTGAGATCGAAGTTTCTTAGGACTAGCCGGATATTATCGAAGATTTATCCAGGATTTCTCCAAGATAGTCGGACCACACACTCGACTAACCTGAGAAGCAAGTCAAGTTTGTGTGTGGAATGACAAGTGTGAGGCTAGTTTCAAGAGTCAAGAAACGACTCACTACTGACTCCATCTTAGCCCTTCCAAAGGGAACAAAAACTTCGTCGTCTACAATGATGCATCAAAGGAAGGACTAGGAGCAAAGTGCTCATGCAGGAAGGAAAGGTCATCGCTTATGCATCACGAAAGCTCAAGCCGTATGAGGCCAATTACCCAACGCATGACTTGGAATTGGCAACGACAATATTCGTGTTAAAGAAATGGAGGCATTATCTCTACGGAGCAACTTTCACGATTTTCACAGATCACAAGAGCTTGAAGTATCTATTCTCTCAGAAAGACCTCAATCTGAGGCAACGGAGATGGATAGAGTTAATTGAGGACTATCACTTTGATATTCAATACCATCCCGAAAAAGCTAACGTAGTAGCTGACGCCTTGAGCAGAAAGGCGAGTTTAGCCAGACTAATGATTCGAGAGTGGAAATCATTAGAAGAGCTGATCACTTGGAATCCGACGAGAACCAATACTCATATTTCATGTGCTAACATTTTGGTTAAACCCGATCTGCTGAACGAGATCAAAGAAGCACAGAGAACATATGTGCATCTTCAAAAAAAACTTAAAGAGAAGATACTTAAGGGAGAGAGTTCAGAATTCTCAGTACATGAAGATGGAATTATTAGATTCCAAAAATCGAGTTTGTGTACCGAGTGACGAGCATATTAGGAATAGAATCCTCGCAGAGGCATAACGTTCGAAATACACTATATATCCTGGAGGAAACAAGATATATAAGGACTTGAAACAAAATTATTGGTGGGTAAACATGAAGAACCAGGTAGCAGAGTTCGTTGCGAGATGTTTGACTTGTAAATGGGTAAAAGCAGAACACCAACGACCATCTGGTTTATTACAGCCGTTGAGAATTCCCGAGTGGAAATGAGAACACATAACGATGGACTTTGTGACGGATCTACCAAGGACCAGAGGAGGCCATGATGTTGTATGGGTAGTCGTAGACCGACTCACGAAATCTGCACACTTCTTACCCATGAAGAAAATGACAACTTGCAGAAACTCGTGTAGATTTATATCCGAGAGATCATTCGACTGTATGGAGTGTCAATCGACATTGTGTCAGACAGAGACCCGAGGTTTGTCTCCAGATTCTGGAAGTGCTTGCACGAGGAATTGGGTACCTCGCTAAGTTTCAACACATCCACAAACTGATGGCCAGTCTGAGTGAACGATTCAAACCCTGGAAAATATGCTGCGAGCCTGCACGTTGGATTTCCAAGGAAGTTGGGATTCGCACGTACCATTGGCCGAGTTTGCCTATAATAACAGTTATCAGGCCACAATTGGGATGGCACCCTACGAAGCCTTGTACGGGCGAAAGTGTAGATCTCCACTACACTGGGAGATTGATGACCAATGGACTCTAAAAGAGAAACAAAAGTCACCCTCGATTCCAAATGTCGACTCAGGAGGCCATGGAGAAGGTCAAGCTGATCAAGGAACGGATCCGCACAGCTTAGAGCCGCCAAAAGAGTTATGCAGACAAGAGGAGAAAGGACTTGGAATATTTGAAGCCGGAGATGAAGTGTTTCTCAGACTCTCTCCACGGAAAGGATTGATCAATCCGAAGAAAGGAGGCAAGTTGAGCCCGAGATGTGTTGGACCTTACAAGATTTTGCAGAGGATCGGGAAGTTAGCCTACCGACTCGAGTTACCCGGACAAAGATGCAAGAATGCACGATGTGTATTCCACGATCGAGGTTAAAGAAGTATCAACCGGATCCCGAGCATATCATCACCCAAGATACTCCTCCTCGATGGAAAATTTATCCTACATCGAAAACCAATCCGGATCATTGACCAAATAGATCGCGTCGATTCGCGTAATAGAGAGATTCGATGGTTAAAGTGGTATGGAGAAACCACAACCGAGAGACGAAGATGTAACGTGGGAGATGGAAGAAGATATGAGGAATCAATATCCGTTGTTGTTAAGAAGAGAATTTGGGGACCAAATTCTTTTAAGGAGGGGTGAATGTGAGGCCCCGAATTTTAACAACGTGAGATACGGTGTTATAGTAATTATTTATTCGGCTATGTATCACAAACCTGTTATTAATGAAACGCGACTCTACTTTTATTTATTTCTTCCAACGTCAATTACGCATTTCGCATTTTTTGAGCTTAGCAATTTTATATTCTCCTCTAGTATTAATACTTGATCTAATGACTACGACTTTAGAAATATTAGACCCTCGAAAATTTAGGAGTACATTTCGATCCTTATCCAAATATTTCATCTTATTCTATAATTCATCCCAACCAACTTCCAATTTATTTTTCGATTACACATTTCTTATTTCACATCTTTATTTTAAATTTCTAAATATTTAATTATGGATATATATATATACATTTTATTTTTTTTTCCTCAATTTTATAAAGAAAAGAAACCAAATATTTTTTTCCCTAATTTTCGAAATTACCACTTTAAATGGGGAAAATAACTCATTTTTTCTTCTATCACTATTTTATCATTTTGTATCTCCCAACTAGTTTATTATTGGAAAAAAACAAATAAATAAAATTTTGATAATTTTATTTTTATTTTATTTATGTCTTGCAAGCCTACAACTAAAAATCTTCCTACAAATCCCACTAACCCCTTAGTCAAACAAATGAATTTTAAATTTTCCTCTAAAACCTAATTTTTGGCTTCATGTCCCTAATAAAGAAAGCTAGTTATTTTTTTTTTACCCTAAACCCCTAATTATTCCCATTAACTATCATTAATCTCCCAAGCAAAAAAAATAAAAAGATCATCTCCCTTCTCTCTAAACATTCTCCTACTTCTCTCTACAAATTTCTTCATATCTTCAAACACACATTCTTCAAATATTCAAACAATCTTCATATCTTCAAAACACACATTCTTCAAATCTTCAAACAATCTTCATATCTTCAAAACACACATTCTTCATATCTTCAAACAATCTTCATATCTCCAAACATTTCTTCATATCTTCAAACACACCTCCCTCATATCTTCAAACACTTCTTCATATCTTCAAACACACTTTCTTCATATCTTCAAGAATAATTTCTTCATTTCCTCAAACACTTTCTTCTTTCTTCAAACACTTAACAAAAACACAAGAACTTTTCTTACTTCTTTATTTTCGAAACTATCACTACTACAATGTAAGAAATTTTCTTCTTCAATCCATTTTGATATTTCTAGCTCATCCTCTTCACTTCTTAACCTAAGTTTGATTTTTGGTTTGAGGTACACTTAGAAGACAACTTGAAGATAATAGAGACTTGGTACCATCTTGACTATACCTCAAGAAATTGTGAAGGAATTTGAACTAGAAGGTAAGAAATGGGATTTTTAGTACATTTTCTTCTTCTCTTCTATTTTCCAAAATTTTGATACTCCATTTTCATTTTTGGACTTTTAGGGGCTGACCTTAAGAGTTGTTTTAAGAGTGAGCAAAGAGACCCATTTTGAGACCTCTACTAGTCTCATTTCATCTACTACACAAGGTAAGTGTAGTTTTACCAATATTCTTCACCTCTTTCTTCTTTCCTTAAATTTTTAACCTCATTTTTCTAACTCCTATTTTTTTTATATTCCTTGACTTAGGGGCTGACCTAAGTCACTCCTTCATCGAGAGAGATTTATTCCATTTTCACCAACAAATCGATCTTTAAGGTGGGTGGAAAAATCCTTTCAACTTCTAGGTGTTTTAATTAAAATGCATGTAGTATTTTGTTATTGAGAACTTGATATATATATATATATATTATGTATTGCATGCTATTTGCTTGTATCAGTTGAAAATTTCTCAAGTGTTGCTCAAAAATGCGATTTTTCGAAAATTAGGGCATACATGTACACTTTATTGTTATATTTGATGAATTCTTGTATGAGATGGTCATGTAGGTGTATGACTCTTGAAATCTATGTTTTGTATGACTTATAACCTGGAAAAGTCGAGCATAATTGATTAAATTTCAATTTTTGGACTTAAAATGCAAAAATAGAAAGTTGGTGGACTTAATTGCAAGAAAATAAAACTTAAGGGACCCCTCTATAATTTTTGAGTTTTGGGACTGTACTCAGGTTCAAAAATTATGTTTTGACATTTTAATAAAGTTTTAAGAGTTTTTAGATAAATAAAATCAACCCTTAAAAGCCCAAGGACTAAATTATAAATTTTTAGAAGTTTAAGGGCTATTTTGCAATTTTCGAAACTATACCAGACCCTAATTTTAAAATTTTAAATTTTAACTCTTAAGGGACTGGAAATAACATATTTTAAGTATATTCCAAAAATCCAAGTGTTTAGAGCTTGGAAAGTAATTTTATAAAAATTGAGGGACGAAATTGTAAAAGATTAAACTTGAGGACCAAAATACAATTTCCAGGACTTATGGAGTCCATGCACCTGGAAATACTAATTTAACTATAACATAATTATATCTTGGACCCAAGGTTCAAATTTCATAACAATTGGACCCCTAAAAGACTTAAAGGTAATTATTTCAAAATGGGACAAAAATGAGATTTTCAAAAGTTAAGGGACATATACTTCCTTCTTTTAAAAACTGCTTTTGTCCCAATATCCCACTGAACTTAGTGACATTTTACAACTGGAATCGCATTAAAATCCCTTCCGGTTTGTGAGTTCCAATTATTTTAAACTTAGAGCCCGAAATGATAATTTTAACAAATTTGGAGTCAATGTGAGAATTTTATAAAAACTCGGCCTACAAACTTTAAAAACCTGGATCTCTGAATAATTTAGAGAATTTAGGAACTGACCTCAAAATTTTTCAAGGTCGGGACATTTATTTATTTAACTTTTAACCCCAAAAGTAGTGATTTTTACAAAACGGGGCTAATTGTAAAGTTTCTTTTTTTTTCCTTTTAAAGAAACAGCCCTGGACTCTCTGACTTTAATAATGAATTACAAATGTTTTATTTTCTAAAAAATCCCTTTTCTTATCGGATCGTCTTGACCGATTAATACTCGATCGCGGGGCGACTTCCTCGTCTTGCGATTTCGAATCTATAACGGGACTTATGTTCCACCTAATCTTTCAAGATATCGAAGATTGCTTATCCTCCCGATAATCATCTTCATCCAAATAACTCTGCCAACGCCATAATTACCTTACGCAAATTTTCGAAAACTTTTTATGAACTGCTTCCCGAATCAATATACTCGACTGCCTGGTTGACTACCTGAATGTGTGATGGCTCAAAAGCTACTCTAGAAAACCATAGGCAAGTGCACCTATCGTTTTGTAGTATAGATTATTGAGTACCGAGTGTCATTCCCACGAGGATTATAAGTACTAATAATTACCGTCTTTTTGTTATCTAATCTAGTAATTTTCAGAGTTTTGTTTGTTTAATGAAAATGAAAAATAGAGAATTTTAAAATAATTGCAACTTACAAAAGATCAAATAAAAATAGATTGTAGAATTAAGAAATCAAGAGCTAGAAATGTGTTTGAATGTAAATCCCTCTATAATGTTTTTGCGATTTAACAAGATAAAAATACAACCATAATCCCTTAAGCAAAAACCAACCTCTTTTAGTAAAATCTCATGTTTCATCGACCGTAGAAATTCCCGATTTAAGTTAAACCCTCTATCGAGCGAATAACTTCTAATCTCAAGTTGATTAATCAAATCTCTTTCTAGTTAAAACCCCCAAGACAAAGATTATAACGATTTGTGAATTCCCATATTAGGTTTGACCCTAATCCAGAAGATTTATGTCGTCCTATATCTAGGATTGCATGCAACTCTTTTCACTTATATAGGTTCTATTTCACCATGAATCTCTCGATTTCCCGATGAAAAATAAACTTCAAATCAATATTGCGCATATACCAATTTGAATGAATAAAGCATAATATAAGTGAATCACACAAAACATGAAGATTTTATTAAAAACATACAAACCTTAATCACAAATTCATTCTAGAGTTCATTACATTCAACACTTGAAATTTAGCTACACATGGCTTTGTCAAAAGAGTATACTACACAAGAAGATATGAATAAAATGAACATGGTGTACTTAGCTCTTATTCAAGACTAATATAAGACTTCCTCCTTGGTTGATTGCAATGATGTTGAGCTCCAAGCCTTCTCCTCTATTGCTCTTCAACTTCCAACTCTACCTCTCTTTTATCCTCTCAATGTATTTTGCTTTGAAACTTAGAATATACAATGAATATACAATGAATCTCTCTATCAATGAATACTACATGAATTATATCCATTTCCAACTCAAACTCTTGGCTTTTATAGGCACCATCTTTGTGAAAGAACACATCAATAATGCTAACAAATGCTCCACTTCCATGGTTGTTGGTTGAATCATTGTGTGCACATTTATGGTTGAGTTGGTTGAATCATTGTGTCCACATGACAATTGAGGGAATAATAGAGCTTGGTGCATCAAAATGAGGTGTAAAAGTTGCTCAAAGGTTGTCAAAAAGCAAAAAGGGAAAGTCTCCATAATTTCCGCCAAAGAAAAAACCGACGAAAAGCACGCCCGTGCTTTAAAAGCACGGGTAGGCCGTGTTTTTGGAATTTCCCGAACACGGCCGTGCTTGAAAAGCACGGCCTGGCCGTGTTTGGTACGTCGGGGTCGAAAAATTGCTCGTTTTTAACTTTTAAAAAGCACGGTCGTGCTTAAAAACACACCATGCCCGTGTTTGACTGAAAAGGCCCCGAAATGACGCGTTTAGCTTGGGATTTTGAGTGTTTTTGCATCCAGAAACCCCCGGGTATGTTTTGACATGAAACCATGGCCCAAAATTCACCAAAAACAGCTCCAAATCATCAATCTACACCAATAAAAGCACCTCAGAGTAATGTGAACCATGTACAATCAAAAATTTATGAAACTAACGATAAAATAACTCAAATCATACTTAAATATACACATAAAACATGCATAAAAAGACCCTTATCAATGTGTATTTAATTTACTGCCTAAGTCAACTTGGTGTGTCGAGCTCACAGTCGGAGTGGATACGTCGGGGATGGAACCGGGCAGCTTGGCTGCTATTCCACTCTCCGACCCCATCGTCCTAATCCTGCAACTGAGGGATGGAGTTTGTCCAAGGGAAGCGGGTCATAGTACTTGAGGTATAATCATGATTATGACAAATCCGAGCCTTGCTAGCTCCACTGTGGATTTTGTCTTTGCCTATGGAGCGATAAGGTGACAGTCTTGGACCATTTTGCTCGGGGAGTTACAAGGAAGAATGAAGGAATCGCTTGTCCCGATCCACACGATTAGGAGTTAATCGGACCCGTTTGGTTGGCGCTTATAAATCCGTGACACGCAACCGCTTACTTGTATTGCATAGGTTGGCGCTACAAATCCGTCACGCAAATCGCTACTTGTCTTGCATAGGATTGGCGTTACAAATCCGTGCGCAATCCTCCCGCCTGCTGGACCATAGTGTGCGCTTGACCACGAATCGCTTTTTTTCTTAATCGTATAAGTGTATTACTTAAATATATTTATCACGACGTTTGTGGACTGTGTGTGAAATCATGCATCATCTCTCACGCGTTTTCATACAACTAAATTTCTCGCATTAACTATACACATATCGCCACACTTGCACACAATCACCTCATCCACTGAGATTTCTGTCTCACCCCCTCCTGTTTTCTAACCTTTAGATGAAAAGTACGTTGAAACCTACCACAGATTGAATCCCTACCATTGATGTGGAGAGACATTCATTTTACTTTTATTGTTGATTGGACTTCTTCATTTTATTTCTGTTTGAACTGTAAGTTTAAATTCGAATATTTTGATGGATTGTATTCGGATATTGTCGGACCTTGAGATGTAACTCGTACTTGTGTGTATTTTATTCCGCTGCATTTGACTCTATTTCACTTGGAGTTTTGTATCATTGGTTTAGACTTTGGAATTATTTCTGTTTAAGTGATTGATCATCGTCGCGTCGCGTTTGGGGCGTGACATTAATGTTTGGGGGGCAACCATGGTTAAGAGATTGAGTAAATGTTTATATTACAACCCTTGTGCATGCAGAATTAGGTTCCCTTATTGTCAATGATTTGTTGATTCCTGGCATTCGACAATGGGATATTGAATCATTTGAGGAGATTTTTATTGAAAGGGACGTGCAACAAATTTCTAGAATTCCACTAAATAATCTTGCTGGAGAGGATGTAAGGGTGTGACATTATGCATCAAACGGATAATATTTGGTTAAGAGTGGATATATAGTTGCCAAATGAGGGTAACCAAGATAGAGGTAATTCCTCTAGTTTGTGGAGTAAGCTATGGAAATTGAAGATCCCTCCAAAGGTGAAGCATTTCATTTGGAGAGTTTGCAAGGATTGTCTCCCAACTCGAAATAATTCATCCAGGCAACATGTGGTGGTGGATTGTAATTGTGTTCTGTAATGAGGACTATGAAACAAGGTGGCATATTTTTATCGAGTGTAGCTTTGTGTCACAGTGTTAGGAGATTGCAGGTTTGCAGGAGTTAGTGTATTCTTGGGGGGTTGATGCAGAGTCAATGAAGGATTTTGTAGATAATATGTTCAGTCACAACAATTTGTGGAATGTATCTAAGTCCCTCATGATAATTTGGAGTTTATGGAAGGAAAGGAACAATGAAGTTTGAAATAGTAAGCACAATTCTGCATCTGGTACAGTGAGAACAACACTAAGCGTGATGTCCGAGTGGTGTGCAACAAATGTTGGTTCAGATATAGGGGTTGGGGAAGTTAATCAGAATCAGCAACAGGATAAATGGAGGAGACCAGATTTTCCTTACTTTGAATGAATGTAGATGCAACACTCTCTAGGACAGGTAAGTCGACAGGAATTGCAATGGTAGTGAGAGATGATCGAGGTGAGTTTGTAGTTTCACGAACATTGTTTTTCCTGGGCTTTATCAGGTTCGTGAGGCAGAAGCAATTGGGGTTAGGGAAGCGTTATTGTGGACTATAAGATTGGGAATTTGACGAATGATTGTGGAGACATATGCAAATATGTGGTGGATGGATTAGCAAGTTTGGATTATGGGATTTCAAAATAGGATAGTATTTTGAGAGAATGTCAGTTGATTTTACAAAGTGAACCTGCATTTTTGGTGAATTTTTTTCAGAGAAATGATAATATGGTTGCTAATGCACTAGCAAATGAAGTTTTTTCTTTTAATAGTCATCAGTGTGGAGTTTTCCACCTCTTTGTATTTTGAACTATATGTTGGATGATTTATGCAATTAATAAAATTTCATTGTTTTCCTCAAAACAAATAAAAAGAAAAAAGAAAGTCTATTTCAAAACGTTTGGATATAGAAGTCTATTTAAAAAATAGGTGTGTGTTTCTTGAATTAATTATTAAAATATTTTGAGACTCCGATTGCTTATAGAATTTTTATATTATTTTCTTATGAAAATTTTAAAAAAATACATTAATAAGATATTCTTATTTTTCAATAACCAATCACAAATACAAATCAACTATTATGATCATTAGATTTTTATCTCAAAGCCTACATGCATTTATTCTCGCCTTTTCAATTAACAATTGTATTCAATCGTCATGATTTCATCTCAAAAGAATTTGCAATATTCGCATTTTTTACATTCTCAACTCTCAAACATTCACGCGGTACACTATCTAAATATTTACCAAAAAACAAATCAAGCACAAATCAGTTGGCTTTCATTATAATTTTGTTCATCTAGACATACAAATTATGTATGCAAAATAACTTTTCAAAATATATTATTAAAATAAGCATATACACATTGTGAATTGTGAAGGAATGAGAGGTATACAATATGGATCACCATACTCTCTCTAACTCTCTTTTTCTCCTCCTCTCTAAGAAAATAAAAAATCCTAACCCAAAACCCTTTTCCACCCCCTCCCATCCCCCTCCCCCTCTCCCTCTCCTTCCCTCCCCCTCCATGCTTCCTACTGTAGGGCCAACGATGGTCGGTCGCTTGTGACGTCCGAAGGTGACCGAAAATTTCGGTCCAGGATGAAAATGGGTCAGAATTTCATGGAGGTGTGTCGAAGATGGGTAGATGATGGGCTGCGGCAGTAGATCTGGGTGACGGAGAGATATTTTTCTTTTTTTTCTTCTTTGTTCTCGTTTTTAGGCGTGTATTGTTGTAATTTTCTTGTTGTTTTTTTTTAGTCTTTGTTTCCTGGTTGATTTGTCTTCGCGGCCTTTTTCGCATCCTAGCCTGATAAACCGCAACTAGCTGGGTCCAGCAAAATTCGAACAATTTCTTCGAATCAATTCAAATAAAAAATGCATAAAACCCTTCATTGCTAGAATAGCTTCTTGGTTGGTGCACTCGGGGCGGTAAAAGCCAAACCGGCGAGACTCGTAGGCTGGTCAGTGATTTTTGTCTTGCAGTGTGTAATGTAGCTCGTGCCCGGATTGTTCCAGTTGTGGGTCTCCCTTGCGGAGTGCCTAATCCTACTTTTAAGGGTGGTTTAGCTTCCAATCAGAGTGTTTAGTTTTTATTTTGTTTTGTTGTTTTTAGTTTGTTTTCCTTTCGGTCATGTTTTACTTCCTCGATTAGTGATTAATTTCATCTCATGCGAAGCTTTCCCCTTGACATGAATGTTTGTTCAAAGTGGTCCTTTTGCCAGTTGGCAGTGTAATTTTGTTCTCTAGTTTTTAATATATAAGCTATCGTTTCGATTAAGAAAAAGAGAGGTATACATTATAAGATGCATGAGAATCCAAACTGAACATATCAGAAACATGTCAAACTACCAGGTACCAATTAAAACAAAAACAAGGGATAACTGAAAAAACCACTAAGGTTTCGACTAATTATAAAAAAATCCAAATATATTTCAAAATTACATAATACCCTTTTATTCTGTCTAAAATTTAAGGGGGTAACTGTAACATATGGATAAATGTTTGGAGGATTTTTGATATATTTTTTGATTATAAAGTGGAAAGATATGAAACGGAATCAAACCTCAAGGACTGTTTTCTAGTTTCAAAATCGCTGGATTTTTTTGTAATTAGGCCGAACCCCTGGGATTTTTTTGTAAGTATACCTAAAAACTAAAAAGACTATTGCCAATAATATATATTACTGAAAAATCGTCTAAAACTAAAATCTGAACTCTTGGTGCATATGCATACACAAATTCTTCATATACTAAAATTTAGATCTATGTTACAACTTACAATTCAAGATTGAGAGCTTGTGCGCCTATGGAAAGCTTGATCCTTCTTTATAATAACAATATCCTTATTTCCATTTTCATCCTCCAACCTTTCGAAATTCTTTATAGCCCCTTTGCTCTCACACTTCTTCTTCTGCAAACCAAACGCGCTCCTTAAACCACTCACTAACCTCCGTCCAAAACTCCTTTCCACGCTCCGACAGCCGTCCGATGACGATTCCTCGGACGATGACATCACCACATCCTCCTTAACATTTCTCAAACTCAACGAAGAAACCGAACCCCTCTCTCCCCTTTCAATCTTATTACCACTCTCCGAGCTGAACCGGAAGCTGGCGGACCGGCCCGAGTCGATCGGGTTCGCGATACTACTCTCCGATTCACTCAGGTATTTTCTCATGCCGCTCAGTTCTTTCTCCAGTGTTTGGATACGCGAATTGGTGGCGCTCATGATGGCCTTGAGCTGCGACACCTGGCGGAGGGCCGCGTCGCGCTGGAGTATTGCCCCGAGGGTAATAGCGTCATTTTGGTGGTCGTGTTTCTTGTGGTGGCTGATGAGGTGGTCGTTGGCTGCAGATATTATATCGTGGCGCGTGTTTAGCTGCTGGAGGAACATGGCTTGGACGACGAATCTGAGGGGCATTCTGGGGTTTTGCACCGCGTGCATGAGGAGTTTGGGGGATAAGGTGCTGCAATCTATGTAGTTGCACATTTGGATTTTTTGGTCCTCTGATATTTTTCCTATGTTTTCCTGCGGTTAAGGAAACAATGTCAAGATTTTGAGCAAAGAACTAATAGAATGTCTATAGTACTGTTGTACATGGAAATTAAAGAATATGGTAACAAATTTACGATATTTCATCTCATGTTAATAAGTCGTGTATATTAATGACACTATCTAATTGTAGTCATGCGCTCACTATATCATGATATGAAATACAGTAAGAAATATGAGATATTGTGTTTATTAGATCATCTCCAAAAGTTTGCACTATTTTGATTTTTGATGTAGAATTTGTACTACTTTAGTGCAGAATCTGCAATACATCTCCACTAGTTTCTACTACTTTGTACACTAAAAATGACTATAAGATTCCTTCTTTTATTAATTTAATATTGGTTTTTATTACACTATAATTGATAAAAATATTACATAAGTAATTTTATTTAATATAATATTTATTAAATATTTTTATTTTTCAAATTAAACAAATTCAAGAAAAATGTTAAATTTAGTGAAATCAATGAAAATTTAAAATAACAATTCATAAAATTACATGCTATATTATTTAAAAAATTATCACATACAATTGAATTAATTTTAGTATTATTTTTTATTAAATTAACTGAAATATAAAATTAATAATAGTATTTAAAATTAAGATAAACCCATAAAAAATTAAATTAAAAAAAAAATAGCATTGTTAAAGTGCCGGCTTTCTCCAGCTGGAGATGGTCTTAGGGGAGTATAAATTTTTTTTTTGGAGGGACTTAGGGGAGTATAAATTGAGTCCTATACAATCTAATACTTAGATGCACATATATAGATGTAGGGATAATTACAAAATCACCCCTGAGGTTCCTGCTAATTTCAAAAAACATGGGAATTTCAAAAATTGCAAAAACTCCTTGAGGTTTGATTCCGTCTTACATTTTTCTCTTTATAAGCGAAAAATATTTCAAAAATCCCCTTAATATTTATTGAAATATTACAGTTACCCCCTTAAATTTAAAACTGAATCAAATCTCAAGGGATTTTTTGTAATTGAAAACCCTTTGGGTCTTTTTGTAAGTAGCCCAAACCTCAGGGGTGTTTTTGTAATTATCCCTTAGATGTATTAACAAAATTATTATATAGTTCATAAATCACAAAATCATACCTTGAGATAAACGTCAATAATTCTGTAAAGAAGATCGTGACAATCGGTCAACCGTTGACTCACTGACTCCAAAATCAAATGCAAATCCTCAATGAGTAAACTCTTAACGTCATCCAACCAGCTCATATCGCCGTCAGCTCCAGCCGTCAAACTTAACGCCTCAATGCATCTGCTAACGAGAGACGCCGTCGTTTCAGCCTCCGGAAGCAGCGAGAAACACGACCGCAGCACAATGGACAAATACTCCTCGTTAACGGCAACTTCACGGCGGAAATACCCCTCCGTTATCTGCAGCAAATTTTGGTCTCCGTGACTGCTAATCTCTGTCATGCCGAGTAACTCGGCTGCCGTCCGAAGTGCCGCCAAGTTGAACGGAGTTATGGCGACGTGGGTCCCGTAGCAGAAGTCCGTTACCATGGAGAATGTTTGAGCCGTTATGTTTAACGGCGGGGCGAGGGTTATTTCGGGGAATTCGCTGAGTTTATGTCTTAAATAGGCACTTCTTGCTATCAATGCTTCCTGTGAAATAAAATAAATGCACCATCACTTTACATTTGTGTTGAAAAAAACCTCTCATTGCACATTTATTTAGGTTAACGAACTAACATATAGAAGTAAATACTTGTTGCAGGTACTGATATTTTATAAATATAATAATAAAAGATGTTCGAAAATTGGAAATATATGTAAAGAATTTTTATGAAACTCATATATATAAATATTATTGAATTGTTCGATAGACTAATTACTAGAGCAATCAAAGAGGCGGGGCCAGGCCACCGATGCTGCCCACTGAGTCTAGGGAGAAACTCGGGTCGGTTGGGGCAAAATAGTGATAGGATTGCTATTTTAGAATTTAATTCGGCTCAACCCATGAAAATACACATAAAGAATCAAGCTGACTAGTCCAGTCTGGAGTTTTAGCGAATGGGTTGTGTCCAGTTCATTTCAGCCTTTTTCCCTAGTTGGTCGAGTTGGATTTATTTTGACAGCTCTACTATGATAGTTTACCAAGCTTATAAATCAAAAAATGTCCATGTCTTTGTAAGTTTTCAAATAATATATTGCCCTCGTGACTATATTACAATGTGAATTTCGATAAAGTATAGTTTAAGTATAACCCAAAATGAGAATGTTTTGACTTTTGCGATTTCCCTCAACCAAACGAAGGGATATTGAATATTTACAAAAAAATACTTTTTGATATTTATTATTATTTTATTGATTGAGGAGCAGATATTTGTAAAACAATCAAAAATATATTTAAAATATATTAATGGAGTATTTGTATATTTAACAAATAATTAATTATATATATACTCAAAAATATTCTTTACAGTTTACCCTTAAATGGGGATGGGCTAACCCATAGTACAAGCAACCGCAACAAAATTACGCTTGGTTTGTACTAAAATATTATCGGTTTTCTTTCAAAAAAAAAATTATTATCGGTTTTCGAAAACAAAAATGGGTGGGTGATTAATTTTATGGAGTTAAGATTTTATGTGCTTAAATTAAAACACTTACCAATTTTTATTTCAAAAATCTATTTCCTCATACATTACAAGAAAACTCCAGTTTACCAAAATAATTACCGACATAAATGATTTTATCACTAAATTTTACAGTTACCTAAAAAATATAAAAATAAAAAATTATATTTTTTCTCAAACTATACCAACAAATTATCAACAGATTACCAATATTTTTTTATTTTACCAACGGAAATACTGTAGGTATTCACCAACAATGTTAGATTTTGTTGGTAAACATTTACCGACAATAATTTTAGCTAAAACGATTTCACATACATTTTGCAATTATCTTAATACTTATCTACAGATTTAAATTGAATTTTTCATGTAGTGGTTTTTATTTTCTCGTAATGAAAAACCACCAGTTTTCTTTTTTTTTTTTTTTGAATACCTAAACCACCACTTAAGAAAAGAACAATTTTTATGGGCCATTTAGAAATATAATTTCCTATAAAATCAAATAGAAATTTCGAAATATACTATCATTCCACACGTATTGCCCGATATTTCTGCCCAAAATAGATTTCCCAGGAGATTTTCTCCCAATTATTAATGAAAATAATATCAAACATAAATCTCCAATTAATCCCTCACCGGAAAAGAGAACATTTTGAAATCAGGATTAGTAAATCAATCTTTTCCTGCTGGGTAACAACTTTAATTTTATTAAAATCACCACTAAAATGTTTGTCGAAAACAACACAACAATTAAACCACTCATCAAGTTGCAAAAAACAACAAATTTATTTAAAGAATAAAAAATCCTCATAAAAATTCCCAAAAGATGTTCGCCAGATCATCTTTCAAAACAAAATTAAATAAAATGTCGCAGTAAAATAACCCCCAAAAAAAAAAAAAAAAAAAAATAGTACCTTGTGAAGGCGAAATCTTGAATCCTGAACATGTATCACCACATCTGGATCATGCCTCCTACCAAATGACCTGAGTAATTAAACATACACAAATAAATTAAAAAAAAAGTTAAAAAAAAACTCCTATAATCAGAAGATCTGCCATCAGTAAATTAAATATAATAAAATAAAAATTACCATGGGGTAGGAGAAGGGGTAAATTCCAGAGAAGGTATAGTAGAAGATGATGAAGATAATGAATCTTCATCTTCTTCTTCATAAATTGTGCCCACAACCCCTAATTCATTCCACCCCTTTAACCCAAATTCCATTTTTTGCCCCCTTTTTTTTCTCTTTCTCTACCCTAAAGAATTTTTGGGAGGTTTTTAAAATAAATGAAAATTTTGGTGTTGATAATGTTTCCTTGTATGTTTTGATTTTGGGGTGTTGGTGCATTTACTGTGGGCATGTGGTGAATCATAAATGTTGTGCCCCCCAGCCTTGATGGAATTCATTTATTTCACTTTGTCTCATGGAATTTAAATTCCCCTGAAAAATAACTGAAATCAAAATTAATTGAGTGGGGGAACCCTTTTTTTTTTTTTTAAGGCGGGAGTAAAATTAAAAGGGCTGTTTCAAAAACCATGATTTGATGTGACTAATGCAGTTTGGTTGTCAGTTTTGCGGCCCAGTTCAGTACCAAAAACAAGGTCTAAACAAAAGTTTTTACCAGCGACGAAAGTTAATATATTAATCTCATTACATCTTAGTATTCAAAATAATATTAATTTCATTACATCTTACTATATTAGTATTCAAAATAAAATAATAGAATACAATTACATCTATATATCACTATATTTCTCTTATGTCTTTCATAATAGCTCAATTGCTAATATTTCAAAAATATATTTTCAATGAATGTTACTAAACAATCATTCAGTGCAATTCAAAAATATATTTTTAATGAATGTTTTTTTTTTGAGAAAATTTTTAATGAATGTTACTAAGCTGAGAAAGGGCATAATAAGACTCACTGGAAAGCTTGGGAGAAGCTTATTGTGCCACTGAAGGATGGAGGATTGGGCTTTCATGATCTCAGGCAATTTAATGCTGTTTTATTGGCAAAACAGCTTTGGAGACTCTATAATGAACCAAACTTGTTGATGAGTAGGGTGTTAAGAGCTAAGTATTTCCCATCAGGGGACTTTTTGCATGAGCCCGTTTTAAGTGGAGCCTCTTGGCTTTGGAAGTGTTGGATGGATGCTCGACCCGCTTTTGCTAGGGGGTTTTTGTTGAGTGTTGGAGATGGAGAATATGGACAGATTTGGAAAACACCTTGGATCCCTGGTATTCCAAAATTCATTCCACAGGGTTCTGATGGTGGTAACTTGGATCCCCCCTCGTTGGTGTGTGAGCTTTTTACAGAGGATGGTAAGAGCTGGGATAGGGAGAAAGTCAATTTGTTCTTTAAGAAAGAAGAGGTGGATGCAATTCTGAAAATCCCTTTGAATAGGCCCTCTCAAAAAGACAAGTGGATTTGGAAATTTAACTCAAAAGGGGTGTTCTCTGTTAGTACCTGCTATCAGAGTCTTGTAGAGGATAAAGTGGCAAAGCTCTCAAAAGCTGAAAGCAGTAAACATAGGGATAAAATGAAGCTGGTATGGCATAGAATCTGGAAACTGAAAATCCAAAGGAAATTGAAGTTCTTTCTTTGGAAATGCTGTCAAGGAATCTTACCAGTGAAGGCCAATGTGGAGAAAAGAGGTGTAAACCTGGATGTGATCTGTCAAGTCTGTGGAATGGATGTTGAAACTCAGGAGCATTTGTTCTTTGAATGTGGGAGGGTTGCTCTTATCTGGAAAATTGCGCCAGTTAGATGGGATAATTTGGCTATAAATCGGTCTTGTTTTGTGGAGTGGTGGTGGGAGTTATGCTCTATGAATTGGAGTGTTGAAAATGTGGATAGAATTGAGCTAACTACTTATTTGTTGTGGTGGCTTTGGAAGACAAGGAATCTCTGGACATTTCAACAAATTTGGAGACCGGAGAGAAGTGTCATAGAGGTTGCTCATGCGGATTGGTTAGAGTTCAAAGTTTTAGGATAGGTGTGTGGGGGTGGAGTGTTTGCTGGTTCTGGTGCTTCTGTGTTGTAATTTACAGAAGGTGTTTGGAATTTAGCTGCAAGAAGGTGGTTGGATTTAGCTGCAATTTAGGACTCTCTGTCAGTGACATGCAGCTGCCTCCATCTGTTTGCTGGGAAGAGGCTTGTTTTGGGTGTTGTGGTGGTTGCTAGGTGGTGGTTTTACATTGTTGCTGAAGGTTGTTTTGGGATGCTGCAAATTGGGTTGGATCAAGTCTTGAAGGATTGGGTTATAATCTGTCTTCCCTGTTGTGGTTGTACATAATTTTGTCATTATAACTGTCTCCTTCATGTAATTTTTGTGCAGCTCTTTGGATGTTTTAGCTTAGTTTCAATGGTTGTCCTTTGCTGTCTTAGTGATCAGCGTGCTAAACCTCCCACATTGGGTTGGTTTTCTAGTCTTCTGTCTTGATAGCTATATTTGCTGTCAAATGGTTAGGCTTTGTAATTGGATCTTTTTGTTGGTGTGATATTGGTGGAATGAAATTATTACCGTTTCGTTAAAAAAAAAGTGTCTCAAATAATTAACATTAGGTTGGGTAATGAACTGTTGGTAATATTTATTGCATGCCGAAAATACTCTTTCCACTATAGTAGTGGCAACTAGTAAGATAATGACTACTTAACCTTACGATTCTACGTCTTGATGAAGAACCTAAATTCCAAAAGAGACAAATAAAGGCACAAGAGAATAATGCCAAGATTCAAACTCAAGTAGTGAAGCAAAAAAAAAATGTAAAAAATTTTGAGAAAGAGAAAAAACGAAATAAAAAACTCAAAGATTTTTCAAGATTCACAAATGTGAAGGAGAAAAAAGAATGAAGAAATTGAAAACTCTGTCTTGTACTATAACGTGTTCAATAATAATCTTTTTTCTATTTTATGTAATTTTTTCCTATTTCTAAATTATAAGGTAAAATTATCAAAATACCCCTAATTTTTTTCAAAAATTTGGGGGGAGGGGGGACAGTGCCCCCCTTGGCCCCAAGGTACCTTCGTCCCTATGTAGCACATTGGTAGGGAATATTTCGTCAGCATGTGTTAAAGTTGTTGCACTAGTTTTGCACTTTACCACCTAAAAAGAATAATGGTTACATAATTTTTTATATACATGTATTTGATCTGCTTTTTCTTTATATTATACATCCACAAAATTATATTTAATTAATGTCTACTCTGAAAAAAGAAATTTAAGAAAATTATTTTTTTAAACTTGAATTAAATTTTATCCTTACATTTTTTTTTTTGAAAACTTTGTGATGAGGGTCTATTTAGGCTGACCTCATGGGCCGAACTGAAGAAGTCCTGCTAATGGGCCGAACTGAAGAAGCCCTGCTCATGAGCTGACTTGAAGAGTTGAGGAGCTCTGTTGATGGGCCGAACTAAAGAGCTGATGAGCTCTGCTAATGGGCTGAGCTGAAGAGCTGAGGAGCTCTGTTGATGGGCCGAACTGAAGAAGTCCTGCTAATGGGCCAAACTAAAGAAGCCCTGCTAATGAGCCGACCTAAAGAGCTGAGGAGCTCACGATGGGCCGAATCAAGAGCGATGAGCTCGCTAATGAAGAGCCGATGAGCTCGCTAATGGGCCGAGCCGAGGAGCTCTGTTGATGGGCCGAATCGAAAGTCCTGCTAATGGGCCGAATCAAGAAGCCACTGCCTAATGAGCCGACTGAAAGGAGAGCTCACGCTGGGGCCAAATCAAGAGGCGATGAGCTCGCACTACTGGTGGCCGAGCCGAGGAGCTCGTTGATGGGCCGAATCGAAGAGCGATGAGCTCGCTATGAAGAGCCGATGAGCTCGCTAATGGGTCGAGCCGTGAGAGCTCGCTAATGTCTTGCCGAGGAGCTATGCTGATGGGTCGAGCTGAAGAGCTCTGCTGATGGGCTGAGCTGTGAGAGCTCTGTGATGAGGGTCAACATTGGATGATCTTATGGGCCGACCTGAAGAACTCTTGGAGTTGGGCCAAACTGGTCAGTAAATTAGGGTTCCAGAAGATTCGATCTTATCTTAATTATGATTCTGTTACCAAATCATAACAAACTCCGGATTTTACGGAAACTCTATTTAGGGCAAAGTTATAAAAACTCATGTTCAGGTTTATTCTTACCCTAAGCACACTTCTTATTCACTTTTATATTTTTGCTTCTTTCTTGTCGAATACTCTTCTGACTTAAGCATCGGAGAGGGCACGCCGGAGCAACCCTCTGGCCCCCATTTTGTACAGGTCGACGACGGAGATCGGTCGGAAGATAATTTCAGGGAGGCGGAGCAATTTTGGGATGGACCACTTTGTTGAAATTTTAACTCTAAAAACATAATTTCAAATATAATACCTTTTTTGAATTGGATATTACGAGTAATACTAAAAAATCAAACATGCATATATGTAATATCTTTTATTTTTTAAAAGTTTGGGGTGACAAAATGCAAAATTAGGTAAAGTTTAGATGTCAAAATGTAAAAAGTTTAGCATGTACCAAACACAAGATGAATTCTCGATGGAATATTCTACTAGCGGTGTGCTCCAGGAGGCAAAGTGTAAATCACGCATAGTTTGTATGGGTTGGTAAAAAGTTAAAAGTAATTTAGATATAAAAGTGTAAAAAGTGACATACATTTTTTTTGACATAGTTTTGGGGTTTTATATTTTTATCCCAATTGTTAATAATATGATATTGCATGGTAATATTCTGAACTATATGCGTGTGTCACATTGAGTGTTTTATTTAACACAATATTTGCATTAATTATTCTATGGAAATATATAATAAGTAAAGTACTCTATGAGGTTATAAATACTGACAAAATATTTTATGAACCATGGACAATCAGTACAAGAAAATTCCAGTTCACCGACAGAAATGATTTTGTCACTAATTTTCATGGTTATCTACAGAATATATACCTACAGATAAAAAATATTATTTTCCCCAAATTATACCGATAAATTGCCAACAAATTACCGACAGTTTTTAAATTTACAGACATGAATATTGTAGGTATTTACCAACGGTTTTAGATTTTGTACGTAAATATTTATCTACAATGGTATTACCTACATTTTACAATTATCTTAATATTTACCTACAGATTTTTCTGTAGGTAAACATATTTTTTCTTGTAGTGAATTATAATTTTGAAATATAATTTTTTACTGAGAAAAGTCAAAGTGACAAGTAAAGGGGTAAACGAATCGAGTAGAGCCGAATATGTTATTGTTCAAGCTTGTATGAAATTTTTATCCAACTTATAAAATTATGTTTTGAGTTTAATTTCATTACTTGAGTAATTTGATATCTTAACAATTATGTTATTATTTTTTATTTATCGAGTAGAGCAAAAACCGATCTCACTCATATATTATCAACCAAAAAGATCGTATTTAAGATTTATTTTTAGTGATAACGAGTTGAACTCGGATGAGATTTCAATTACTCCTATCAATCTTTTGTGGAGTATATATTAAGTAACTTGATTTATTTTTTAACCTAGTGACAAATGAGTGATCAATACTAATTCATAAAAACTCCTGTCAGACCGTCTAACGGGTCTGACCTATTAGACGGATCTGACCCGCGGATCCGGTGGCATTTTCGTAATATTAGTAGTGGTGTTTTAGTAGTTTTCAGGGAGCATATGTATTAGCAGTCATTCTAAAACGTATTAGTCGTCCTTCTAAAAAGTATTAACAGTTCTTCTGAAATGTATTAGTAGTTTCCTGAAGAATTTTTTAGTATTTCTCCTGAATATACTCCCGAAATATATTAGCAATCCCTCAAAAAAGTATTAGTAGTTCATCGAAAAAGTATTAGTAGTTCATTGAAATAAATTAAAATTTTCTCCTGAAATGTATTAAAAGTTCTGAAAAGTATTAGTCGTCCTTCTAAAAAGTATTAGCAGTTCTTCTAAAAAGTATTAGCAGTTCTTCTGAATGTATTAGTAGTTCACTTGAATATAATTAAATTTTTCTCCCAAAATGTATTAACAGTCCTTCTGAAAAGTATTAGTCATCTTTCTAAAAAGTATTAGCAGTTTTTCTTAAATGTATTAGTAGTTCACTTGAATATAATTAAATTTTTCTCCCAAAATGTATTAACAGTCCTTCTGAAAAGTATTAGTCGTCCTTCTAAAAAGTATTAGCAGTTCTTCTTAAATGTATTAGTAGTTCCCTAAGGAGTTTTAGTATTTCTCATGAATATACTCCTGGAATGTATTAGTTTTCTATCGGAAAAGTATTAGTAGTTTTTCGAAAAAGTATTAATAATTTCTTAGAGAATATTTTAGTAGTGTGTCTGCAACGTATTAGTTTTTCTTATAAAATGTATTAGTATTTCTCCATAAAAGTATTAGCTGATACTAAAACTTGTATCATTTAGTGCAATATTCATTCTTCATACCACCTGAAGAAAAAAACAGAGCATCATCACCACGAGCCATCACCAACCATCGTCATTTTTCCTTTCACGTTGGTGTTGTCCATTGATTAAACATTTGAAAAAAGAAAATCTCGTTCTTCTCCACGTCTAATTCATGGACATTCAACAAATCTCGTTCTTCTCCACCATTTCCACGTCTGATTCAATCGAAAATCTTTTCGATTGGAAAATCCCAGGTAACCAATCTCGAATTTGCTGAATCGGGTGGAGGAGACAAGAACGAAGGTGTCATTGCTGCCGACGAAGTAGTCGTGAAAGAAGAGGCAGAGGGCGGCGACGGTAGTGGTGTGGGGACGAGATCTGTTTGTTGAATTATTTTTTCGCGGATACGCGTCAGGCTTGCGAGATGGGTAGGGTAATTAGACCCGTCCAACAGATCTAGATCCGTTAGACGGTCTGACAGGAGACTAGTTCATATTAATTTTATTTAACAATATATGACTTTTCTTTAAAATTACTGTCAATAAACATCAAATATTGCTAAACTATAAGTACATCATTTCTAAAATGAAATATATATATATATATATAGGCAGAAATACATGTACTGATTATACTAAATATCGAAATATATACGCGGCTTAAATATTAAAAGTAGAAATTCACAGGCGGTGGGAGGAATGACTTCAATTCTTTAAATTTATTTACCATGCAATTACTGTGATCACATGACCAAATTGATGAGCAAATAAATACTCCACCTTACATAACTTAAATTGCAGTCAAACCCGAGGCGTTATGAGCAATTCAATATTAAATGTATGAAATGAATCCTAAATAAGAATAAGTGATATTTATATCAAATTACTTATGATGTTTCCCAAATATATAGTCAACTAATTCTTATGTTTTAGATTAAACTAATTAATTAAAAATGACTATGAACATTTAATTAAGTGAAAATGGTACAAACTAGCCATTTACAAAATGTAAATATGAAAAATAGTCAACTTTTGTAGACACGTCTTTTTAGCTATTTTGGGGTGTAAAATAATATTCATACCTAGCATGTTTGTTTGATATTTGGATTATTTCTCTCTCTTTCACTTATCTCTATGTATTCTCTTACTTTTTCTTTCAAACTTCTTTAAAAAATCGAACCTGTAATTTTCGTTTTTAAATATGCAATATGAGTGTTGAATTATAGATATCGAAAAGATAATTAATTTGATATAATATACATGCAAAACGGATTTAAAACAAAAAGTTATGTGAATTCAAAATTTTTTGGAGAAAAAGAAAATAACTGGGTTATAATAAGTGAGAGAACTGAATATCGAGTTACTGTAACTCGACATCGAGTCACAGTAACTCGATGTCGAGTCACAAGGATGTGTGTTTTTGTGTAGTTAAATTAACTCAAGGGCAAATTAGGTTTTTCACACCCCAAAATGGCTAAAAACGATGTGTTTGAAAAAAATGGCTAAAAAACATCTTGGTTTGATAAGAATAACTAAAAAAATACCGACTATTTAATTAATTTATTGTCCCTGCGCAAGGATGACACACATAGATCGAGAAATGATCCATTTAATTAGTTTACTCTAAAACATGAGAAATCTTTGATCATTTAGTTGAGAATCATTGATAAGTGCATTTTTGTTCACATTTTTTTAAATCTTTTTAGATAATTTCTCTAACTTTTTAGTTCATTAATCAATAAAATCAAGAAAAATCACATTGGCTTGTTTTGAATGATGAAGGTAAAGACTTGAAGCAAATTCGTATGATTTCGTATGAAAATACGAACAGAAACAAAGTCTAAAAGATGGCAAGAAGACTCAATCTCGTGTAGAACACACCCCTAGTGTGTTGGGAAACATGGCCATGCTTCAAAAGCAAGAAAAACAAGAAAAACAGAAAAATACGCCCGGGTCGTGCTTACAAAGCACGACCGTGTTTCACACGTAAATCATCAAAACACGCCCAAACCGTGTTTAAAAGCACACCCCCCGAAAAATCCCATTTTTGCGAAGAAAACACGGCATGGCCGTGTTTATAAACACGGCCGTGTTCGTCAAAATTGACGAACACGGTCTGGCCGTGCTTTTAAAGCACGGTCGTGTTTTCTCTCCAGCTCAACAAATTTTCTTCTTTTGGCGGGAATAATGGAGACTTTTGCTTTTTGACAACCTTTGAGCAACTTTCACACCTCATCTTGCTGCACCAAAACTCAATTTCCTCCTCAATTGTCATGTGGACACAATGATTCAACCAACTCAACCAATGGAAGTGAAGTATGATCATGTGTATACAATGATTCAACCAACTCAATCATGAATGTGCACACAATGATTCAACTAACAAGCATGGAAATGGGGCATTTGTTAATATGGTATTTCACAAGATGGTGCTTATAAAAGCCAAGAGTTTGAGTTGGAAAATCATTCATGTAATATTCATTCATATAGAGATTCATTGTGTTTAACATTTTGAGTGGAATTGGGATCAAGAGGTCTTGGAGGAGTAAGCTTGTAGCAACATTGGAGAAGAAGGCTTGGATCAACATCATCTATCAAGGGAAGAAGTCATTGAGATTTTGAGAAAGATAAGTACACCATGTTTACAACATTTAAATCTTCTTGTGTAATTTATTCTTTTGTCAAAATCATGAGTAGCTAAACTACTAGTGTTTGAATGTAATGAACTCTAGAATGGATTTGTGATTAAGGTTTGTATGTTTTTAATAAAATTCTCATGTCTTGTGTGATTCACTTATATCATGTTTATTTCATTCAAGTTGATATTTCCGGTATATTAATTTGATATTTATTCCTCATCGGATAATCGAGAGATTTATGGTGGGAAAGAACCTATATAAGTGAAAAGAGTTGCATGCAATCCTAGATATAGGACGACATAAATCTTCTGAATTAGGGTCAAACCTAATATGGGAATTCATATATCGTTATAATGCAATTTTGGGGGTTTTAACTAGAAAGAGATTTCAGTTAATCAACTTGAGATTAGGAGTTTTTCACCTTGAGAAAGGGTTTAACTTAAATCGGGAATTTCTACGGTCCACATAACATGAGATTTTATTAAAAGAGGTTGGTTTTTGCTAAGGGCTTATGGTTGTATTTTTATCTTGATTGAATCACAAAAACATTCTAGAGGGATTTACATTCAACACATTTCTATCTCTTGATTTCTCATTCTACAATCTATTTTTATTTGATTTCTTTTTGTAAGTTGCAATTATCTTAAATTCTCTATTTTTCATTTTCCAAAACTCTGAAAATTACTAGATTAGATAACAAAAAAACGGTAATTATTAGTACTTATAATCCTCGTGGGAATGACACTCGGACTAATAATCTGTACTACAAAACGATAGGTGCACTTGCCTATGGTTTTCTAGAGTAGCTTTTGAGCCATCAAGTTTTTGGCGCCATTGCCGGGGATTGTAATATTAAGAACACCTTATTTTTGTTAATTTAATCATTTTTTTTATATTTTCATTAATTGTCTTTCTAGGTATCTATCTTTGTAAGTCTTGGATTATACTTATCCTCCTTGTTTACCACAGTGCATGCCTACTCGTCGCTGAATTTGGAAGCGTGAGACCACCGGTAGCAACACAGACGAAAGTATTAGTACAGATCACGAGGAGGATACTAACGAAAGCAAGGATCCCGATATGGCGGATGAACAACAAAGAACTATGTACGACTACGCCAAGCCATCTATGGATGATGCGTCGTCTAGTATCGTAAGGCCCGCCTGCGGCCAATAATTTCAAATCAAACCGAATGTCATTCAAATGGTGCAACAATTTGTTCAATTCGACGGCCTACCGGACGAAGATCCAATAATCATATCGCGAATTTCCTCGAATTTGCGATACTTTCAAAATAAATGGAGTCTCCGACGATGCCATCCGTTCGCTTGTTCCCATTTACTCTTCGGGGCGGGCTAAACAATGGCTAAACACTTTACCGAAGGAACAATCACAACATGGAGCATTATGGCGGAAAAATTCCTTCTAAAGTATTTCCCACCCGCTAAAACCGCACGATTGAGGAATGAGATCTCTTCATTCACTCAAGAGGACGATGAAACCTTGTACGACACTTGGGAGAGATTCAAAGAATTGCTTTGCGAAAATGCCCACATCATGGTCTTCCCATTTGGATGCAAGTCCAAACATTTTACAATGGGTTACTCTCATCGACAAGGCAGATGATTGATGCGGCGGGGGGGACATTGAACAATAAAACACCCGGCCGCCAAGATCTCATAGAAGGAATGGCCATGAATGGCTATCAATGGCAATCCGTGCGAGGAAAAACCAACAGTCAGTGGGAGTATATAATGCGGACGCGGTGGTTACACTAGCCGCACAGTCGAAGCTCGACTCGAGAAAATCGACGGGTTGGCGGCTCCAAAACCACCACCACAACAAGCCTTCTCATGCGAGACTTGTGGAGGATCGCACAACCACCAAGATTGCCCTCACGCGATACCGCATGAACAAGTGGATTATCTAGGTAATCAATCTCGACCCTTTCAAAATAATCCTTTCAGTAACACTTATAATCCAGGTTGGCATCAACACCCGAACTTTAGTTGGGAAAATCAAGGTCAACAAAAGCCTATTCCAAACGCACTCCCCAATTCGTCTGCACCTCCCGGTTTCCAACCGCGAAAACCAAGTTTGGAGGACTTACTGTCCAAATTCGTCCAAACAATGGAAACCCGTTTCACGACCACCGAAACTTCCTTAAGGAACCAAGAAGCATCCATTCGCAACTTGGAAAATCAAATTGGTCAAATTGCCAAAATGATCTCCGAAAGGCCACAATGGAGCTTACCTAGCAACACCGAGCCAAATCCAAGAGAACAGTTAAAAGCAATCACTCTAAGGAGTGGAACAAAGCTAGACGAAGTACGGATGCCGGAGGATGAGCCCATGCCCATACAACAAAAAGACGAACAGGTATCCAAGGAAACAAAGAAAATGGTACCATAATTCCAACCACCTATTCCGTATCCAAGTCGATTGCGTAAGGACAAACATGACGACCAATTTGGTAAGTTTTTGGATTTATTTAAACAATTGCACATCAATATTCCTTTTGTTGAAGCCCTTTCACAGATGCCAAAATATGCCAAGTTCCTAAAAGATCTTCTTTCAAATAAGAAGAAGCTTGAAGAAATATCCATGGTGCAATTAAATGAGGAATGCTCGGCAATTTTGCAAAACAAGTTACCTCAGAAAATCAAAGATCTAGGGAGTTTCACTATTCCTTGTCATGTCGGTAATTTGACTATTGATCGGGCATTGGCCGATCTAGGGGCTAGCATTAATTTGATGCCGTATGATTTATTCAAACAAATGGGTCTAGGGGAGCCAAAACCAACTAGGATGAGCCTGCAATTAGCTGACGGATCTATTAAGTATCCTAGAGGCATTGTTGAAGATGTTTTGGTCAAAGTCGATAAGTTTATATTTCTGTCGATTTTGTAATTCTTGATATGCATACGATGTCGAAGTTCCCTTGATCCTGGGCGTCCATTTTTAGCTCTTCGCTAAGCAATCATTGACGTGCATGATGGCAAACTAATTTTAAGAGTCGAAGATGAACAAGTCATTTTTAAAATCGCTACATCAATGAAAAATACGATAGATAAAGATGACTCCTGTTTTGCTATTGATCTTATCGATATGGAGATAACAAATTCTCTACCAAGCATGATTTCTAACGAATTCTTGGAGACTTGTATTGTTCAAAGTGCAGGTATATCGATGAAAACCCCTTTCTTAGGGAATCAGACTCGCATTGGAGGAAAACGAACCAACAGAACGACGAAAGAGTTCGAAAAATTGAAAATTCACAGTGGGGCATATCAAACCATCCATTGAGGATCCACCACTGTTGAGCCAAGGAGTTACCCAAACACTTGGAATATGCATTTCTAGCCGAGAACGCCAAACTTCCCGTAATTATTTCCTCCGATTTATCGTCTCATCAAAAGGATAGATTGTTGGCAATATTACGGGAACATAAAAAGGCCATCGCTTGGAAAATCTCCAATATTCAAGGGATAAATCCTTCCTTTTGCACTCATAAAATTCTGATGGAGGAAAATTTCAAGCGGTTGTTCTACCACAAATCGTTTAAATCCAAACATGAAAGAGGTAGTCAAGGCAGAGGTAATCAAATTACTTGATCTTTGGGCTCATCTATCCAATTTCCGATAATGGGTGAGTCCAGATTCAAGTGGTTCCAAAGAAAGGTGGGATGACGGTGGTACCAAATGAAAAGAATGAACTTATTCCAATGCGACGGTAATAAAGTTGGCGAGTTTGCATCGACACGAGGACTCAATGATGCTACTCGCAAGGACCATTTTCCTTTACCTTTTATTGATCAAATGCTTGAAAGATTATCCGGTCACTTGTATTATTGCTTCCTTGATGGCATGTCGTTTATTTTCAGATCCGATAGCACCGAGGACCAAGAAAAGACCACTTTCACTTGCCCCTACGGTACTTTTGCCTATCGCCGCATGCCTTTCGGATTGTGCAATGCACCGGCAACTTTTCAAAGGTGCATGCTTGTTATCTTCGACGAACTTGTAGAAGATATCATGGAAGTCTTCATGGATGACTTCTCGGTTTTTGGGGACTCATTTGATCTTTGTCTTGCAAATCTTAAAAGAGTCCTCATTCGTTGTGAAGAAACTAACCTGGTTCTTAACTGGGAAAAATGTCATTTCATGGTACAAGAAGGTATTGTTTTGGGACATAAAATTTCTTGCAGGGGCATTGAAGTTGACAAGGCGAAGGTTGAGACAATTTCCAAATTGCCTCCACCCACCTCGGTGAAGGCAATCCGAAGCTTTTTGGGGCACGTCGGGTTCTATAGGCGATTCATCAAGGATTTTTCAAAAATTGCCCGACCACTCACTCGCCTCTTGGAGAGGGATGCGGTCTTTCATATCAATGATGAATGCCTTCAAGCATTCAATACTTTGAAAGAAAAACTCACCACTTCTCCCATCATGGTAGCTCCGGATTGGTCTCAACCATTCGAACTCATGTGTGATGCCGATTATGCGGTAGGTGCGGTACTTGGGCAACGAAAAGATAAGCATTTCCGACCAATTTACTACGCAAGTAAAACTCTAAATCCCGCTCCCAACTATACAACTACGAGAAAAGGAGTTACTTGCGTAGTTTTCGCTTTGACAAATTTCGCTCATATTTGATCCTATCAAAAGTCATTGTCTATACGGATCACTCGCGCTTTACGTTATTTGCTTGATAAAAATGATGCAAAACCACGACTAATTCGATGGGTACTCTTACTCCAAGAATTCGATGTGGAAATCAAAGATAAACGGGGTGCCGAAAATCTTGCCGCCGATCACTTGTCAATGCTTGAGCACTCCGACACCGACAAGCAACACAAAGGACATATCAAAGATTCTTTCCCGGATGAGCAACTCTTTTCCTTGAACTCAATTTCAATTGATAATCCTTGGTGTGCAGATTTCGCTAATTATCTTGCAGGAAAAGTTCTACCGAAAGGACTGACCCATCAACAAAAGAAGAAATTCTTTTCGGACCTCAAACACTATATTTGGGACGATCCCCACCTCTTCCGAATTTGTGCGGATCAAATCATACGAAGATGTGTCGCACTTCCTGAAACGATCTCCATTTTGAATCATTGTCACAAAGGACCCACCGGTGGGCACTATCAAGCGAATACCACGGCACGAAAGGTCCTTGAGTCGGGCTTTTATTGGCCTACACTTTTCCAAGACGCAAAACGGTATGTTGAAACTTGTGATAATTGTCAACGAGTGGGAAATATTTCTCAAAAAAATGAAATGCCCCAAAACGGTATTCTTGTATGCGAAATTTTTGATGTTTGGGGTATTGATTTTATGGGACCATTTCCTGCATCTTTTGGCAATAAATACATTTTGGTAGCCGTTGACTACGTGTCTAAATGGGTAGAAGCTCAAGCCTTGCCTAAAAATGATGCTCGAGTGGTGGTACATTTTCTCAAAAAACTTTTTACCCGATTTGGTACTCCACGAGCCATCATTAGTGATAGAGGCACTCACTTTTGTAATAGTCAATTTGACAAAGTGTTAAAACGTTATGGTGTCACACACCGAGTCGCCACCGCCTATCACCCTCAAACTAGTGGTCAAGTTGAAGTGTCCAACCGCGAATTAAAAAGAATTTTGGAAAAAATGGTTGGACACTCTCGCAAGGATTGGTCCCTCAAACTCGACGATGCCCTTTGGGCTTATAGAACGGCTTTCAAAACGCCAATAGGGACTACTCCATACCGACTCGTTTATGGTAAGGCGTGTCATTTACCGGTTGAGCTTGAACACAAGGCCTTTTGGGCTATTAAAATGCTTAATTATGATTTGTCAAGTGCGAGGAGATAACCGTTTTATTGCGATTAACGAACTCGAAGAATGGCGAAATTCGGCATACGAGAACTCGAGAATTTACAAAGAATCGAACAAAGCAATGGCATGACAAACGCATTAAGCAAACAAGAGAATTTCAACCTGGTGATCAAGTGTTACTCTTCAATTCCCGACTCGACTATTCCCGGTAAGTTAAAATCCCGTGGTCCTACCATTCATCACATTACTCAAGTGTTCCCTTACGGGACTATTGAAATCACGCACAAGGAAATGGGAACATTCAAGGTAAACGGACATCGCCTAAAGCTTTATTTTGGGGGCACCATCGATGATAGTTATCGAGATTCCATCCGTCTTGACGACCCCCAAAATACACCACACGAGTAGAGGTAAAACAGTCCAGCTATACGACGTTAACGAAGCGCTATCCGGAGGCAACCCGGTATTTTGTGTGAATTAAAAAAATAAAAATAAAAAAAAAAAAATAAAATAAAAAAACACGGCCTGGCCGTGTTTATCCACCACGGCCGTGTTCGTCAATCAATTGACGAACACATCTTGCCGTGTGTTCTTCAACTCAGGCCATGTTGGCGATCACGCAGAAAACACGGCCTGGGCGTGTTTTTAAACACTCCGTTTTTAATTCATAAAAAAAAAAAAAAAAAATGGGTGAAAACTCGCATGCAGAACACGGCCAGGGCGTGTTAATTAACACGCCTGTTGTAATTCAAAAAAAAAAATATATATATATATATATATATATTTTTTTTGGGTCAAAATTGCATGACAGAGAACACGGCATGGGCGTGTTAAATAACACGCCCGTGTTTTAAATTGAAAAAAAAAAAAATAACGCCAAACACGCATCGAACACGGCCTGCCGTGCTTTGAAAGCACTGGTCGTGTTCGTTGCACATACAAAAAAAATAGGGGTCCGATTTTGGCCCTATTTTCTTCCCCAAACCCCTTCTTCTTCTTCCTTTCTCCCCTTTCTCTCAAACCCTACCCCAAAATCACCAATTTCTTTCTCTCTTTCTTCCAAAATCTTCACTCACACCACACACTTTCACATCACAAGGCTCTCATCTCTTCCTCCTCATAATGTCTTCAAGGTATGTGTTGTTCTTCTCTTCTCTTTTTTCCTTTCAATTTCGAATTGTGATTTGTTTAAATTGGTATATTTGTGTGTTGTTGTGAAGATTATCCTATGTTGTAGTTAGCAAATTCATGAATTTGTGTTGCCAATTTTTCATGCCCTAAAAATTGAATGGTAAGGAAATTAAAATTTGGATAGTTGATATTAATGGTAAAATCATGAATTTCTTTTTATGGCATATTTCTTGTGAATTTTTGTGAGTTTAATTGAGTTTGTTTGTGGTAATTTTTTTTGGTTCTTGTGGTAATTATGAGAAATTATTCTTGTGATGTTTTTGTCTTGCTAAATTGAGGAATTGGTCATTTGTTCTTGATTTGAAGAGTTAGACTTGGAGTCATATGATTAATGTTCCTAAATTGTTGTTGAGATATATTTGTTTTTGATTGAATTGCTATTATTGAAATGTTGTTGAAAAATGGATGTTGTTAAATCATTGTTGCAAATGGGGTATATAGCTTGTGAAGATGGATTCTTGTTGAATAAAGATGTTGATATGGTGGAATTTTGAATAAATAGATGCCTTTTCATGTTTGGGATATTATCTATGTCTCTTAAAATGGTTTTTCACGTTGTTGTAAGTTTATATTGACATAGAATCCCGGGACTAAACGCGGACGCACGGTGATGCTTCATCCTCCGCGGCCCCCACACACGGCGGTCGCCGAGCCACTCGTACTGACCCAACGGTCCCTACCAACCCGTTTGGTATATCTTTCCGAGATGATGATCATGAAGCTCAATACCATCGTCTGGCCCAACGTCACATCATTAACACACGATTCTCGGATAACCCTACCTTGGATGGGCTCGGGTTGCGTCTGCATGTGGATTGGATGTTCAATCAACTCGGTGGGGCTATTTCATGAATCTAGCCACACCCACCTACATCCGTCTCACATTAGAATTTCGAGTTCCTATGACGCGAGATTACTTCTACCGACACGCTGAAGAAGGACGAATCACATTTCTCTCTTCAACAATGATCACCAACTCACATTGGCGAATTTAATTCTATCTATGATTTAACCACAAATGGGTTGCGTATAAAGCCATTGGGGTTCCGTGATCGATAATTTTGGCAAGCAATTACGCATGAGCTGGAATATAATCCTTCTTCATCAAAATCCTCATGCATTGTCAATCCTTGCTTCCGTTATATCCATCGGGTGCTCTTGAGTACACTATTTGGCCGGGGCGAAAGCGAAGGAGTCGTCCGACTTGATGAGCTGTATTTTCTATGGTCAATGGTGAATTCTTCTTTGGCTGACACGGGTTCTTATCTCGCCAAGCATTTTCTCAAAGTGAGCAAGAAAAACGAGGTAAAATCGTCATTGGTGGCCTTATTACTCCTATCGCCATCCATTATGGTTATAACCTCGCATGACTTGAGCAAGCCCGGGGACCAACCCGGATCGACTTTGAATCTTGTATTGCTATGGGAATGATTCAACGGAGCGGGATGGGTTATGTTTTAAGGTTCAAAAATACAGACTACACACATCCATTGCCGGATCCTTCTCGCACTTTGGTTTGGGACCCGGACAATTGGAAGATGATGTACCCACAAGGTGATAACCCTGGATGCATTCCGACTACCCGCACCGCCGCCCCGACACGATGCCTATCAAAGTGAGGAACCAGATATTGATGCTCCCTCGGCGTCACAACCACCAAGGCAACCACCAAGGCAACCATCAACCCCTATGGATGATACTAGATCTCTTTTTCCACGCCATTCGCTTGAGCAAATGGAGCAAAATGAGCTTTATTGGATCGCCAAGGGGAAATGATGACGCAACATTACGCCGAATTGAAGAACGACAACAACAATTCTTCATGAATCTTCAACAACAAAGAACAACAACAATATGACCAACAACAGTCCTATTTTGCCATGATGGATCGTATCCAACAATGGCATATTTCGCAAGGACATTTCCCACCACCACAATGAAGGTCGTATTTTTTCTTGTTTCATTTTTTTTACGCTTTCTAATCTAGACTGTATCACATCTCCTTCTTCACATTGGGGACAATGTGACCCTTGAAGTTGGAGGTGGTGAGATTTATCAGCATATTTGGATAATTTTTACTGTTTTTTTAGTTTTGTGTGGGATTGCATTTTTAATTAATTTGTGTGGATGTTTTATTTTTTTATGCACTTTTAAATCTCTTGCAAATAAACATGAGATATTTCTTTTTACAATTCGATAAGTTGTTTGTGAATTTGTTTTAACCAATTTTTCTCCCGAAAAAGTCATCTTTTTGAACTCAAATCGCCAAAATGTTTTAAAAACCGTGTGACTCTAGTAAAAGGATGAATTCGCCAAAAGAGTTTAATGTCATGAAAATAGTTTGGATTTTGCTTAAATTTAAATACTTTATGTCATGATCGTTGGAGAAATCATTATTCGGGTGAAAAAATAAAAAAATAAAATAAAAACGAAAAAAAAATAATATATATATTTTTTATAAAAAAAGGACAAATCGAGGTTATACTCCTCTGTTTGTTGCTGCTTAGTAACTAGGAGCATTCATGAGCCCCATGTTTGTCTTTTTTTACGTAAAACGGCAAAGACAAATATGAGTATGGGAAACCACCCTAGGAGTTTTTGGAAAGCATTCAAAATTTAAACCTAGTGGAAGTTTACCTCAAAAAAATGTCCTAATTTATAATTATATGCACTAAGCGAATGATGAACAATTCCTGTGATATGACAACTGTGATGATTAAACGATTTCATTTACTGAATTCACCCTCTTTTTAACAAATTGGTTGACTTGGAAGAACGAATCGATTGGCTCAATCGGGAATAAAAAGGTTAGCGATTTACTTCAAACATGTCAAAATTGTGAAAATAGATACCTCATTTTTGTTTTCAACTCCACTCTTTGTTTTAAAAATTGCATGAGGACAAGCAAAATTTCCAAGTTGGAGGCGGTTTGATAAGTGCATTTTTGTTCACATTTTTTTAAATCTTTTTAGATAATTTCTCTAACTTTTTAGTTCATTAATCAATAAAATCAAGAAAAATCACATTGGCTTGTTTTAAATGATGAAGGTAAAGACTTGAAGCAAATTCGTATGATTTCGTATGAAAATACGAACAGAAACAAAATCTAAAAGAAGGCAAGAAGACTCAATCTCGTGCAGAACACACCCCTAGTGTGTTGGGAAACATGGCCATGCTTCAAAAGGAAGAAAAACAGAAAAATACGCTCGGGCCGTGCTTACAAAGCACGGCCGTGTTTCACACGTAAATCATCAAAACACGCCCAAACCGTG
Source organism: Rehmannia glutinosa (assembly GCA_016081115.2). Classification (NCBI taxonomy): domain Eukaryota; kingdom Viridiplantae; phylum Streptophyta; class Magnoliopsida; order Lamiales; family Orobanchaceae; genus Rehmannia; species Rehmannia glutinosa. The sequence continues at coordinate 8,211,197 of CM071930.1, read as the reverse complement.
TTTAAAAGCACACCCTGTCAGAAAATCCCATTTTTGCGAAGAAAACACGGCCTGGCCGTGTTTATAAACACGGTCGTGTTCGTCAAAATTGACGAACACGGCCTGGCCGCTTTTTTAAAGCACGGCCGTGTTTTCTCTCCACCAACAAATTTTCTTCTTTTGGCGGAAATAATGGAGACTTTTGCTTTTGACAACCTTTAAGCAACTTTCACACCTCATCTTGCTGCACCAAAACTCAATTTCCTCCTCAATTGTCATGTGGACACAATGATTCAACCAACTCAACCAATGGAAGTGAAGTATGATCATGTGTATACAATGATTCAACCAACTCAATCATGAATGTGCACACAATGATTCAACTAACAAGCATGGAAATGGGGCATTTGTTAATATGGTATTTCACAAGATGGTGCTTATAAAAGCCAAGAGTTTGAGTTGGAAAATCATTCATGTAATATTCATTCATATAGAGATTCATTGTGTTTAACATTTTGAGTGGAATTGGGATCAAGAGGTCTTGGAGGAGTAAGCTTGTAGCAACATTGGAGAAGAAGGCTTGGATCAACATCATCTATCAAGGGAAGAAGTCATTGAGATTTTGAGAAAGATAAGTACACCATGTTTACAACACTTAAATCTTCTTGTGTAATTTATTCTTTTGTCAAAATCATGAGTAGCTAAACTACTAGTGTTTGAATGTAATGAACTCTCTAGAATGGATTTGTGATTAAGGTTTGTATGTTTTTAATAAAATTCTCATGTCTTGTGTGATTCACTTATATCATGTTTATTTCATTCAAGTTGATATTTCCTAGGTATATTAATTTGATATTTATTCCTCATCGGATAATCGAGAGATTTATGGTGGGAAAGAACCTATATAAGTGAAAAGAGTTGCATGCAATCCTAGATATAGGGACGACATAAATCTTCCGAATTAGGGTCAAACCTAATATGGGAATTCATAAATCGTTATAATGCAATTTTGGGGGTTTTAACTAGAAAGAGATTTCAGTTAATCAACTTGAGATTAGGAGTTTTCCGCCTTGAGAAAGGGTTTAACTTAAATCGGGAATTTCTACGGTCCACATAACATGAGATTTTATTAAAAGAGGTTGGTTTTTGCTTAAGGGCTTATGGTTGTATTTTTATCTTGATTGAATCACAAAAACATTCTAGAGGGATTTACATTCAACACATTTCTATCTCTTGATTTCTCATTCTACAATCTATTTTTATTTGATTTCTTTTTGTAAGTTGCAATTATCTTAAATTCTCTATTTTTCATTTTCCAAAACTCTGAAAATTACTAGATTAGATAACAAAAAGACGGTAATTATTAGTACTTATAATCCTCGTGGGAATGACACTCGATACTCAATAATCTGTACTACAAAACGATAGGTGCACTTGCCTATGGTTTTCTAGAGTAGCTTTTGAGCCATCAATCATAAGTAATTAGATATTTATATTTATTTTTCTTATTTGGGGTCCGTTTCAATTTCACTTTTATTGAAAATTTTATTTTGTAGACTCAAACCAAAAATGAATTAAATTTACGCGAAAATTAATATAGGACCGTCTTATGGATCCTTTTCTGTAAGACGAGTCGCACCCACCCAATCCTACCGGGGAATCTAACTTGATAGATTTGGTTCAATGTTTTTTTACCACTGGTTCTTTTTCCCCTTCTTCTTTGCCCTCTCTCCCTAGTTTATCTTGTTATTCTTGTTGCATATCCGACAATACAAATTAGAATTTTGATTTGAATTTCTCTGATTGAATGCACCTCGTCTTCCTTGTCCTCGTGCCCGGTGTCTGTCGCGACCTCTTCCTCTTGCACCTCGATATGCTGAGTTATATTGCTTTTCTTGCTCACCATCTTTTTTATTTTCTTTTTCTGAAATATTTGTTTTTATTTGGAAGGTTTGCTCCAAGCTTTGATTTGAGAATCTACTCATTCTTTTTTCATGGGCTTCAACCGATCCCATGAGTTTATCCAAAGATGTGTGGATAAATTTTTGGATTCTTCAAACACAGCAACAATATGCTCAAACTTTGCTGGCAGACTTCGTATCATTTTTTCAACGATCTTTTTATCTTCAATGGTATCATTGTATCATCTTGTTTGATTGATTATAGTGGAAACTCGAGAAAAAAATTCTTGGATATTTTCATGGTCCTTCATTGACAAATTATCAAAATCTCGCCATATAAATTGCAATTTAATAGAGATAACCTTTTCATAGCCTCCAAATTATTTTTTTAAAATTTCTCATGCTTCTTTTGATGTTTTTGCCCCGGTAATATACGAAAGAATTACTCTACTTACCCCTTGGTGCATAAAGGACAAGACTCTTGCATCTTTGGTCTTGTCTTCCTTATGCACTTTTTTCTTTGTGGCAGTTAGTGTAGCTTCCTCTTCTGGAGTATGTGTACTATACCCATCTTCAACAATATCCCAAAGTTCATGGGACACGAGCAATGTGCGCATTAGAACGCTCCATAGTTCGTAATCTTGACCAACAAAAATAGGAACACCTTGTTCGGAATACGTGAATGCAAGTTCACTGGAACTGGTTAATGCCATTTTTGCAAAGAGGAAAGGTTATCAGGCCAAGGGGTGGCTCTGATACCACAATTGTTGGGTAATACGAGTGTAAATATGTAAATGTGAGAGGTAAAAAATAAATGGAGGCTAAAATATTTGAATTAGTATATCAATAATTTAGAGAATACAATAAACTCTCAATCTTGCTCACAATTTTTTTCTATAGAAGCTCTCATATATTGCTCTCGCTTTACTACTCACACTTAGAAATCTTCGTATAGAATTTTGTTTTGATTTCTAATCATTCAAGTGAAGAATGCAAGCCTATTTATAGGTTGCACCATCAAGTAGTAGTTGATACAATTTGCATTAATTTACACAATAATTCTCTACTAATATATTAATGCTCCACTAAGTAATTGTCCACTAGCTACATTATTGCTCCTTTTGTATGTTGCTCCATGACTTGTCTGTGAGTGCTTCATAATTGATGTTTGTGATGTGTAGTGCTCCAACTCATAATTACAAATTAAACTTTTAACATATTAAACCACATTCATGATAAAAACATAGAAATAGTTAAAAAAGATGTGTTCATACAATCTAAAAACCACCGAAAATCAAGAAAACTCCCCAATAATTTTAAAAACTACAAAAAACATTAGGTGTATAGAAAACTTAAGCATGCAACAAAAAAAAGTATAGGTGAAAATAATAAAACAAAAAAATACAAAAAATACTACATTGAAATGGAAAACAAAAAAACTTGAACATAAGACTCATATTTAGACCCGAGCATGAAAGTTCTCTGTAACACTAGCGAATCCAGACGTGAATTCAGAAGTTTAAAAGGCGTATTGGAAAAAGAAGAATCCCATATAATACGGCAAAATAAATATACACTGATATTTACTTACCTATTATAACCGATTGTATTTACAATTATACCCCTATTTAAAAAATCGGATTCGATAAGCTTTTTAAGATTAACCTTGATAATATCAAATTACCTAAAATAATAGAAATAAATCTGGTCCACCCAACTTTATGAATTAAGGTCCAGATTAATCCCACTGTCTCAAGTAATTGGTCCCATTTGAATCAATATCTATATATATATATGATATTCGAAATTCTTGGGCCCATAAATTTTTGTTTTTATTTTGGGCCTGAGTCTAATGACTCACGTGTCTCTCTATAGGCACGGCAATGCACATACATGTGTGTATGTGTATATTGATCCAAGGGCTATGTACCCAAGTGAAAGTGGATAGCTACCCACTTGGGTGACATGGAACAAAATCTTTGGGTTATACGCCCAAGAAAAAAGTTCAAAGCAAATGTTCTGGCTAATTTAACAAACTATTGTTTATTAAAATCCAATTTAACCAATTACCGTAAAAAAAATTAAAATATTAGGTGAAAACAATGGTCGTATCACAGTTTTCTACATTTTCTGCAGGAAATCTGCAGAAAACAGAGGTACAACCTCTGTCTTTGACCCACTTTTTTTTTGTTTGAATTTTCAAATGAGAAAACAGCGTTGGCAGCGCTGTTTTCTCCTTTACGTCAGACTAGTAGAGAAAACAGGGCTGTCAACTATGTTTTCTCATTTGAAATATAAAATCGGCAGCCCCTCTCCCACTCCACAAGCAGCCTCTCATCCCTTCATCTCCATCCTACTGGTAAGTTTCTCCCTCCCCTTCAACTGTTTTTTTTTCTATTTTTGTAAATTTTATATATATTGTGTGTTTAGTGTTTTGTATTATGTATGTGTATTTTCCGGCATAATAGAGTAGAAATCGAAAATTTTTTAGGGGAGGGTTGGGGTTGGGCTGCCGGAAAATTTCTCTGGCGATCGGAAAATTTTCCTACTGCATGTGCCCTGGTGGGAGGAGGTCAAGGCTTGGGATGCCAAAAAAATTGGTCCGGCCGCTGGAAAATTTTTCCGGCCAATTATATAATTCTTTTTTAAGAAATTAATTATGCTAATTTTATTTTTATATATTATAATTGCAGATATATTACATTTCTAGGCGGACTAAATTTTGCGGGTAAGTTTGTATATTGTGTTTTTTTATATTAATTAAATTCATTATTTATAAATAAATTGTTTTGGTTAGTTTAATATTTTAGAAGTTAGTATACATATTAATTAATTCTATTATTTTATTGTATTTAACAGACACTTCATCACAAAATATAGATATTATTGTATATTTTGTAGGACAAGTTGTACAAGATGGGTTCACAATATCTTATGATTGTGGTCCAATTATAATTCATAGATTGTCTCGAATGACAAAGTTGGATGAATTGATTAGAAAACTATACCGATTGTTAAATATTGATAGTAACTAGTTTCAGTTGAAGTTGTTCGTTAAGTATAGCTCCGAAAATTGTTCACGGTTAATACCAATAACTAGTGACGAGAATTTATGGTTTTTCTTTGATCCGATTTCAGAAATTTCATTTGTCGATGTATATGTTGAAACAGAACAAATACAAAATATAACCATATGGACATCGAAAGGAATCCTAAATATTCTCAATATGTGTCCTTATTAAGAGATGATAATATTCCAGATGTTGGGGGTAGTTCTGGGCAGTATAACTTGGGAGGTGATTATGTTATGGATGTTGGTCCTAGTTCTAGGCAGTATAATCATAGAGCTAATGTTGGACATGATGTTGGGGGTATTTTTTGTTAGTCCAAGTGGCTACGATAATCTAGAGGGGGTGAATAGATTATCTCGATTTTTCATATTTTGCCCTCTTTTTCGAAAATTCAAGCAAAGACGAAATGCTAAGTGCGGAAACTAAATAGCACACTTCGATTTAAAGAGGTTCAACCCACCTAGGGCCTAATCCTCTACCACCCCAGTATATCCGGGATGGATTTCAAAAAAGAAAAAAGATTTTATTAATTACCAAAATTAATAATACAACACCTTGAGGATTACCACAACCCTCTTGCAACACCTTGAGGATTACCACAACCCTCTTACACCACCTTGAGGATTACCACAACCCTCTTACAACACCTTTGAAGATTACCACAACCTTCAAACACCTATCACCTAAATCACCCAAGTATATTCTTACCACAAGAATACTCACAAGGATGTCTTGTGTTGAATGATGACCAAAAATCAAGATTACAACTCAATGATGAATGATACAATATGAGTACAAGTGTAATCAAGAATTGAAAGCCTAGACCTCAAATTTGTGCAAGTGAAAGTGCTTAGGCTAATACAACAAGATATATGAAAGTGTTTGCTTGTTTGCTCTTTGCTTGTGTAGAGTGTTGTGTCTTGTTGCTTGAATGAAGCCTCTATTTATAGGAGAGGTCTTGGCTTTGATTTCCAGACATAGGATCCTCCTTGGGGAGTGATTTGCTGCAAAAGAAACCATTTAAAATCATCAAAATAGTCATAGAAATCAATCCCATAAAATAGGAAAAGTCATGCAAAAATGCAACGGATAGTTTGCTTTGATAAAACAGGTGCGACCGTGGTCACAGAGAGATAAGATTGAAATTGAATTTCTGCGATTTTTACACAGGAGGCCGGTCGGAGGGGGGTGCGACCGGTCGCCCTAGACCATGACCAGTTGGGGGTATTTAAAATACGAAACAGAGAAGACAGGCTTCAAGAGGGCATTCCCAGGTACCGGTCGCCCAGGGGTCGACCGGTCGCCCTCCCTCATTTTTTCTACGTCCCATTTTCTGTTTCAAAACTCAACTCAGGTACGGGTTGCCCTATAGGGCGACCAGTCGAGCCTGAAACAAATGTGTTGTCCAATTTTTTATCGAAAATAAACTCCAAAAAATACTCCGAAAAATAGTAAAAATATTTTAAATCGATCGGAAGTATTTAGACAACCTTTAGGGACATTGTTTTGGTTTAAAAATCCATTTGAACAAAATCATCAAAATCATGATAAAAATATTTATCTAACAAACTCCCCCTTTTTGATGATTACAAACCAAAAAAATTTTTTCGAGGACGATTTTGAAAACAAATTAATTTTCCGGTTTTACGAGTGAACTATCCATTAAAAAACATTTCATACAAAGCTCCCCCTATCTATGAGCATATCAACAAGAGATATTGCATAAGCTAGAAGCACACGCTATAACAAGCTTTTATAAGATGCACAAAAACATCATAAGCTACGAAGCTCCCCCAGTCAAAATACTATAATCTTTTGCAATTAAGTCCATAATACAAGCCATGAACTAGGTATACTTGGCTTTAGGAAGCCATAGTTTATAGCTTTTATTGCGAGCTTTTATTAGCTTCTTTTAGCTAACGAGCCATTTTTCTGTTTCTGCCCCTTTGGAATCATCAAAAAGAATGTTAGGAAGATAAAAATATTATACAATTATATCAAAGTGCACCAAAGAAACGGTTTATCAACCTTTGAACAATTTAGGCTTAAAATCCAAGAAAATGGGAGAAATGTATCATGACGAGTTCATACGCTCGTTTTATATGCCAAGACATGATCTCAATAAGTATTTAAGACTTTTGGAAGCAAGAGAATCATGTAGAAGTTGAAATTTTCATTGTGACATTTCATCGAACACTTTGTGGGCGTAAAAATTAAAAGAGGTTGTATAGAGCCCTTGTAAATGAATCAAGCCAAAAAATTTCATCACCAATTCACATCAAACATCATACAATACAATATAACAACTAAGCTCATCATGATCATAAGATAATTTCATCAAGAAAGCCACAAGCTCAAGGGTTCAACCCAATTGATCAAAGAAAAGAAAATTCTTACCATTCAATCGGTAAAGATGAGCGATGATGATGATAAACATGCTATATAAGGTCCAAGATATGAATTGAATGCAAGAAAATAAATTTTGAGTGAAATTTGTGTGAATTTGGCAAAGGGGACGAAAAATGGCAAAAATGGGTTAAAATGACTAAGGCATGAGACAAGACGGTTTTAATCCAAAATTTTTCTTAGGGCGACCGGTCGACATTGAGGGCGACCGGTTGCCCTCAACTTCTTTAGCCCACTGTCTTGCCAGTTTTAATAAAATCCGAATTTTCAACCAAAAATCCGATTTTTCGCCCCTAAGTTTTAAAAACATGCAAAATGCAAACGTAAACCTCATTCAATATGAATTATGCCTAACCGAGCTCGTATGGACGCAAAAGTCTCAGAAGATAGCGGTTTTGTAAAAATGTCCGCCAATTGATCTTGAGATGGTACAAAAGATATCTCAATTTTTCGTTTAGAAATACAATCCCTTAGAAAATGATGTCGAATCTTAATATGTTTAGTACGGTTATGATGAACCGGGTTTTGAGTAATATTTATAGCGGATATATTATCACAAAACATAGGAACATTTTCAAAAGAACATTTGTAATCCGCTAAGGTTTGTTTCATCCAAAGAAGTTGAGTACAACAAAAAGTCATGGAAATATATTCGCTTCGCCGTTGAAAGTGAAACACAATTTTGCTTCTTTGAAAACCAAAAAACTAGGCAATCGCCTAAAAATTGACATGATCTGGAAGTACTTTTCCGATCATCGATATTTCCCGCATAATCCGAATCACTATATCCTTTAAGAGAAAACTTTTCATTCTTTGGATAGAATAAACCATATTGAATAGTGCCTTTCAAATATCGAAAAATCCTTTTAACGGCACTCATATGAGATTCTTTGGGATTGCTTTGAAAACGAGCACATAGGCATACGACATGAAGAATGTCCGGTCTACTAGCGGTTAAATAAAGTAAACTACCAATCATACCTCGATACTTTGATTCATCCACAGACTTGCCTTTTTCATCTTTGTCAATTTTGACATTTGTTGCCATGGGAGTAGAAACGGTTCTTCCTTCTTCAATACCGAACTTTTTCAAAAGTTCTTTTGTATATTTTGATTGCGAAATGTATATGCCTTCTTGGCATTGCTTAATTTGGAGTCCAAGAAAGAAGTTGAGCTCCCCCATCATACTCATCTCAAATTCACCTTGCATCAACTTAGAGAATTTCTTGCACAAAGAATCATTAGTAGCACCAAAGATAATATCATCAACATAAATTTGCACAAGTAAGCAATCTTGCCCTTTTTCAAAAACAAAGAGAGTTGTATCAACTTTACCTCTTATAAAACCATTTTGCAAAAGAAAAGAGCTAAGTCTATCATACCATGCACGGGGTGCTTGCTTTAAACCATACAAGGCCTTTTTAAGTTTATAAACATCATTAGACGTAGAAAAATTTTCAAACCCCGGAGGTTGTTTTATATAGACTTCTTCTTGAATAATACCATTTAAGAAAGCGGATTTAACATCCATTTGGTAATGTTTGAAATTTTTATAACAAGAATAGGCAAGTAGAATACGAATAGCTTCTAAACGTGCTACGGGTGCAAAAGTTTCATCATAGTCAATACCTTCTTCTTGACAATACCCTTGAGGTACTAACCTTGCCTTATTTCGAACAATGTTGCCTTGATCATCAAGTTTGTTCCGGAATACCCATTTTGTACCAATAATAGTTTGAGATGGAGGACAAGGTACCAATTCCCATACATCATTTCTTTCAAATTGATTCAACTCCTCTTGCATCTCTAAGAACCAATCCTCATCTTCAATAGCCTCCTTAGCATTTTTGGGCTCCTTTTGAGAAATAGGAGCTTTCTCGGCAAATTTTCTTCGGGTCATCACTTTGTCAAGGAGATCACCAATAATAAGATCTTTTGGGTGATCTTCTTTAAATTTCAATGCAACGGGAAGATCCGAAGTATCACCTCTATCTTCTTGAGGACCATTTGAAGTGGACGGTTGATAATTTGATGTAGACGGTTGATCATCAATTTGAACAATTTGTTCAATAATATCCTCTTCATCACTTTTATCATTGGGTATTCTTTCAACACCCGAAGCTTCATTGAATTTGACATGTATGGATTCTTCAGCAACCCCACTAGTCTTATTGTAAACCCGATATGCTTTGCTCTTTGTTGAATATCCCATAAATATCCCTTCATCGGCCTTAGGATCAAGTTTGTCCAATTGATCCTTGGTATTCAAAATGAAGCATTTACAACCAAATATCTTGAAATAACTAATATTTGGAGTTCTACCTTTCCAAAGCTCATATGGAGTTTTATTCATTTTAGGACGAATATAAACTCGATTAACAACATAGCAAGCGGTACTTACGGCTTCGGCCCAAAAATATTTTGGAAGTGAAAATTCATTGAGCATGGACCGACTCATCTCTTGTAGTGTCCGATTTTTCCTTTCGGCTACTCCATTTTGTTGAGGAGTCCTTGGAGCCGAAAAATTATGAGCATATCCCTTAGTTTCACAAAAGACTCTAAATTCACCATCAAATTCTCCACCTCGATCGCTTCGAATAGACTTAATAATATCTTCCTTTTCATTCTCAATAAGTCTACACAACTTAACAAACTCATTAACGGCATCGCTTTTATTGGTAAGAAAAAGAGCCCAAGTATATCTAGAAAAATCATCGACAATAACGAAAGTGTAATGTTTTCCACTTAGACTTGCCATACTAATATCCCCATACAAATCAAGGTGAAGCAATTGTAGGGGTTTGGTTGTGGAAATTTCATTTTTGGGCTTAAAACTACTTTTAACTAATTTGTTCTTTTGACAAGTGTCGCATAAGCCAAGATTTTCAAAATTCAATTTGGGTAGTCCTTTCACATGTTGGTTTTTGTAAATGTTTTTAAAATTCTTGTATCCAACATGTCCAAGTCGCCTATGCCATAAACTAGTTAAATCATTATTTGTGACTAAACAAGAAACATTTTGACTAACCAAATCACTTGTACAAATTTTGTAAAGATTACCTTTTCTATTTGCTTCACAAATAATTTCACTATTTTTAAGTATAAGGCATTTTTCTTTATTGAAGGAAACATCATAATTTGAGTCACAAAGTTGGCTAACACTTATCAAATTAAACTTAAGCCCTTCTACTAAAATAACATTACTAAGAGAGAAAGAATAGTTACCAATTTCTCCATTTCTAAGAATTCTTCCTTTGCCATTGCCGAACATGATCATACCCTCTTCTTGGAGCTTGATGTTGGTAAAAAGTTCTCTCCTCCCGGTCATATGGCGTGAACATCCGCTGTCCACGAGCCATTTTGAATCTTCCATTGTTGTTATAGCTCCTATTACCTACAAAAGAATTTCTTTTAGGTACCCTATAATTTTGGGGTCCATGGGGGTTAGTCTTGAGACCTTTAGGTCTCCAAACATGTCTAGAGCTATTTCTCAATTTGCAATTATTAGCATAATGTCCAACTTTGCCACAATAAAAACAAGTAGGAGTATTAGAACTACTAGCACGTACAAAAATCAGACCTTGGTTATTTTTCTTAAAAACACTTTGAAATGGCTTATAACCAAGTCCCAATTTGGAATGCTCACCTCTTTGTGCATCTAAAATTTTTGTGACTTTATCCGTGCTTATGTTGAATCGATGCACATCATTTTTCAAACATTCAATATCTTTTGTGAGCAATTCCTTTTCGGTTTCAAGAGAGTGAACTCTAGTAAGAGTAAGTGTATGAGCTTTGTCTAGAGATTCATAAGAGGTAAATAATTTTTCTTTTTCAACCTTAAGCTCTTTATGCTCCTTTTTCAAATTTTTGTATTTAACAATTAAATTTTGAAACTCAATTTGCAAATCATCAACTATGGAGGAAGTAGAAGAATTAGAGCGTACCTCATTATTTTCATCGTCTATGGCCATGAGACCATGTACGGTCTCTCCTTCCTCGTCGGTTGTTTTGAGTAGTTCATCCCACGTTTTGACCTTCTTGGTCCCTTCATATATTGTCTCCAATTTTTCCCAAACCTCATGTGCCGACCTTATGCCTCTTATGCGATTGTACTCGGTGGCGGTAAGAGAACAATGCAAAATATTTAAGGCCTTACCATTTAGAGAGAAAGCTTTTTTATCGTTTTCATCGAACTCCTTGAAAGGTTTAGGAGCCGAGGTGCCATCCTCCGATTTCTTAGTTGGTTGATCAACTCCTTCAATGACCACATTCCAAATGTCGAACCCGTACCCTTGTAGGAAGCACTCCATACGGTCTTTCCAAAATGCGTAGTTGTTGGCGTCGAATAGTGGTGGCTTGTTGGTGGAGGCGCCGGTGGTGAGATAAGCATCATTTGTAGCCATGGATCTTTTCTCTTTACTCGGAACGAGCTAGCCAAAGAGTTTGGCTTTGATACCACTTGTTAGTTCAAGTGGCTACGATAATCTAGAGGGGGTGAATAGATTATCTCGGTTTTTCAGATTTTGCCCTCTTTTTCGAAAATTCAAGCAAAGACGAAATGTTAAGTGCGGAAACTAAATAGCACACTTCGATTTAAAGAGGTTCAACCCACCTAGGGCCTAATCCTCTACCACCCCAGTATATCCGGGATGGATTTCAAAAAAGAAAAAAAGATTTTATTAATTACCAAAATTAATAATACAACACCTTGAGGATTACCACAACCCTCTTGCAACACCTTGAGGATTACCACAACCCTCTTACACCACCTTGAGGATTACCACAACCCTCTTACAACACCTTTGAATATTACCACAACCTTCAAACACCTATCACCTAAATCACCCAAGTGTATTCTTACCACAAGAATACTCACAAGGATGTCTTGTGTTGAATGATGACCAAAAATCAAGATTACAACTCAATGTTGAATGATACAATATGAGTACAAGTGTAATCAAGAATTGAAAGCCTAGACCTCAAATTTGTGCAAGTGAAAGTGCTTAGGCTAATACAACAAGATATATGAAAGTGTTTGCTTGTTTGCTCTTTGCTTGTGTAGAGTGTTGTGTCTTGTTGCTTGAGTGAAGCCTCTATTTATAGGAGAGGTCTTGGCTTTGATTTCCAGACATAGGATCCTCCTTGGGGAGTGATTTGCTTCAAAAGAAACAATTTAAAATCATCAAAATAACTGTTAGAAATCAATCCCACAAAATAGGAAAAAGCTGTCTGAAAATGCAACAGATAGTTTGCTGATAAAACAGGAGTGCGACCGGTCGTGTAGGGATAAGATTGAAATTGAATTTCTGCGATTTTACATAGAGGGACCGATCGGAGGGGGGTGCGACCGGTCGCTCTAGACCATGACCGGTTGGGGGTATTTAAAATACGAAACAGAGAAGACAGACTTCAAGAGGGCACTCCCAGGTACCAGTCGCCCAGGGGTCGACCGGTCACCCTCACCGGTCGACCACCTGGTCGACCGGTCGCCCTCCCTCATTTTTTCTATGTCCCATTTTCTGTTTCAAAACTCAACTCATGTACGGGTTGCCCTATAGGACTACCGGTCGAGCCTGAAACAAATGTGTTGTCCAATTTTTTATCAAAAATAAACTCCAAAAAATACTCCGAAAAATAGTAAAAACATTTTAAATCGATCGGAAGTATTTAGACAACCTTTAGGGACATTGTTTTGGTTTAAAAACCCATTTGAACAAAATCATCAAAATCATGATAAAAACATTTATCTAACAGTTTTGTACAACCTAATTTGGGAGATCATAATGTTCATGATGAAAATGTGGATGTTGAAAGAATGTCAGATCACTCAGATGATAGCCACTTGAACCAAGAACATGTTGGTTCAGAACCTTGATATGACGAAGAACACGAAGATAATAATGACGATGATAATAATGATGTAGGAATTTCTGATTTTGATGAAATGTATAATGAACAAAGCCGAGAGAATACCTCACTACAGGATGAAGTCTCAATTCCTCCTGCCCCGCACGTGCCTACAAATGGGTCGTATCATCTTCGTCCTATCATTCCATTTTTAGTATGACATATGCAGAGATCCCTATAGATTCTTGTGATATTCTGGTAGACGTTCATATTATGATCCCAAGAAATGTGTGCTTAAAAAAGAATGGTGTTTAAGGATAAGAAAAGACTACAAGTGTGTGTGAAAGATTATTCTGTGCGATTTGCAATACGAGAGTATCGCGTCATAGAGAGCAGTACAAAGTTGTGGAAAGTTTAATGTCGCCATAGCACATCTGACATGGTATGTGATTGGAGTCTTCGAGCAATACTGAAACCGAAAATTGGATTATGGGAGATTACAATATATGGTGGTGACCACACATGTCTTATGAATGAGATTTCCATTGATTATCAAAATATGTGTAAAAATATGATTGCACATTTGTTGGTGGGTAGTGTTCAATGTGATCCAGGGTGTGCTGTCAAACATGCGCAACAACAGGTGAAGGAAAAATATAGATGGGAAATATCATATCACAATGCATGGCATGGCTTGAAATGTGCAAGGGAGAATGCATCGTCCAGAGCGGGTGTCCAGGCAGTTTGGTATGACTAAATTTATTCTTGCAACACCAAATGATTCACAACGAAAATTGCATGATATAGACCGCAGAGGACATGGAGCAACGGATTGGGCCCTTAAACATAACAAATATGTCATGCTGTGGGGTGAGCGACATCATTATATTTTTTCCGCTCCTATGATCAGTGGCCGTGACACGACTGGTCCAGGGTACATGGCATGGTCTGATGATATTACACGCCACCTGATCTCGCCTAGCCACTTACAAGTGCAGGAGGGGTACCAGCCGCCAGATTAAAGCACAAAGAATGAGAAAAATTAGGGAAATGGATAATCTCTCGATTGCTCTTCAATCCTCAAGCTTCGATTGACCCGATTCTTCCCTTGGTTCTTCCTTGATGAAGTTGATGTATTTCTTGTGTTCTTGAGTGTATTCCCAGCCTTTACTTCATCCCCTAGATCAAGGCTCCCATCTTCCCTTTATAGCCCCTCAAAAGTTCAAGAAAAAGGTGGAGGGACATAGGAAATTCTGCCCAGGGGCGCTGCGGCGCCCAACCATGTCATACGCACAAAAACCCGCCCGGGCGCTGCAGTGCCCAACTTTAATTTTGGGGGTGAAAAGCCCTGTATCGGGCGTTGCAGCGCTAGGTGACAGGCACTGCAGCGCCCGCTCGGTTTTAGCGCCCAACACAGTCCAAATTTGATTTTGAGCCCTTCATCAACGTTGTAGCTCTATCTCTTAGATTTCCATAGCCACTTAAATCATCTCAATATCAATTTTGTAGAGAGAGTTATGGCCAAAATACGAAACGCTGCCAGTGATGGAAATTTCAGACATGTTTGGACGTTTCTTCAAATCAATCTCTCGTTGTTTGCTTGTTTGTACTTATTTTGATACACAATTCATTAATATGACTATAAACTCAATATAATTGGCTCTCAACATGACTTGGCTATTCAAATGACTCAAAATACTCAAAAACAACACAAAACTCAAGTCTAGGAAGCCCAAATCAATGGTATAAAACCAAGTGAACAGTATGACTCAATTTATTCCTGCAACACCAAATGATTCACAACGAAAATTGCATGATATAGACCGCAGAGGACATGGAGCAACGGATTGGGCCCTCAAACATAACAAGTATGTCATGATGTGGGGTGAGCGACATCATTATATTTTTTCCGCTCCTATGATCAGTGGCCGTGACACGACTGGTCCAGGGTACATGGCATGGTCTGATGATATTACACGCCACCTGATCTCGCCTAGCCACTTACAAGTGCAGGAGGGGTACCAGCCGCCAGATATAGCTGTTATTGACTACATGGTAAATATTTTTCTTTATAATAATTCGCATAGTATGTATTTATTTATTTTATCTTCATCCAGCTGTAATTTAATTTCAGGCCGATACAATAGAAAGTAGGGCTGCAAATGAACCAAGCCGCTCACGAGCTATTCGGGTCTCGGTTCGATAAAATATTCGTTCGAGATCGTTCGTCGAGCTTAACGAGCCGAACTCGAGCCTAAAATTCAAGCTCGAACTTTAAACGAGCCGAACTCAAGCTTTCAGGTATTCGGCTCGAACGTTCGCGAACATATTCATTTATAGGCTCGCGAGCTTAGGCTCGAGTTCGGTTCGTTTACAGGCTCGCAAGCCTAAGCTCGAGTTCGGTTCGTTTACAGGCTCGCGAGCCTAGGCTCGAGTTCAGTTCGTTAATTGAGCTCGTGAATGTGTTCGTTTACAGGCTCGTTAGCTTCTGTTCGAGCTCGGTTCAATAATTAAGCTCGCGAACATATTCGTTTATAGGCTCGTGATTTTATAGGCTCGTGATCTATGTTCAAACTCGTTTGTAAAATAATATTATTCCTTGTAATAAACTATATATCTAAGATTCTAAGGATTAAGGCTAAACAAAATATTAATCAAACTTACGACATCAAAATCTAACGAACCCAATAGTATAATATAAAATAATATAGTCTATATAGAATCACATATATAATAATGAGGTGTACTTATAAAAGTGCTGGTTTTGGATATTTTATAATTATTTGGTTTTGTTAAAAATTAAAATATTAAGAAAATAGTTTGGGGAACTAAGAAGTGTCTAAACAAACCAACAAAATTTGTGTATCACACGAGACTTACCCAGTAATAATTATAAATTTCGACTTAGTAATTAATGTGATCATCAACCAGTATTTATCATAAAATCATAAGAATATTGCAAATGTTTAAAAGAGTGTGTAAATTTTCAAAAATTTATAACTATCTAATAAACCAAATGAAACTAAAAGCATAATGCATAATAATATAGTCTATATAAAAACACAAATATAATATTAATCATATATCTCCTCTGCATATTTTATTGACAAAGATTGTATTAGTTCAACATATATATATTTTTATAGAAAATATTCTCTCATTTGAATTGATATATTTTGAATTTAGAAGACAACAAATTTAAAAGACAAATAATCCAAAAATCAATGATTCTATCTATACTATTTTAAAATTATATTATATTATATTATATGTATAAATATATAGAAAACGAGAAAAGAAAAAAATAAAATGATTTTATTAGTTCAAAATATATATTGTTTATTGAATATATTCTCTCATTTTAATTAATAATATAATTTTGAATTTAAAAATAATAATTTTAAAAATATCAAATAATTCAAAATCAAGGATTCTATCTATGCGCTATCTTTTAAAATTTATTTGTAAACAAATCTCATGTAACATACAGGTGTTACTTTAATTGAGGCATATTTGAAAAAGTGTTGGTTTGGAATATTTATAAATTATTTGATTTTATTTAAAATTAAATTATTTTAAAAAAAATTGAATAGTTTGGTGAGAACTAAAAAGTATTTAGTCTAAAAAAACCAACAAAACTCATGTATCATATGAGAGTTACTTAGTATTAATTATAGATTTAAACTTAATAATTAATATAATTATTTTATCATAAAGTCATAAGCATATTACAAATGTTTAAAACATCACATATAAATTTTACAATATTAATGTTATTAATAATTATTTAAAACTAAAATTTATTAGTTAATTATGATACTAAAAACTTATGGTAATTTCATTTATGGATTGCTTTTTAGTAATATGTAAGATTTTTACTAACTCTTATGCATTTGATTTTTACTTTTTAATGCTACAACAAGTGATTTAGTCTTAATATGAAATTTAATTAAAAAAATAAGGACAATTTAACATATATTTTAAGCTTTAACGAACTCGAACTCGATCTTTAGCGAGCTCGAGTTTACTTTGACGAGCTCGAATTCGAGCTTAACCATATAAGGAGCCTTTATAAGTCGAGCTCGAACTAAGCTCGTTAAAATTTAAACGAGCTTTCAACGAGCCAAGCTCGTTTAAGCTTAAACAAGCCTTTAACGAACCGAGTTCGAGCTAAGCTCGTTTAAGCTTAAATGAGCCTTTTACGAGCCGAACTCGAGCTAAGCTCGTCGAATATGTTAAACGAGCTTTTTACGAGCCGAACTCGAACAGTTTGCGAACTACATAATTTTTAAACGAGCTGAGCTCGAACTCCATTAGGAAAGCTCGAATCGAACTCGAGCCGAACTCAAGCCGATCCAAAAACTAAACGAGCCGAACTTGAGCATGCTCCTGTTCGGCTCGGTTCGGGTCATTTGCAGCCCTAATAGAAAGCTTAAGGCTTAGTACCGAGGAGTCTGGCGATGATCATGATTCATTACTTGCAATTCGTGATATTTGTTCATCGTCTTTAGGAGATCTCACTCGTTTGTGTCAGAGGCGTAGAAGTGCAACTAATGTCTCTAATCAACAAAGTGCACCAGCTGAACAGTCTTAGACACATGTAGGGAGACAGAGCAGTTCACGTGCTACATCACGTAGACTTTCAGTTGATGCGGGCCCATCTACTTTTACACGTCGATTCACAGCTACTACGCATGATGATGCGGGTCTATCCACTTCTGCTCTTCGATTCACAGCTACTACTCGTGATGATATGGATCCATCCACTTCTGCACATCGATTCACAGGTATTGTGTATGACGGTGTAGGTCCGTCTAGTTCTATGCATTGATTCACAGTTGATACATGTGATTATTATGTCTCTGAGCCAGTATATATGTAAGGACCTATCCAGTTTACACCGGATGTAGGTCCGGTACCATTTACACAATCATTCACAGATTTCTTAGTTTGGGTTTGGGACATCAGTACACCATACCATATCCCGAGCCTCCTAGACATGCCACAGATCGACATGCATATGATACATCACTGATCCTGTATCCGTCATTTTTATCTATGCGTGATGATAGACGTTCAGACTCCGCGACTCCAGATGAGGAGCATGTTACTCCACCACAACCGAGTAGAAGACAGAGCAGGCGAGAGAGGAATAGACGTACTTGTGGCACTAGAGGACATTATGATACTTATTTTCATTAGAACTAAGGGTTGGACATTAGATAATTTAATTAAATATATTTTTGACAATATTAAGGGTTGCATGAAATTAAGTAATTTATTGTCATTAGTTTTATCAGATATAGTCTTATCAGCTTTATATTGATGTGCCTTGTCATCAACTCTTTATCGAATGTCAGCTTTATGCAGTTGTGTAGTCTTGTCTGATGTACTTTATCAGCTTTATGCAGTTGTCTAGTCTTGTCTGATGTACCTTATCAGCTTTATGCAGTTGTTTAGTCTTGTCTGATGTACCTTATCATCTTTGCAGTGATATGTCTTGTCAAAATAATTTTATCAGATTTACAAATGGTCTATAAATACATGCTCAAACTTACCACAAAATACACATTTCTTCTGAAACTATTCTCATCTACCGCCCTCACATAAATTTTCTTACATTCATATCATATACACATTCAAATGGATAAATTCAATTGGTCTCCTCTACCATCCCCACAAAAACCACATTCTCAGTTATTGGAGACATTGCATAATGAAAAAAAAATGGACGCTGCCGATGGACATTATCCCTGTCGATTCTCTTCTAAGCGAGATGAGCAAGGGGAACTGAGTTGTTGATGAAGAAAACAACAGTGTTTCGATATTGACGGCTAGAGCTATTCTAAAAGAAAAATTTGATTGCAACTTTAAGTATGCAGAAGTAAGTCAACGAGTGAAACATCTTCAAGCTCGTTATACCTTGTTTGCCAAAATGTTGAGCACACCGGGTGTATACTGGGATCACAAGCTGAATTTTGTACATGCAACGGTAAAAGACTGGGTTTCGTGGCACGCGGTAAATTAAATATTCTTGTGTTACTCTACTGTATAATATTCAGTCTTTGTTCTACGTAAATTTAGCGACTCATATTTTTTTGTTTTTCTAGGTTGATGAAGTCGTTACTCCAGATGCTTATATGTTAGAGGGAGAACCTTTATTTGACAAACTGGAAATACTTTTAAAGAAATCGGAGCCAGAGACACAATGCTCAAGCAATTTTCCGGCTCACCCTCCGCGCTACTTGCCACCAAGACCTAAGTTTGGAGATAATTTTGAGCAAGGAAGTTCTTTTTCACGCCATGACTGATGTTTAGTATTTCGGTTGTTGTACGATTTTAAATTGTGTGATTTTCTGTTGTTTTTAAATTATGTCATTTACTTATGTTTTTAAATTGTGTAATCGGCTTCTAGGATTTATTATGTAACCGGATTGAAATGAAGTTCATGTTTTATATTCCGAAAAATAGTGTATATATTTTCTAATTTTTATAAAATAATATATGAAAATTAAAAAAAATTAATTTGTAAAAACAGAGATTCAATCTCTATTTTCTGAATTAAAATTTAAAAAAAAATTGCTGATTTGAAAACAGAGCTCAGCTTTGTGAGCTCTGTTTTCTAACTAATTTTTTTTAAAAAAAATAATTTGTGAAATACATTTCTGCAGAAATTCTGCAGAAAATAGCGCCTGTGATGCTGTTTTCACCTAATGTTTTAATTTCTTTTTACGGTAATTAGTTAAATTCAATTTTAATTAACAATAGTTTGTTAAATTAGCCAAATGTTCCTCGTACCCAGTAAAGTCCAGATTTCCAAACGAAATAAAAATATAAGGCCCAAGTCCACAAACATGATAAAACTAAGCTAAGTGGCCCATAGACATAACTATTGCAATGCGTGCCCTAGCCCAACTCTTCAAGCCCGAAACAAACTCAAACCCGATACGACAACGTTCTCTCAACCCACTATAAATTAACAGAAACCCTAACCTTCTCCATCTCCACAGGCTTCAGCACCCACACACAGAGAAAAACAGAAGCGGCGAAAATGAAGTACAATCCACGCGTATCTTCTTCCCGGCGCAAGAGCCGAAAGGCGCACTTCACTGCGCCGTCGAGCGTCCGCCGCGTCATCATGAGCTCGCCGCTCTCCGGCGACCTCAGGTCCAAGTACAACGTCCGGTCCATGCCTGTCCGAAAGGACGACGAGGTGCAGGTTGTCCGAGGAACCTACAAGGGCCGCGAAGGCAAGGTGGTGCAGGTCTACCGTAAGAAATGGGTCATCCACATCGAGCGCATCACCCGTGAGAAGGTTAATGGCTCGACTGTCAACGTCGGTATTCACCCCTCGAAGGTTGTTATCACGAAGCTCCGCCTTGATAAGGATCGCAAGTCGCTGCTCGACCGCAAGGCGAAGGGACGCGCCGCCGCCGATAAGGACAAGGGCACTAAGTTTACCGCTGAAGATATTATGCAGACAATCGATTAGTAGGTTGGTTAATTACGGTTGTTTTTTGTTTGTCATGTTTATGGATGTTGGTGCGAGGAAGAGAGGAAAACTATGTCATACTTTGTTACTTTTGATTGTACCTTGATTTTGTTTCGTTTCAATGCAATGCTGATAGTTATGAGTCTTAAATGATTGGATATTTGGCTAGTTTGATGTTCATTTGCTGATATTTATCTCTGTGTTGCTCAAATTGGTGCACTTTAGGGTTCTTGAGCTTGATGCTCGAGTCTGAGTCTTGATTGATTAATTCGCTGAATGTTTTGTGGTAGTTATATGATTATGGTGTACTTGTTCATGAAATGGCATTTGAAATTTTGTGAGATTCGTGAAGGTTGGTGACTTTTCTTTGAACTTGTGATATTGATCTCTGTGAGTACTTTGGTGTAGTCTTTGCTGATTTATTTGTTAGGTAATTTCAGCTGCTGTGTTAATGAAGTATTGTCTAGAGAAAATCATCTATTGTGTGTCTATTAGATGATTTTTCCTCTGACTTCTTGATGATTCAAGATACATTGATTTTCTTGATTCTGTTTCAATATTTGCAAATTGCAGAATCACAAGGATCTAAATCCATTAATTTCCCTTTGATATGCTTAATTTAAAATATGCATTTTCGTGCTAGTGTAGTGTGCCATTCCCTCTCGGCAAGACAATGGATGAGCCTTGATTGAAGCATTACTTTTAGTTACGTTCCTGTAACTCGTCTATGACACCATAAACGCCTATTGAAACCTTCCCTCTTTTCTTTGTAATACAGCATATTAAGAACTGGTCGTCTTTAGTTATATTGTTCTCGAGTTGAGCTGCTGTCTGTTTTTGCTACCCAAAACCTTAGAAGTTGGTGTTTTTGATAACAAGTATTTTCCACTGAACCAAGGAGCAGTTCCTAGAACACACCAGCCCAACACAGGACATAAATCATACCAAAAGCACCCTACCAACAGCCCTAAGCTAACCATCCTTCAATAAGATGAATTCTTGCCACTCAACCAATGCCAAATCCACTGTATCTTTTTCGGATTTCCACACCCCTCGAAACATGAAGAGGTTCCTGGTGAGTTGGATTCTTTCTTGATGGATATCTTCCTTATCAAAAGAACACACATGATGCCACCAATCTTTAAAAGAAAGAGTATTCCCATGACTCATCCCATGACAAAAGTCGGTTGCTCTTAGATACCAAAAAAAATCATTTTCCTTTTGCTAAAATTTTTTCTTTTACCCTAAATGCAACTGCCTCTGTAAATTTTCATAAATTCGCTACTCACTCAGTTTTACTCTTTTATACGAGAACACATCATGCTCATTTTTAAAAAAAAACAATCAAATCACATATCATTATTACACATTTTCTTACAAATTTCATTGTTTACTCACTCGCATTCAGTCACCAAGTATATTCAATCATTATTTTCTGAATACAATGAGGGGAATTTGGGGAGGGGACACACTCACTCGTATGAGATCGAACCCAGATCATTCACCCTTACAACATATGTATCAACCACTGGAGCATAAGGTTGATCCCTATTCAATCATTATTTTATTATTGATATTATTAAATAATCAAGTTTCATCATTTCACTTTCATATCATATCCAAAATCACAGTAAAAAATCACCATTCTTTTATATGTTTTTATTTCTATTCTCGAGCAGAAAAGAAAAATTCGAAATGAAAGATATCCAATCGCAACATCAATTTTTTGCTTCCATTCCATTGGTTGTCTATTCTATGACCATAAATATGGAGTGTCACAACTTGAGAATCATCCTGTGCTACTGATTTATGCCGTGTTTTTGTGCTTGCTGAGTTATGAGCTTCAAACCATTCTAATCTTGTCCCAAATTAAAGTGTAGATGGTGTTTTCCTTAGTTCAGATTGTTTTTTTTTTTTTTTGAGGAAATTAGTTCAGATTGTTATATGAATCTGAATTAGCTTTGTCTCTGAACTTTCTGAAAAGAATTAAGAGCAATCCGCAACTATGCGCTATTCTTGCAATTTAATTCCAGTGGGCAACATAGAATATTTTCTCTCTTTAATCCCAGCACTCGAGCATAAATAAACTTCCATGTCTCTTGATTCACTTGGATCTACCATATGTGAATTAAAAAATACCACTTGAAACACTGTCGAAATGCTAGTTATAAAATTATGACCTTTTTCTTTTCAGAATAATATTTTCTCAATTAAGTAATAATATGATAACATAATTTTTTTAATTACTACGATGGCATTATTATGAAAAAATTTAAGATCTTTACTTTTTTAACATTTTTGGGGTGGCAATTTGTGTATGGTTTGTAGTATTGAGGCATAAACTTTGTGTTCGCGTCAGATTTTTCAGTCTCAACCCCATCTATTTAATTGTTCGTGTGAACTTCTTCAATCTAAAACCAACCTGTTTATTATTAAAAACTTCTATGGTTATCTGGGTTGTATGAGTTTATTTAAATTTGAAAATTATTTTCACGTATGTTTGACTATTTTTTAAAATTGGCAAAATTGTTTTTTTCGTCCTCTAAGTGGGCATACTTGGAGATTTAGTCCTTTTTTTTCTTTGACTTTGATTTTAGTCCTTTAAGTGCACAAAAATCAGAATTTTGGTCCTATCACCTACTATAGCAGGTCAAAGTGACCTGTTTTGCTGAGGTGGCATTTTTGTTTTTTTCTAAAACATAAAATTTCAATTAAAATGGATGAAGTGGTTGCTAAGGTGGGAATATACTTGGCAAATGGATAGGAAAAAATAAGAGCAAATCCAACTTGATAATATAAAATATTTAAATTATTTTAAATAAAATAAAAATGGTCTACATAATATATTGAAATCATTCTTTTAATTTAAAAAATAAATAAGTTAGAAAAAATTGCTGATAAAATATAAAATATTGCCGTCAGATAAACATATTTCAAATCGTAGTTGACAGGTTGAATTCAGATTTTTTTTATTTTATTATTTTTATTCCATTTGCAAATATTATAATTCATATTGTATACACTATTAAATAATGAATAAAATTACATACAAGGTGTTAATAATTTTTTGAATTATATTTTATGTTTGTAAAAAATAAAATCTATTTTATTTATAAAATTATTGGCTCATTTGAATTGTTTTAATACATACAATATATAATATATATCATAAAACTATATATAATTTAATATTCGTTTTCTGTTTTTCTTTTTTCTTTTTTTAACTGTAAGGGGTTGTTTTCAAACCCGCCACCACCCGCCCATCACCTCCACCGCTACCACGCCGCCCTCTTACCCGCCACAAAGACAACAAGAAAGACAATATAAACTTTGTTAGGGGATAATTTTGTAGTTGCATAAACTCCAACATAAAATTTTTCTAACTGTTAATTTTAAATAGCAATTGGCAGGGGCGGAGCTAGACGTGTAACGTTGGGGGCTAAGTAATTTTGGGGGGCTAAATCAATAAAAAATAAATATTTATTACTAAAAATTAATATTTTAAAATAAAATATACATAGAAATTATTGATTTTCAAAAATTTTGGAGGGGCCATGTCTCAAGGAGCATACGACCCTGGCAATTGGGCGTTTGTTCTTTGAGTAAAGAAAAGATTAGTGATGGTTGGGTATATTGGTGAACAAATGGGAAAAAAAAAGAAATGAAAAGAAGAAGAAACGAAGGATGAGTAGAAGAAAAAGAAAAAAGAAAAAAGAGAAAAAAAAAACACAGGAGGGATAACAATGGCTATTGGATTGGTGAGTTTGGGGAAGAAGACAACTAATAAATGAAGAAAGGAAAATAAATAAATGCCATGTCAGCTGCCATTAAGCAATTTTTATTCTAAATTTATCCTTTTTTTCCCAAATTAAATGCCATGTCACTAACCAGTAAAAATGACCTGCTATAGTAGGTGATAGGACCAAAATTCTGATTTTTGTACACTTAAAGGACTAAATTCAAAGTACAAGAAAAAAAGGACTAAATCTCCAAGTATGTCCACTTAGAGGACTAAAAAACAATTTTGCCTTTAAAATTCAATCATTATACTAAAAACATATTCAATAATAAAAAATATTGCAAAAAGTAATATAATAACACAATTGGATCAAACATGTCAATTATGTCATTTTATCTTAACCCTAACTCGACATGTTTATTATTCGTATTAGTCAAACTCACCCCAATTTTGATCCTAACATGCCATGTCTCAACTCTAAGTCGCTTATGATGTGTTAGTTTTATATCGTGTCAGAAATTGTCACACATACTTTACTTTTTCTTAGTCAAATTGGATTTATGGGTATGAATGGAGTAATAAAATTATCTTACTTGGCACACGATCAATCCACCAGGAAATTCGATGCTACCCACGACGTATATGTCGGGTGTTTCCGTGAGCAGTAAGTTGCAGATCTCCCCTTATTTTGGGAAAAATGGCGGCCACGTGTGAATTCTTTCAAGGCAAGGGGCGGCCTGAGTCCATTGTTGTTTACCCTGATCCGGTCGAGGTGGTTTTCATTTACCAGCACGTAGGTAGTCTAAATTCCTATGACCGAGTCGTTTTGGCCCCTGTGAACATCAGGAAAAGGCTAGAGGCTAACTCAAATTGTAAAGATATTCGGAAAGAGAGGAAACGGAACCTCATGAGCTTCGACTTCCTCATACTGGCTCTTTATCTACCTCTGTCTGATGGTGCTTATTTTGATAAGCTGCAGGATCAACGACTGGATCAGCAGGCGCAATCTACAAAGTCCTTATGTCTTACTCTTGAAAAAGAATAATCAAATCAAGCTTCTTACAGAACATACATTCCACTCTGCTTTCCCAGCCTTACTTCCATTTTTAGATGGAAGAGTGAAAACAACTCACTCTATGGATCTATTCTATTAGCAATTATAGTGAAAGTCAAAATAGAATAAGTATAAAGATTGTTGATTGTTGTCCAAATAAAGTCAATAATCCCTACAATTTATTACTATCACTGAAACATGATCTATATCTCTGGAACCACGAGAGCAAGGGAAAGATTCCTGTTCCGATTCACCACCGGGATTCCTTAGGGGAAGGATAAGGGCTTGGGTACGAGAACATAATTGGAAGAAATAAGGATAGAAGTTTAGTCAAAATCAAAACGCAAGGAATTACCTTAGCTCGAGAAAAAAAAAAAAATTGGCAAATGTAAAATTCACCATACATTGAGCAGCCCCAGACCGTTTTTCGAATTCCAATTTAATCCTTTCTATTCCAAAACAATAGATGGCGAATATTATAGTATTAGTCCTATCCATATTCCTACAGTTCCAACTTTACTCTCCCCTATTGAAGAAAACTTGCAGCCGCGGTTATATAGCTGACTTCTACAGCTCACGCGACACCACAAATTCAATAGAAAATTATACCGAGACAAAACAAGGATGACCCAAAAGCTTGCTGCCATTAAAGCGAAACCTGGCTCCATATAGAAGGGACCTCTGTCCTCTATTTCGTCCTTGGAACTCCTAAAAGAAGTACATATATGGGCCTAGCTCAACAAAATGGAAAGTCCTTCTGTTTCAGGTTCGAGTGATGGTTCACCAGTAAGGCAGTAAGAGAGCAACGGAAGCGCCTCCTTTCCCAAGTTTTGGGAAAAAAATGATCGCATTGCACTATAAGTATAAAAGAAACAAAACGGGAACTATTTTCTTTATCCTATACACGCGAAACGCGCATTGCAAGTGACTAGTGCCATAAAATGCAAACACAAAATAAAGCTGCAAAACTAAGAGTTCAATGTTCACCATAGAACTCTAAAAGAATATTTTTCATGCCAAAAAAAGCCTCAACAAGAATAACAAACGGGTAGTTGAAAAACTGAGGAAAAACCACACTACCCCAGACCTACATATATGCTTAATCACCAAGTATCTGAAAACAGTATGTTACTGCAGCTACTTATTTCGCGCTTTCTTCCAGCGCAACCTTCAAAAAAAACTAAGTACCGGTTCCAAAAGCAACTTGCTGTCGCAAGTTAGCTCTCAAGGCTTCAGAGCAAGGGACACGCCAAACCTGGGAGTCTTATCCAAGGCCTTAGTGTCGAATTCACTGGATATAGTCACGAGTGATTTCTGAATGAGCTCGTGTTGCAACACGGCCCCGAGTGTGCCATGATTATTAAGCTTCATTTTCACGAGTGTCAGGCTGTCAATGGCGTAAGACCCTCCCACTGTAAATGTGTTCTCGTTTGTGGAGAATTTTCTAGCGATCTCTCCCACAGCAGCCGTCCTCTTTAATTGATCAAGGTAGTGTATGTATGATGCTTTTATAGTGTCTCCTTTATCACCCCTACAAAGTGAGGAACCAAAAACTAAGATTTTGATAATATTTTGGATTAATTACAAAATATGCCCTTGAAGATTATTCTAATTACAAAAACACCTAACTGTCTTTTGAAATTGGAGGTAGCCCCTTAATATTTGTTTCTGTTTTACAAGTTACACCCTCAAGAGGGAGATATTTGTTAAGTAAATTCAAACCTCAAGGAAGTATTTGTAATACCTTAAGGGGATATTTGTAATTTTGAAAAATAATTGATTTTCTTTTTTTTGTAATACACACACACACACACACACACACACACACATATATATATATATATATATATATTTTTGATAAAAGCAATTAACCTATGTAATAATTCGGGGCTTACAAAATTACTGAGCCACAGGAATCTGGCTTTGTCACAGTGATACCAGCAGTGTATTTTGTCAATTTACCGGAACTCGTCTCATAACCAGCCTCTGCACCCAAAGCAAAAGTTGGTGTACCAAGGGTGACTGAAAAATCGATGGGAGGGGCTTGGTTCAGACCAACAGCTGCAGTGAGAGATGCATGAGGGTGAAAGTACTGAAGTTCCAGCTGCAATAGGAAAAGCAGAGCAAGTTAGTAAAAGAAGAAGGCTACTATTGCAACTTACGTAGTTGGAAAAATGTGCAGCACATACTTTGCCAGACTCGTAATTCGGATATTTCAGTGTGGCAATGGTCTTTGATGAGGGAACAATATCAGCAAAAGCTAGAATTGCTGAGATCTGCCAAAAGAAAAAGAGTGATCAGAGAGATGACAAATGAAACAAGCATGTGTTAACATGATAAAGGTTTTAGCATCTCACATTCGATTCTGTATCAACTTTGAAATCAACAAAAGTATTCTTGTATATATACTGGGCTGCCACATCACCAGATGAGTAACCTCCTTTTTTCACTGTGGATGTGGTTAGTGCCTGCATTCAGGGGAAGAAAAAGTTAAAATTGGAAATAATTTGCTATTAAACAATATTGAGAAAATCATGACGGGAATGCAGCCTCAAATCTTCTTGATACATATAAATAACTCGATAATCGTAAAAAAACACGACTGTAGATGATCTTAGCAACTAATGGGTAACTAGTGGTTAGCTGTGTGAACCATGCAAAATCAATTGAAGTAAATAGAGAGCTTTCTACAATTTCCTCAAATATATTAACCTAAATTGCACATGTTGGAGAGCATTCAATAACTTCATAAAAGGATTGTCATGCCAAATCGATTCAATTTAATATATTTAACTTGAATTGGATATTTTAGAGAGCTTTCCACAATTTCAAAAATCACGATTAGATATGTTTAACTTGAATTAGACATGTTAGAGAGCTTTCCACAATTTCATAAAATTGATACCCGAGCTCCACATCTCGGATGTCAAGTGCTACACAATCCCAAGTCTTAAAAAAGAAACGGGCATATGGTCCCCCAAATGAATAAAAAAAAACTCCTATTTTTGATAACATTAGTATCATAAAAGGGAATTCGACACTCGTAATCAAAGCAACAGAGGCTAAAAAAATGGGCACTGAAGGTACAAATTTCACTAACACATGGATCTTAAGAGATTAGAGCACTATCCCCATCATGGCAGCTAACATTTCCCTTCACTGAAGATAGATAAGTTTTTAAAAACAGCGATGCCAGTAAACTGGTTTATGCGCAAAAATAAGGAACAAGGTAAAGGAAAATATAAAGTGAAAATGTGCAAAATTTGAAATAGCTTGTTGAGAAATATTTTCTTGGAACACTCGTGAAAGAATCATTCATTTAGTACATCAACCTTGAAAGGTCCAATCATCAAAACCATTCGAGCCTCACATATCTTCTCTTTATTGTGATTGGAAATGGCACGAGGATAGGTGTACAACTTCTAATAGTAAAGATGAGTTTTATGTAGTGAACCTCCAAAAAAAATAGAAAGTACTCTTCCGTGTTCTAGAACATCATCATGAAAATAAACATCCACAAATTGAGACCTCGCTCCAACTAATGGAGATGCTTCAGGCATGTTATCCAAGTCTATAAAAACACAGAATCCACGAAGTTGCCACCACCTTACCCGATGCACTAATACAACGGAAACGAACTTTGTAAAAAGAATAAATGCAGCAATACTAGTAGCTGGTATAAAAATATACAACTTCAACCCACACAAACCCCAACCCACCCCACACCATAGGGGGAAAAAGAAAAGGCAAATGCCATGTAAAACATTCTGTTGAATACCAGTGAGTGGTAAACTCCTAAAATAGCGCACTATTACCGCCGAGATGTAGAAAGATCCAGTATACAAACTAGAGATTATAGTATCTGTGATTCAATGACCAAGATTTAGAAAATACTGTTGCCTCCATTAATGATGAGAAAACACATTGCATAAATCAAATAACAATATGCCTTTCAATCACCCCAAAGAAGCAGACACCTCATTAAAGCTTATTCAACCAACATCAATAAATAAACTATCAAAAGCAGAAAAAACCGGGATACATGAGTAAAAGTCATGAGCTTATTCAAAACTTAATAAACTGAGAACATACTAATTATGATACAAACTGAGCGAGTTCAACGACTAACGTTATTCAACAAAAATATTCAGCGAGATTCAGGGACATTTAACACGCCAACAAATAACTGTCATCTTCACTAGCCAAGTCTATCTAAAATTTAAAGGTAGTGAAACATAGCAATCTATACAATCATTTCCAATCATGTTAGTACTTTCCTGTCTCCACTTGCAGCCTAAATGGAATCTGCTAAATTCGATTGCATTATGTAAGTGTATCTCAGTTTTATCATTTAATTGGCTTTGCTATCGGTAGCATATGACCAAAATTGCAAAAAGAAGGTATTAAAAATAATTATGAAAGCTCATTAATACACAAACGCAATAAATTTTTATTAATTATGCTGCGAATAAAAAAGAGTAACAAATCGTACTACTCCAGATTCACTGTAGGTGGAGACGGAGAATTTGTGATCGGAGAGGTAGTCCCTGGTCAGCAGATCTAGAGATAAAAAAATTATATGAATAATCAAAATAACCGACAGAGATTCACAAAAACGGAAAAAAAAATACATAAGAAGAGATTATTTATAAATTAGTGATGGATCGAGGAATTTGAACCTTTGGCTTTCTTGCCAATATCGGAGAACAGTCCTGGTCCCTTGCTCATTTTCGTGTTTGAAGTGTTCTAAATTTGAAGAGAGAGTGAATCTAGAAAATCTGTGAAAAGAAAATGAAATGAGACTGAGGAAGAAGAAAGCGCACCGTATGGGAAATCGGAATATCGAAATTGTGACTAATGATTTTCGCAGGATTTGGACCGTCGATTTGAATTTGATGGTTCATTTACTGTAAGGGATGTGTCTTGCTCACTGGCGAATCGTGATCGTATGTTTCCATGTAGCACGTGATCCTGTGGTTGAGAGGGAGAAAGTGATGGTCATTCGGTCACAGCTCTGTCAATATAGGATTTTAAGTTAAGAAAATTACTTGTATTCAACTGAGTAAATAAATAAATAAAGTAATAGCGAAAGACCCATTAAATTTGATAGTTGTCAAATGGTAAGCTCATACCAAATGTATTGTCTGGATTCTATTCTCATCATTTTTTTCCTCTTAAAATATGTACTCATTAAGATTATACTGGGTCAACCATGCCGCACTGTTACATGGTCATTGAATTTGGCCCGAGGTGATTAGATGAATTTTTTTGTCTCCCCACTATCTACTTAATTCAGATCAAGCAGGTATATTGCACTAGTCAAATTTTATACGACACACTAATAGGTGTCGAGACTCGGACCTAAGACCTTTCGACCTAAAGGACCCACTCCATATCACTAGGTGACCAATGAGGGGCAATGAAAACTTATTTTGGACCCATTTCTGTTATCTGAATCCATCATCGACTTATTCTATATATAAGGGTTGAAAAATAACTTAAATTATTTAATACTTAATTTGAAATAGCGCCATTTGTAATAAAGTTTTGTTTGTTATATTAATAAATTAAACTTAAGGAAACAATTAAATTTTGTGAAGATTGATACATAAGCACAAGAGACTAAATACACCTGCTTACTAAATATCCCTATTTTAAAACATAATTCATTAACTATATATACACCCCATAATTTCTCATTTTACCCTTCAATTGTGTTTTCCCCAAATACACCCCAAAATAATAATTAATACACCCTCAAGGGCGCGGCGGTAACGGAAGAAGGTCCAACAATAGAAGAAGATGTAATATTTAATTTAATTTCGAATATAATATTTTAATTTAATTTCTCACTTATATTTGGATTAGTTTTGATAATTGTTAGGTATAAGTGTTGGGTAATTGTATTTGGTTTGAATTTTGGAGTTACTTAGCTTTTCTTTTACGATTTTGTTTGAGCTTGGAGAATAAGACGATGGATGACACGGTGGTATACTCGATCGTCTTTATAAGGCGCGATCCATCCAATTGCTTTGATCGTGCCACACAATCGACTTGTAATTACGAATGTGCCATCATGCCACATAGCACGGTGCCACGTCCACTGTTGCAATGCAATCGTACCAAGTGTCGTATTGTTGTTATTCAATAACAAATTTTAAACTGTAAAAAACGAGTAAAAAATGAAAAAATAACATACTTTAAATTGTAAACTAAGGAGATGCTTATATTATTCGACAAAATTATTATTTTTTGTCTATATTTGTAACAATGTGAGTGCGGAAAATCTAGGGGGATGTATGGATGTGTTTCCAAGTCCAATTTCTAGTTTCTAGTGTTGGAAAATGAATTTTCAAACTTTATTGGTTTTTGTGTGAAAAATGAAAATATGTTTGGTTTGTTGTCTGATTTTCTGTAAAAATTTGTTAAATTCTGTTATGATATAGGTTTAGAAATGAAAATATGTTTGGTTATATATTTTGAAAAGTGTTTTTCACATCGATTTACGTGATTGTAATGAAAAATTGTTTGGATGAATTTTTTTAGCTGCATTTTCCATTTCAGTTTTTAAATATAAAATTATTTTTCTGTGGGTCCTTTTAAAATACTGAAAATTGACAGTATGCAAATTCACTTTTTTAACTATAAAACTATTTTTTATTGTGGGTCATTTTTTAAGTTCAAATAAACGTAGACGGTAGTTAGTTGACTCATACCCAAGTAATAATTTTGCTCTTCCACAGACATATTGTAAAAAAAGAAAAACCCACATGTATTGACACTGGAAGACAACCAAAATAAACTTCATTAAAGAAAAATTGTGCTTGCTTAACGACGAGGAGCCAAATGTAAACATGCAAAACATCAAAATAATACATCCAGCCAATTGACGTCATAGGTCTAATGTTGGGTAAAATTTGCAATATTCTCCCAAAATTATAAAACACACATGATTTACCATCCTACATAAAAAGCATCGATAGTACATAGTTATAGGACAATAGTTATAGGACAATCACACTCATTTACGGCCATGGCCCTGGAGAATGAGCAGTTGAATTTACACTTGAAGCTGTAGCTGGATGGCTACGTCGTATGCGTCGACCGCCATATATTGGGCTGGAAGTTGATGCACGATTTCCAACACGTGATTCCTTGTCTTCAAGCGAATCTTCAAGATTGATAATAGGAGTAACGCGGGGTGCAAGTTGTCTGTCTCGTCCCTAGACGAGTGAACATTGCCCTCGGTGGTGTCTTATAGTCGCATAATTGTTCGGAGGACGAGAATTCTCATTTGAGTGCTCGGTCGAGCTGTCTGAAATTACTATGATGCTTGTGGATCTTTCTCCAGTTGTAGATTGAAAAAGTTGCTCCTGAATGGCACGCACTGGTGGGAGTCCATCTGTCTGGAAGACGTCCTCATCATCATTACAAAATATCAATTTCAACTCATCCCAATCATCTGGTAGCTCATGGAAAATTGTTGTGCATCTCGATAAGCCTAAAAAAGTAAAAGAAGAAATTCATGATTCAGTTGACATACCTAATCAAGTATACATGTGTCCAGTGAATTGTGTTAACTTTTTTCATACTTAATATACGCTGAAGAGGTTGGATGTTACCTGTCGCAGTCGTTCCCTTTCCACTCTAGGCACATATACAACATTTATTACGGCATCAAATGTTACACCTGGCGCAGCCATAATTGCTGAGCATACGTCAAAACGACGTCTAACCTCCTTATATTTGTATCGTAGCAACTCAATGGCATAAAAGCGCCCAAACCGCGCCTCCATCATCCAATTCACATTTACAAAGCCCACTCAACACGTTGTGGAGTGTCCAACAGATAAGTGCACCTCTCCACCATCAAACCGTGTTTCAACCACCCATCTTGATCTGGACCCCATTCCGAGTAACCATGTGGCAGTGGTACAACATTTGCATTATCCCGAAGTGAGTGAGTCATTCTTCCCAAGTAGAATCTTATCAAAAGCTCATTTATGAAAGCATAAAAAAAAAAACATACATTAACAAAGTACCAACATATTGAGAATAGAATGTTACATACTACATACACCACATCCTGCCAAATAAATCACAATAGGAAAAGTGAACAGTATGGTACAAGCAACAACGCAAAGATTCGAATAATAGCATACATTGATATAAATTACTTACATATACTTCTAGAAAAGTAATTATATATCATACATCCATTACTAAACACGATTCTAATAATATCAACCAGATATTACGTACTCCTACAAAAATACATTCAAACAAATAGTCATACTTTCAACGTGCAAATGAAATCCTAACAAGTAGAACAAGAAGTAGAGCAACAAAGAAAAGAAATGCTAATAAACAACAACATAATGCGCAACAAATGGCAATTGTTGCAGATTGTGTTTCCATGTTCCGCGTGCGAGTCTGTTCCACGCTGCTAAGTGATGCAGCATTTTTGTTTGCAACTTTTTTTGAACAACATTCTTGTGTACCTTCAAAATGTGCATTGAATTGTTTGGGAGTCGACGTGCTGGATTCAGATTCCAGTAAACATACCTCGGTGACTATCATTGTCCTTCAAGTACACGTCGACCCATAAAAAATATTTAATATGTTTCCTATCTCCCGACAAGTAAAAAACCATCTACCATAATTTGATTCAGTTTTTGCCATTCTCATTAACATTCGTCCTGCACCACAAGCACAAAACGGTGCCTCTATCGTTGCCATTACGCTGAAATAATTGCCAACATAATAAATGTCATAAAAGATGAGTTCTAAGCATAATGTATAAGTGCGACATAAGTTATATTTCCACACAAAGCAGTAAAATAATTATCACGTGTGCCCATCATCATAATTTCCAAAATATGCATTGATAACATGCAACTATTATATTATACAGAATGGCAATGAGTTTTTACACAAAAAATAGCAACAACTTTAATAGTTATTGGTTTGTTATAAATACGCACGACAAAACGAGTTTTTAGTTTAATTTAACGCCTATTAGCCCACATTGTAGCAGCTAATGCGTCACGAAATTGACTTTGTGCATCTAAATCTTGCTGTGATTGATGGGGAATCTGATGTGCATCGTCAGCAGCCTCATCCGGGTCATATTGGCCTTGCTCTGCTCTCCTAAAGTACCAATCATCATGATAATTTTCCCGCAACCAGTTGTGAAGTACAAAACATGCAATGACAATATTAACTTGTCGGCGTATATAGTATTGAGACATAGGCCCTTTCAGTATTGGAAAACGATCCTTTAGAACCCCAAAAGCACGTTCGATTGCATTTTGGAGTCTTGAGTGACGTTTATTGAAGAGTTCCTCGGGCCCCTTTGGATCGAACATAGCGCCACACCAAGTATTTATGTGGTATCTATGTTGTCGATAAGGGGCTAAGAAACCCGGGAAGTTGCAAAAGCCAGAGTCCACCATATAGTACTTACCTTCTGGCGGCCAAGGAAAGTGCCCATCTCGACGCAAAGCATCTGTTAGAACATGAGCGTCATTGGCACTCCCATCCCAACCAACTAAAATATAGGTAAATACCAAATCAAAGTCACATGCAGCAAGAACATTCTGACCCAACTCCCCTTTACGTGAACAAAAAGTGTTGTGTTTATCTACAGGTGCCCAAGCAGATATTAATGTACCGTCAATTGCTCCTACGCAGTCCTACAATGCATGTAGGAAAATGAATGGTTAATAGATTAAATAAAAATATCATCTGGTCCTTTTTGACTAACAGGCCTTTAGTCCTGTACTGATGTTTATTATATATTTTAGGAATAATTACAAAAAGCCCCTCAAGGTTGGGGCTAATTAAAAAACACAGGAAATTTTTGAAAAGAATAATTACAAAATACCCATGAGCTTAAGCTAATTAACAAAAAAACTAGAGATGTTCCAATGGATGTTTTTTTATAGTTTTTGAAATTTTCAGATTTTTTTTTGTATTAAGTCCAAACCTTAGGGGCTTTTTGTATTTATTCTTATATTCAATTTCTCCTAGATTAAATAAAAATGTCATCTAGTCACTTGTGACTAACAGGCCTGTACTGATGTTTATATATTTTAGGAATAATTACAAAAAAGCCCCTCAAGGTTGGGGCTAATTTAAAAAAATAAGAAAGACTCCTGAGGTTTAAGCTAATTAACAAAAAATCTAGAGATGTTCCAATGGATTTTTTTTATAATTTTTGAAATTTTCTATTTTTTTTTGTATTAAGCCCAAACCTCAGGGGCTTTTTGTAAATATTCTTATATTTAATGGTGATATACCTTGAAGTATGGGTAGAGCAATGGATCATTCAAAATCCTACGAGGGCAAGCTGACATATTTGGTGGTTTTATGAGTTCTTTTGATAGTTTACAAATAGCCTTTGCCACTCGATTTACATGGCAGGAGATAGTCTCAAGTGAGTGTTGGAAATGCTCGCATGTAGTGTGTTGACGTGAAGCAAACCCTACAGTTGTTAGGAATATAGAAATTGACTCATGTACACTAACTTTTGTTGCATGGCAAGTTTTAAATAGGCCATGTTGTATGACTAACTTGCAAAGAGCTTCAAATGATTCTTTGTGCATTCGGAGACTATTAACTATCCTATTCGGATGTCCACGTATTAATTCACCTAGCCAGTCTTGGCCTTGGAGAATGGAGTCATACATTGGACGTTTAGGATTTAAGTGGAATGGAAACAATACCTCTGTCACAAACACGAATGATATTATATCGATGTTTCGTTCATCATCCGTGTCAATGTCAGAGTTTGTTTCATGGTCTAACGAATTTGGGTCATCGGAGTCGTTAACTTCTTCATGTGAAAGTGTTGTTTCGGTATTATCCATTGTTACAGGACCTAAAATTAAACCGCGAATGGAAATCTCAATAGTCTTTAACTAGATAAGATCAATTTTGCAATTTTCCAATGTGCATTAAACTTTTGAACAGTGAACAGTGAACAGTAGCACATATGAGGCAAACATACAATGATTAAATTAAAAAATAATTACATCTTCCATAATGGAAATCAACAGACAAGAAATTGCATCTAAACAACAGATTCATACAAGACACATAAGCCAAAACACATGTAGGTAATGTAGATAGATAATGCATTAATATATACCAAATTCTCAAGTTTCATACAAACTAACACAAACTAAAATAGAAATATTTCAGAAATATTCACCAAGATTATCTTGGATAATTAAGAACACATTAAAAACAGACAACAACACATTTTATTTTTCACAGTAGTTTTGGTCAAATTTTGTTGGGCAACAAATTTTAATCCAACTCTACTCATGGCTCACTTAAAGACTCTACCCATCTCCTCCTATTATCATCGCTCATTAACAAAAACATCTTACGTCGATTCCTATTAAGGAATGCATCTTGTGCAAGGAAAAACTTTTTTCTGATAACCCTTCCATACTATCTAGTGCAACCATGCAATCTTCAACAGCGTCATTTGCACTTTTTGACATTTTGGCGGCAGTCATGCTGTTGACAGATGCCCACGCATCTACGACTGCGTCTAAACGTTCAACACATTTTCTTTTAATAGATTGCTTATTAGAGGGGCAACGTGCAGAGGTTTGTTGGGCATTGATGTGGTCCATTGAGGGTGTCCCTACACCTAATGAAATCCCTTCGGTTTGGCTAGTCCCTTTATAGGTTGTCCTCAACCCACCATTCAGATCTTCGTCCTCGTCTGAATCTAAAGGGTCGACTGCATTGGACCATGCAAAAGCACCGGTAGCAACATATTTTGAGAACATCTCAGTGCATAAGTCGTAATGCGGGAGACCCTTCTTCCGCAAACTAGCCTCCTATAGGTTTTCCTACAAGATTTAATTGGTGGAGTCATTATGTTGTTATTTTTGGTTAACTATCCTACACATCATAAAATATTTTACATAAAATTAACAGTACATTACCGCAATCCATGAAGTCTAATATTCGTCGGAAGCGGTAACAGTACCAGACAGTGGATCCCACCCAAACCCAGTTTTTTTTGTAATGAGATCGTGAAATTTACGCCACAAAATCCTCAACCTACATGTTTTTCCTTTTAGCTGAGTGACAGAGTATTGAACATTATGACGATGAAATAGCTCTGAAGCTATCCCTTTCCAAATCTGGTCTGAAAAAGTCGATGTCAACATTGTCCTTGTTGGAATCGCATGTACATGAGTTCCAATAAAGAGGCAAAATCGTGACATATCCTGTTGCATCATCCCTACGACTTCGTATGGATCGCTTCTTCTTTGTCCTCACAAGTGGTTGAAGTAACTTTTGGTTTTCCTTTTTATTCATCTATAGTTGGCAAAAAAATGTTAAGAATGTGTAAAATTAAACTTACAAAGAAAAAACAAAATAATATGTTAAATTACTATAAAAATATGAAACAAAGTGCACATTTGCTTCAATCACTCAAGTAAAAGTGGTATGTATTCAAAAAGAGCAACAAAATATTTGTGATACCAAAACAATTTTTTTTTTCAAGTAATATCATACATCCAGTACTACAAATCATTCACATCATAAAGCAAATCATACCATATTACAAATCACACAAAACCTATACAAGTTTACTAAGTACTACCAAACTTAGAGAAAAAACACATAAATTGGTATGAAAATTGCAACCCTCGGCAACAAATATAGAACATTTTGTGCACATAATATTTAGACAAAAATAAATTTTAAGAAAAATCGATATATATATATATATATATATAAATAGTGTAATGCAAAACTGTTAAAGACACAACCTTTGTCTATGTATAGGGATAAAGCAACAAACCTAGAAAAAAGTAGCTCGGACCTACATCGGTATACAAATTATGAAACTCGACCTTAATATATGCAAATAAACCAGAAATTGACTTGGATCCAACGTTTTGTAGGACTTATCTGACAGTAAATCTGATTTTTTTTGTTATTAGAACATATTACCGATAAATAAATCAAAATTTGTTGACTTGCACGAGACTTTTTACATTTATTTTAACCCATAAGAAATATGAGAAATAAATTGGTAAGGGGGCTAGATCTGTTTCATAATCTCTTTCAGATTTTTCAAATAATCCAGAATCTAATCAAAAATATAAATCACAGATACTAACAAAATGAAACTAAGCACTCATAGGAAAATGAGAGAAAAATAGTTTGGGTATTTCGACCATTTACAGAAAAGTGGAAGAAGAACACTATTAATTAGTGTACTTCCATGACCACTTTCAGATTTTGGGGTGCAACCCTTCATTTACCTTTTCTCTTTTTGATGCCGGTGAGGGGTAGTCGTTCTCGCCGGTGCTCTCGTCGTCGATGGGAGCCATTGTGTTTGAGGGGTCACCCAAACCAAGGGATTCACAATGTAAAATGAAGGATGTGGTGTTGTTTATATGGCATAACTTTTTTCTCTCTCTCTCTCTCTCTATTTTCATTTAAGTGGTTGAATGGCTTGTTAAAATTATAGATGTGATAAAAATGCAGGCTAGGTTGTAGAGGCTGCAGTATAGCCTTGAAAACTCTTTTCATCTGCTACAGTCCTTTTTTTGGAGGATTCTGGGAATTATAAAATAAGTAATTTCTACTGAGAAATAAGGTGACCAAACGTATTTCTGATTTTTAGTACAGTTGGAAAATGGAAAAAGGGTATTGAAAATGATTCCATACATGCCCTAGGTCTTGTATGGTTACGTTTCCATGGATCATTTCCAGTTTCTAGTGTTGGAAAGTGAATTTTGAGACTTTTTATTGATTTCCGTGTGAAAACTGAAATTATGTTTGGATGAGAGAGTGAGAATGAGTTTTATGTAGGTTTGGAAATGAGATTATGTTTGGTTGAGTAGTTTTGAAGTAGTATTTTATGTATATAATAAGTTGAAAATTTGATAGTGGTTGAATATTTTAAATGAATATATAATATTATATTTGTAAGATTGTAGGTAGTGAGTCCCATTACATAGATATAATTAGAAAATAGTAATATTTTAAGTAGATAAAGTTGATAATAGAGGGTCTCGTATATATAATTGGATTAAAAAATGAGAATAGTGATTGATGAGTGATGTAGGGTGGTGTATAGAGTTGTGAATTGAAATTGTAGATTTGAAATGTTGTTTTATGTGAAAAATAGAAAGTGAAAATGTTGATTTCCACTATAAACAAACATGATTTCATTTCAATGAATAGTTAGAAATTGGAAATGGGGCCTTAGAAACATAAACAACAAGGCCCTAGGGTTTACATAAAAACGTTTCAGCTTATTGCTCAAAAAGAAGAAAAATATGGGTGGGTGTGAGGAAGAATATTATAAGCTTTGATAAAAGATGGATGTATTTAGAACTTCTTTATGTGGGTAAGAATATTATAATCTTTTAAACTAATGACATATTTGAAATTATATGAAGGTGATTATTTATCAATTTTGGGGGCGTGAATAACGCCACCCATAATAGAGTTGTCTCATAGGCCTCATATTTGTTTTTTATTTTAATTTTTATTTAAAGCATCTCAATTAGAATGAGGATTGAGGTCATCATATGCCTCATATTGTATTTCCATCCAACACGGCTAGGGTATGTTGGGCAGGGCAACACGGCGGTATTCAAAAAAGCAAAAATGATAAAGACCAAGTTGAGAATTGGGACAATCTCTGATACGGCCAGGTCGTGTTGCCCAACATGACCGTGTTGCGGGAATCTTTCCTTCCCCAAAGTAAGAGTGTGAGGGTGCGATTGGATATACTTTCATTTTGAAAATTAAGGCTGCGACTGGATGTGAGTGAAAATATAAAAATTTTCACTAGGCGGACGAAATGTGTTGGAATATGCGATTGGATATGGAAATAGGCCAATTTTTTCGCTGGCTTTTATTGTTCCCTCTCACTAGATGTACACTGTTTAGTGTACTATTGCCTTCCTTCTGACAACAAAAGCTGCCACACACCTGCAACCAACAATGCAAAGTAATAATGACCCGATTTATTGCTCTCAACGGTTCTCCTACCTCCTTCCATCCCCCGCAAATAAAAAAATATGTACTCGTGCCCCTAAGCAAGCTCCTATAACTGATTTGAGCCATTTGAGACTGAAACCCCCTACATTTAAAGTAATGCCCCCTTCATCTTGTTCCCCCAGCTGCAGTTGTTCCAGTCGAGACTCTTCAACCCGGGACGGTAGTGTGCAGGAGACGAAGACAGTGAAGTGTGAGAGATCTGGTAGTCGTAGCATAAACTCTTATCTGACCAAAGCACCCAAGGTACGTTATCTGAACACCTTCGGATTTCCTTCTTCTGTAATAAAAGTGATATTGCACTTTACAAGTTGAGGTTAGTGTCCAACATTATGGAAAAAACACGTGCCCACTGAAATATCAGACGCTGGTGTTTTTGTTATTGTTGGACGATTCGAAACGCACCCTTCAATTTTGTTTTGGGTTTTTCAGTTTGAGGTGGATCATGATTTTAGTTCAGAACCCATTAATTTTTTCGGTTGTTGAGGCATACAACTGTTTTTTGATTTGTGTCATAATATGCTTGAAATGGGTTTGTGTTTCTGAATGCCTAAACTATGTATGAATAGCCTTTTAGGTTTGTCATTCGCCCGATTAAATTAATCCCCTGCTTTAATTTTGAATATCATTCTCCTGGCCGAACACTATTAATATAGCACCTAAATATATTATTAGGGGTAGTAGTTCCCAGCAAACATTTTCTATGAACAATGGCGACGCCTAGTGGCCTTTCGAGAATGAACGGACCTTCATTACGTTGATGCATGAGGAGGTCCTTTTGGAAAATCAGGTGGGTTTAAAGATTACAAATACTCAATGGGTTGCCCTGATGACTAAGTTAACCCAGTCATGTCCAGGTTACTCGTACACAATGAAACAACTACAGGGTAAGGCCGACCGACTGAAACAACGGTGGAAGAAGTACCATAGGCTTCTGACACATGCCATCGGGTTTGGTTGGGATGAGCAGAACGACTTGATTGTGGGGTTGGAGGAAAGTTGGGCACATTGGCTAGCAGTAAGTTCTAATGCCATACATGGTTTCCTTTTTTTGTGGTATTCTTACTCGTACGATCATAAAGTTAGTTCCCTAGATACCTCTTTTTTTGAACATTTTGTTGATGTTGTTGTTTCATTCATTTAGGACAATCCAGAAGATGCCTATTTGCGTAGGAAAGGGCTGCCGTTTTACAATGAGCTGACCACCATATTTGCGCCCAGGTTTGCCTGTGCCTCTACGAGGAGAGTTGGTTCCCATTTAGAAAGGACTGGTCAGACAGATGACGTCGGGGGTGTTGGAAATGGTTAGGACTATCTTGGTGATGAGGATATTGATCTTTCGGAACAAGGACGTCAGTATACGCACACCTCTCTAGCCTCTGCGTTTAGGCCCTCGACTTCTCAAGCTCATTGTAACAAGCGCCGGAAAACCACTGAACCGGCTGTTGTGACCGCCATGAACTCATTCACTAGAACCAATGAAGCTCTCCATTCGCAAGCCATTTTGGAAGGTGGAACCACTATTGAAAAATACCTTGATATACTTCTCGACATGCCTGAGATGACAGACGAGTCAGACATCGCATATGTGCAAAAAAGGTTGCTACTGACGCTGTCAATCGTTGCATTTTCATAGCCATGGATCCCTCCCGCAGACGGGCGTATCTGGAGAGTTTCAGGGAGTAGGCGATGAATGTGAGGTCGTGCGTAAAGAGACTGTCAGTTGCGAGATGTGTTGATGCACCTCTTTGTTTCCATTGAATGTTTGTTGTTTTTTTAGAGAGTTTATGTTGGTTAGTTTAGAGCTTCTCTTACTATCGAACAATATGCGTATTTGTTGTTTAGTCTATGTACTATGTTTGTTCTGTTAAATAATTCCCTTTTTAATTAGAAACTTCGGTTTATTTTAGTTTTTGGTTGTTGTGAGTACTATGGTACTCTGTATGGATATTATGAAACCACTCTTTAATTCTAATTACTGCTTTCCTAATAAAAGGCCAGTGGTGTTGCAATTCACATGTGGGTTTGCACTTAATGATATAACGTTGTCTTTTACATTTCAGACTGTACCAATAATCGATTGTAATTGAAGGTTGTGTCCATAATATTTTTAGGTATATTATTACGATCATGTTTATTGATTAACTCCCGTGGCCACTTGCACAGGGACAGTTTGGGACTAGCAATGAGTGACAACATTGAAGACTTTGAGGACATTGTCGAAGATGTGGCAGAGGATGTCACAGAGGATTATTTTGATGATTGCAGCATGTTATTGCCCGATCCGGCCATCTCACCACAACAAGCATTACATCAATAGTTCGAGAGTTTTATACACCTTTACAACATTGCCCCTCAGTAATTTTCAAATATGCTTAAAACACCATTCCGAGACTCCCGATTCAAAGGAGTTGATTGGCTGAATGAATTATTCTTGGGACACGAACAACGGTTCTACGACGCCCTACGCATGGATAAACCTATGTTTATGTTGTTATGCCAGAAGATTATTGAAACAGGGGCTTACTCACCACATCAACGTATGAAAGTGTCAATTGAAGAAAGTCTCGGTATTTTTCTGCACACAATCGGGATGTATGAACGACATCAAAATTCCGCCGAATGATTTCAACGGTCCCTGGAAACTATTAGTAGACATGTTCACATTGTGGTTGAGGCCTTTTGTAGAATGGCACCAGACTATATTCGTCCTCCAGATTTCAATAAAGTTCCCGACTTTATTCAAAACAATGCCCAACTATTCCCCTACTTCAAGGCAAGTATCATTTCATGTTCTATCTGTGATTGAACATTGGTATACACATTTTTTTTCATCTCGAAAGTGTTTCAATTTTTTTGGTCGCGTACAGGACTATGTCGGTGCAATAGACGGAACAATCATTCCTGCTTGGGTACCATCTCGAAAACTTGGTACCTATCGGAGTCGGAATGGAACACTTGTACAAAACGTAATGGCGGCTTGTGAGTTCAATCTCAACTTCATGTCGCGGGATGGGAAGGCAGTGCAAATGATTCTCGGGTCTTTGCAGAAGCGTTATCGAATCCCAAATATGATTTCCCTTGGCCCCCCAAGGTATGTAATGTACTGGCGTAATAATGTTTGTACACTATCCGATAAACTAAGTAACATTGTATCGCGCTAATCACAGACTTGTAACTCTTGTAGGTAAATACTACGTTGTCGACTCGGGGTGTACTAACTTTCCTGGTTTCCTTAGTCTGTATCATGGTGAGAGGTACCATTTGCCTGAATGGGTAGGCTCCAATAGTAACCCTTCAACAGTGAAAGCAGTGAGACGACAACTAACCTGGTGGAAGCTAAAGCTATTTATAGTTGTTCGGAAATATTTAATCGTCGGCATGCCACTGTTATAAATGTCATAGAACGGTGTTTTGGGTCGCTTAAAAAATGATTCGCAATTATTAAGGGATTAATGCCTAAGTACAAGCTCCCAATGCAAGCGGATATTGTCATAGCTTGTTGTGTCATACATAACTTTGTTCG
This sequence comes from Rehmannia glutinosa, assembly GCA_016081115.2. Classification (NCBI taxonomy): domain Eukaryota; kingdom Viridiplantae; phylum Streptophyta; class Magnoliopsida; order Lamiales; family Orobanchaceae; genus Rehmannia; species Rehmannia glutinosa. The sequence continues at coordinate 8,167,131 of CM071930.1, read as the reverse complement.
TAAACATTGTTTGGCTGATGACATTTTCCAATCCATTGTCGGTCTAGACTATATACCTCCACCTGAAGAAGGCACACCCGCTTAACCCATACGAAGGCAAATGAATAACACAACTGATGGTATATGGGAACAAAGCTGCCTAAGGGATTCCATAGCGACTTCATTGTGGGGGGGGGAAGGCATGGGCCACATTCGTAGCATTAGTGCAACGGTTTATGTATTGTCTGGACAAGTATTTTGAACTTTCATAAATTTTATTGTTTATTTAGTTCGACGTTGTAGCTGGTGTGGTAGTTACCAAATCTATAATTGTATGCACCTCTGTTGTAGTGTTGTTTATTTTGAACCGTATTACTAATCCATCCCTACGACATATCCACATGATGGATCGTTGCATATGTTTTGTACAATTATGAAACTGTGCTATTATTTTGTATTTCTGATGTATCCTACAATATCAAAACAACCAAAAAATGTTGTAGACCACAAAGATATAATAAAAATACATTTGAGTGACCTATTGTGGTTGTCCCACATGGTCAAACCAAAATCCCGCCAGTTGTACACTTCATATGTGGTTGTAATAAGTGAGAAAAATACCATACTTTTCATTATGTACAACGTGGCCATTTCTTATTAGTAGCACTATAAAATTAGGCATGGGGCCCACCCACAATGGGATTTAGTGTGTCATACCCCACAACATATTGCAATCCTAATGGAGACATACCAACCACCAAGCTGTGAATGTGGCAATGGCCTCATGACGCGCATGGCGAAAATATCCTCCAATTATAGCCGTTTGTTTTATACGTGTCCTGTTAGTGGGAAACATCAGCGGAGCTTTATATGGCAAGATACGTGGATCGACAATTGGCATTCTTGGGTTAAGAAAATGGGATCCATGTCCGGACAATCCTCTGCTGGTACTGCCACCACTTGTTCTTCGACTGTACGCCCATCATATCCTTACTCCCCAGACACCCTTGGCTATGAGTTTCAGGCAACCCGACACGAATACCCCACCAGTAGGGCTGAGAATTCAGTGGTTGTATATAGGTTGTGTGCCTGTCTTTTAATGTTAGTTATTGCAATTTTGATTCTCCTTATGGCCGTGATCCTCAAGATTATAATATCCTAACGAGAAGCAGTTGATGGTAATGCTATATGTCATATGAATATGAAAATAATGTTCTCAGTTGGTTTAGGATGTTTATTTTGGTCAGATGTAGAAGTTGTTCCCAAAATATGTTTGTTCGCACGGTATTAATTCTATAATGTATTGTATCCTCAACTTTATTAGTCAATAATTAAAATTTAATAATGGTCTCTATTCCTACTCTGCTAGCTGTTTGCATTTTTTTATTCAGTAAATATAATGGTGGCACTTGTGTAATGTAAATCGGGTTGTAGTAATATGGTAAGTCCATATTTGGATGTTTTTGGATTTAGAAATGTGTACCTATAGTAAATGGAACAACACAATGGCCGATCAACATTGGATTGTATAAGAGGTGGGCATAAAATTTGTCTGTAAAAGCTGGTTATGATGTGACGTTTGAGTTGATGTTTTCCTACCATTTTAATTAATGTGAACTCTACCTTTGTTCAAAGATCGATGTCATCTACATCTACACCCTACACCAATTTAGTGTGACTATCTAGGCGTAAATGGAGTTGCACAAATGTTTTTACTAATATACATATGTTATAGTGGAAATGGTACAAAATAGCCATTTACAAAATGTAAAGATAAAAAAATAGCCATTTTTGTAGATAAATATTTTTTAGCCATTTTGGGGTGTAAAATGACATTCATACCCTTCTAGCATATAAGGGTGTTGCATTATAGATATCGAAAAGATGATTAATTTGATATATTATACATGCACAACGGATTTAAAACGAAAAAGTTATGTGAATTCAAAGTTTTTGGGAGAAAAACAAAATAACTGGTTATAATAAATGAGAGAAGATTTAACAATAACTCGATATCGAGTTATGTAACTGGATATCCCAATTATTGGGTATCCAGTTACATTTAACTCGATATACGTATTATATCATAATCTTCACATTTATTCACATTACTCGATATCGAGATACAGTAACTCGATATCGAGTTACACAAAAACTAAAATTGATAAAGTCACACTTATGTTATGTCTCAGAAATTATTTGTTTGGTCAGCAATTTTATGTATTGAAAATTAGGTGTTGGACAAAATTTGATTTTGATGATTATGTTTGGAATTTGGCTTCTACAAATGCTAGAAGATCCAATATTTTTCAATGACTATTTTATACTTTTTTATGTCTTATTAGGTGTTGCACTTGTTAATTATTCTAGATGATGAAAAAGATGTTTGTTGTTGGAGAGCTCGAACTTTTTTTATTGGTTATTTTTTATAGGTGCCCCTTTCTTGCTTATCGCAAAGGGTCCCTTAAAAAGTCAGGATCGACCTTGTCCGGTATATTATAAGTAATTTATTAATACCCTTTTTTTGTACAGATCCTTATTGTTTAATAACATATATAGTAGGAAAATTGCTCGAGAAGATGTGGTGACTTTTATAAAGTATTTTAAAGGAAAACATATATTGTGGGGAATTGGTAGTTAAAACTGAACTGTGGTGGAGTTAATGAACAGTGCCCATGACGCATGCTGAATTTATATTGTGTAGTTGAAAGTCAAATCGGATTGTAAATGCAATATTTAAGTCTACATCACCTTAAATATAGTGATAATTGTTCCCCACCACCTCCGACGGAACCCCAAATCCACTTGGCCTTGTATACGGCTATTAAAGGAAAGTGGCAAACTCATTTTAGCATACTGTAAAATCCTGATATAGTAGTTTTCTAAACAAAGGCCAAGACTCGGGTAATGTAGAAAACCTATTTAAAAGCTTTAATGTAAATGTGTTATGCCTTGGAGTTACATATTCTTTTGAAATACGCAGTGTTACTAACATTGTTCACACTTTTGGTATCTTCTTTTTCAGTTTTGTCTTAGACATGGCGAACCAGGACTCCCTCCGTAATCGGCTCACGCATGTACACTACATTCTTCAGGGATATGATGAACGATGGGACGAGAAGACAGAGAAGAAATTTTATTCTATCCTACGTCATTACGTAATAACGACACCTATGACAGACGAGGTAGACTTCGAAATGTCACTGCCAGACATTACCAGGAATCTAAGTGACAAGATGGAAAGAAATTTCACATTTGGCCAGGTACGGAAGCAGTTTTACGTATTGAAGGATCGCTACAACACTTTCAAATATTTGTTAGACCTGGAAAATGTGCAATACGATCCGATGACTAATCTTATTAACGTGCCAGATGTTGTACAAACAACTGCAATGGAGGTAACAAGGAATATTTTACGTAAATATTGCACGCTTTTATGTTGAGCCTTAACCAATTAAATAACATAATAATTTTATTACATGAATATAATAGTATACGTGCTCAAAACTGTATCGATGTATGCAGCGATGGCCACTAGCAACAATATATTTTTACACGGGCGAGGCTTATTGGAACTTAATTAGCGGTGTTTTCTCTCAAAAAGAAAGTGTGGATGGTATAATAAGAGAGTATGAGTTGAAGGCAAAAGTGGACGAACTACTTAAACGTAGGCAACGAAGGGAGGTCATAACTATATCTGACTCCCAGGATTTAGCGGCGAGTAAGAACCAAAAAAACTCATTTCATACTTCGGACTTCATTGACTTATCTGATACAAACAACCATCTTCAGACGTGCGATCGTCACAGGCTTCCAACATTCTGTAAGTCCAAGCGGCTACGATAATCTAGAGGGGGGTGAATAGATTATCTCCATCTTTTCGATTTTACCCTCTTTTTCGAACAAAACAAGCCAAGACAATATAGAAGGTGCGGAATGTAAACAACACACGTCGATTTATAGAGGTTCAACCCACCTAGGGCCTAATCCTCTACCACCCCAAAGATATCCGGATGGATTTTAAAAAGAAAAAGATTTTATTAATTACCAAAATTAATACAACACCAACTTACAACAACACCTTGAAGAGCACCACACTCTTCTTCAACACCACCTTTGAGATTACCACAATCTCTCTTGAAGATTATCATAATCTCCAATGGCACCTTGTGAAGATTACCACAATCTTCAACCTTGAAGAATACTAAATTCTTCAACACATCAACAAGAAGATTACCACAATCTTCTCACACCTAACACCTAGATCACCCAAGTGTGTTCTTACCACAAGAACACTCACAAGGATATCTTGTGTTGAATGATAACCCAAAAATTCAAGATTACAACTCGATAATGAATTATACAATTGAGTGCAAGTGTAATCAAGAATAGCCTAGACCTCAAGAATGTGAAAGTGATAACCTAGGCAAATTACAACAAGAAATAAGACAATGTAAGAACAAGTGTATTCTTGAGTGTATCTTGTTGTGTTGTAGTTTTCTCTCTTATTATTGTGCTTCAAATCTTCCTCTATTTATATGAGATGATTAATCCTTGATAGGCTCCTCTTGGAATCTGATATCTACAAAAAAATTGCAATTAAAATCAAGAATATAGTGTTAGAAATCAATCCCACAATTTAGGAAAAAGTTGTCTGCACGCACAACGGTTAAAATTTTGTCAAATATTAGGGACCGGTCACGTCGGCCGCGAGAAATAGACGTTTGAAAATAAGAATACAATTTTACAGGCGGCACGGCCGACGGGGTCCGACCGGTCACCCTAGGGTCCAACCGGTTGCCCTCTTCAAAAATCGAAACAGAGAAGTTTGCAAATTTGAACCAACCTTCAGTACCTGGCCGACCTATAGGTCGACCGGCCGACATCACCGGCCGCCCTATAGGGTGACCGGTCGCCTATAGGTGACCGGTCACCCTCACCATTTTCTCGCAAACATGAAGTTTTCTGTTTTGCACAACTTTCAGGTACGGGTTGCCCTATACGGCGACTGGTTGACCTCAAAACAAAAGTGTTGTCTAATTTTATATCGAAAATAAACTTCAAGAAATACTCCAAAAAAATAGTGAAAACATTTTAGACCGATCAGAGTATTTAGACAACATTTGGAAACATTGTTTGGATGTAAAAACCCATTGATACAAAATCATTAAATGTGTTGTCCAATTTTTGTCGAAAATAAAACTTGAAGAAATATTCTGGAAAATATTAAAACCATTTAAAATCATTTAGGAGTATTTGGACAACCTTTAAAACCATTGTTTTGGTATAAAAACAAAATCATCAAAATCATGATAAAACCATTTATCAAACAATCTCCCCATTTTTGTTGATTACAAACCAAAACAATTTTAACGAGGTCGATTTTGAAAACAAAACAATTTTACCGGTTAAAAGGAACTATCCGTTGTGAGCGACAACATTCCACGCAATATAATCACAAGGATGGGATTAAAGATATTCGAACATATATAGCAAAAGCTCCCCCTATCAAAATGCACAACAAGAATAATGTAAAAGCAATCAACCACAAGCTAAAAGCTTAGCTTTTACATATTGATCTTAAGTTCAAGAGCTTATAAGCTCCCCCTGTCAATTAAACATCATTAGACAAGAATATGAGTCCATACTACAACAAATGGACTAAGTATAATCCTCAACTTATGGCTTTAGGAAGCCATAGCTTATAGCTTCTTTTGTTTAGCTTAACTTAGCTTCTATGAGCTAATAAGCTTATAACCTGTTTCTCCCCCTTTGGAATTATCAAAAAGAATGTTAGCACAATAAAAACATCATATAATCATATCAAAGTGCGCAACTAAACCGATGTATCGAGCTATTTGAACATTGAAGCTTATAGACCAAATAGGAGGAAAAAGTCGATCATACGACTTGTAGAAGCTTATGAAAAGTCATTTGATTTGCAAAAACATGATCTCTATAAATATATTAGACTTTTGAAATCGAGAGAATCATGTAGGTGATGAATTTTTCATTGAAACATTTTATCGAACACTTGGCGGGCGTCAAAAATTGAAGAAGATATATATAGCCCTTGTAAATGCAATCAAGCCAAGTTTTTCATCACCAAATCAGTTTAAATACAATACAATATATCATAAATAACAATCTCATCACAAACATATACAAATTTCATCAAGAAAATACATATAGGTCAAGTTCTCAAGGGTTCAACCCAATTGAGATAAGGAAGTAGAATTCTTACCATTTAATCGGTAAAGACGAGCAATGATGATGATAATCGAGCCTAAAAACATCCAAGAAATGGAATGTATGCAATAAAACACATTTGAAGTGAAATGTGTGTGAAATTTACAAAGGGGACGAAATAGAGAGGAAAAACTTTAAACTGCCAAAATACAAGAACAAAGACGGTTTTAACCAATTTTGAGCTATGGGCGACCGGTCAGGGCATAGGGCGACTGGCCGAGCTAGTGGGCGACCGATCGGCCCCTTTCCTGGCATCCCACTGGTTCTGTTCTGTTTTGAAATTCCGAATTTGATCCAAAAATTCGATTTTTCGCCCCTAAGTTTTGAAAACGTGTAAAATGCAAACGTAGACCTCATTCAATATACATTATGTCATAATCAAGCTCGAAATGAGGTAAAATACTCGGCGGTGAGCGATTAAAAAGTCCGCGAGTTATCCTTGAGACGGAATTAAACATATCTCAAGTTTTTGTTAAACATGCAATCCCTTTGAAAATATCGAATCTGAATATGTTTAGTTCGATTATGACGAACCATATTTTGAAAAATCATTATCACCGGACTTGTTATCCCGAAAAATAATAACGTTTTAAAAGTTTGGATGAACAAGTCATAAGAAGAAGTGCCTTTGAAAATCTCATTTAACGGCACTTTAATGAGATTCGTTGGGATTGTTTTTGAAGTCGAGCATATAGACATAAGGCATATAGAATGTCGAGTCTAAGGAGTAATAAATGAATGAACATACCTCGAATTTGTTTGTCGACCGATTTGCCTTCCTCAACCTTCGTCAATCTTTACATGGTAATCATAGAGGTTGAGATGGTTCTTTCTTTTTCAATGCCTCATTTTTTTTTTTCTATACTTTGAATGTGGAATATAACCACCTTCGCATTGTTGAACTTGAATTCCAATGAAGAAATTGAGCTCCTCATCATGATCATCTTGAATTTTCCTTGCAACAACTTGGAAAAATGTCTTGCACAAATATTCATTAGTAGCACCAAAAATATTATCAACATAAATTTGCACAAGTAAACAACTTTGCCCTTTTTCAAGAAGTGTAGTATCAACTTTACCTTTTGTAGGTCCCAAGGGGTGTGAGTGTAAGGTTTAGAAGGGGGGTTGAATAAACCTTACCAACTTTTCGATTTAGTCCTTTTAAATATTCGAGTTAATACTTCACAACCGAGTCCTTGATGGACAACTAAGTTAGTTAATCAAAGAGTTAGTTACTCAACACTGACTTTCGATTGAGCTATTGATAGAATAACTCAAATTGTTTTGACTAAAGACTTAACTCGACCGTGATTTATTTTCAAATTGGAAGACTTTACACCCTTAAATTTGGTTTAGTATTGATTTAATACTTGGTTTTAGTACTTAGAGATTATCAAGTGGATAGCAAATTTATCAGCAGAGTTAAATAAATAAGGTGCAGGAATTTAAGTGTTGAAATGTAAATGACACAATAAGTTTTTATAGAGGTTCGAATATGGGGTAATTCTTCTACTCCTCTCTTCTCCAACTCCTGGAGGAATCCACTAAGTATTGATCGAGATACGAGTGGTAATACCCGCATACAAGTCTTGATCACACAACCGACTTGATCCTTTGGGACTCGGTCCGAGATGCCTTGGTCACGCAGATTGGCTTCTCGTGACGACTCGGCCTTCTTCACAGGGCAAACGCTTTGCTACTACAGCCCACTTGCTCAAGCTCTTTGGATTTGATCACGAAGCCCTCCAAAAACTTGAGACTGGTTCGACCTTGAACCTTCCTACAATCCTCCGTGGAATGTAGACCCCTTGATTCTTCAACAATTTCCTCTTCAACTGATTGAAGTTATCTTTCCTTCATAGGTGAGTGTTGGATTGATTTTCTTCGTAATGTAGACTTGAGGATTAATCTTGAATGATTTGAGAATATTTTTGGTTACAGTTCAAATGTTTTCTTGAATGTTCGTGGTTCAGGTAAACTTCTCTCAGAGTCATTCCTCAGCTTTTTATAGTGATCTTTCAAAAATCTGCCCGTTGAAGAGATATGCTTATTTTTGAAAGTCACTTGTGGTCGTTGACTTGTCTTGTTGCAGTCCTTGGAATTGCCACTTCCTTGTATGAATTGTTCTTCACTTTTCGGAGTTCTCGACATGGTGCGTGCTTGCCATTGGTTTATTCCTTTTGCACGCTTCGGGACCGAGCACTTCGAGAAAGGTAGTATGGAGGTATTACTTGTTTAAGTAATTCCCGATTTCTCGGCAACGGATCTTTTCCAGATTATCTCGACCGACGCATTTCTTTGCTTTCCCCGGTGACTTAGAGTCGCTTACAATCATTGGATGACTCTTCTTCACCTCAACTTGAGACTTGGCTATCTTGAGTTGACTTGATCGATACTTTACTCACCGCATCTCACCGCTCCTTCATCGAGTTCCCGTCTTCTCTTCTTTGCCATACTCAAATGCCTTGCAATGCAGAGTCTTCCTTCTAGTCTCTAGTTGTCTTCTTGCATGTTTAGGCATAGTTGACTTAACTCACTTGACCAAACCCTATTTATTACAATGCAGTTTACAACAAAAATGGGGTGCCAACTTCCTATTCTAAGTTTTTACATGGCATTCATCAAAATCTAAACAATAAATTTCCCAACAATTTCCCCTTTTTGATGATGCCAAAACTTAAGACATTCAAAATGTAAATAGCAAAGATACATACGTAGATAGTGCATTCACAAAGAATGTATGCGTAGAATTAATCCTTTTATTGATCATAACATTCTTGTCCTTTACACAATCACATAAAAGTGTATCGAGCAAACATCTATGTCTACGCAAAAATAGAGAATTTTCATATTTATTACGTAAGACTTACATAAAATGTATTTACATAGTAAAATACATGAAGGGGTGGACAACAACACTTCATCTCCTTCGCTTCCTCCTTCTTTCTTCTTCTTCTTCACTCTGTCATCTTCTTGTCTTCTTTTCTTTTTCTCATCTTCACCGCTTTTCTTTTTCTTTTCATACGTCTTCCCGGCAAAGCTTCATCTCTTCTTATTCTCTCTTGTCTCTCCTCCCATAGCTGAGTTTGTCTTTTATTTTCTTCTTCAATTCTTTTCACATACTCAAAGATTGTTCTTAGCCACTTGCAGATTGGCTACTTCGTCAAAACCAGCCCAGTAGATCCCACCTTTCTTGCCTGGATCTATATACTCAATATTTTTGGGCAGAGGTCTAGGTATGAAACCTCTTCCTCCACCACTGCTTCTTCCTTTTCCTCCTCAGGCGTATGTTGTACGGGGTCTTCTTTCTTCCCACTGAGTGACCATCGGAGTGACCAGCAGAGCGATCGCAGAGTCCTGTCGCTGTCGCCTTCTTCACATAGTGTAAGACACTTTTCCCAAGATAAGTCCTGTGCTTGAGCCATGGACATGTTTGCGAAGTATCCTTCGGATGCGAGCGTTTTAAATTCATCAACCGATCTTGCTCGATTCCGACATCCGAGATGGCATAAGTGTCTCTCGCTTCACGGAATGCCTCCATGTTGTTTGAAATATCCATAACTCGGGCATTCATCCTTCCTTCCACTTCCTCCATCCCTCGCTTCAATCAGTTTTTCTCTTGTCGGCCATAGGTACAAAGCAGAGTGTTGGAGTGGCGAGTCACCGGGAGTTTGCTTGATAATATCATCTCGTGACAAGACCTTGTTGGGGGTTTTTGCAATCATCAAGGTTACATCTCTCGATCCTTCCCCTCAACAGACTTCCCTTTCTTTTCTCTTGAAACTTCCTCACTGCCTTTCCCTTCACAAATGCTTCCTCATTCTCGCCTTCGATCCCTTCAGCGCTTTTATGTATTCCTCTTCCCCCCTTTTTGGCATCATCAAAGGAGAGAGGAACCCTTGGAAACAAACTAGCGAGTAGGAAGTCGAGTCTGCTGATAGCCAAGTTCTGCTTCGAGTCTGCTGCGGAGTATGTGGCGCGAAACTCAGAGCGAGTAGCGTTGGATTCAGCTTTAATTAACTTCATCTCAGCCATGAGAAGGCTGAATTTTCGATCCATGTTTTCTTCCATACGCAGGAGCTCATTCTTATTTTGCTCACGCAGCAGCTTTATCTCCGCAGTGTGAGATTCATGCATGTGCTCAATGTGTTCTCTCAATTTTGTCTTTGCATCAGCATTCTCACCGCTGACCAACAACTTGTTGAACAATGTTCTCGAATATCTAGCTTGTTCCACAAGCATTGTTTCTTCTTTGCCACCACTCCCGGATTCTGACTATTATGCCTCTCAAGTCAGCAGTAAGGTTGGCATCTCTATTATCCAGTCTCATGTCCATCGAGGCTTGGTGCCTCTCCATCCGCTCAATTTTAGCAAATAATGCTTTGAACACCTCCCCGAACTTCGCTTGTTCCTCATTGCGGTGACGACCAAGCGCCAAAATCATAGTCACCGAACGATGGTGTCCGATGGGATGACAGGATCTGTCTGCGTGGAAGCGATCGCGATCTCTTTTCTCGACTCTTCGGGAGGTCGGGTACCTCTAGAGAGAAGGGAAATGATTCTACAAATGGATCATCACGAGCAACTGGAATTTGTTCAATGATGAGTGGTGCTCGTGAAGTTCCTTGTGGAGTCGAACCTGCTGCAGCTTGGGGAGCCCGTGCGGTGGACTCTGTTTCACCGGGTCTGTTGTGAAGTTGACCCGACTTTGCGAGCCTCACTTGTCTCAACAGCCTTCGTTGGTCTCAAATTGGTTTTTCCACATGAGTTGACTGGTCCTCGACCTTATCAGAAGCGTCATTGGACGATGGTGAGATTTCCATGGGTGGCTCATCATCAAAGTTGAAAGTTTGATGAGACTTGAGGTCAGACTTACTCGTGGTTGGAACATCCTCACCGAGTCTTTTGGATCGATCACGGGGATGACTCACCATCGTCTCCTTCCGATCCCGCAAAGGTTACATCGTGGTTATCTTGGGAATCGTGAAGTGCACTTATCTCCTTTTCGATGGATCAATGATAGCAGGAGGGATGTTCGATTTCAACTTCTTTACCCCGGAAGTCACAACCTCCCGTTGGCCTTCATTACCTCCTCCTCCTCGCCTCAATCGCAGTGAGGCCTTGACATCCCTTTCGACAAAGGTGTCGATTGTCTTAGGGTCTTCATGCGGTGGCATCCATTGAGTCTCAACTCCATGGATTGCACTTTCGTCGCCTGCAGTGTTAACTCCCGGGGATGTTCCTTCCTCGTGCCTCGATCGCATCGCATCGCGCGTCATTAGCCTTCAAAGCAAGTGAGTACCTCCGAGACAGTCTCAACTGCTCGAGCCTCGTCGATGACAACTTGCTGTGTACTCTGTGTTTGTTCCTTCTCCACTTCGCCTCCTAGATTCATTGTGGAGTCACCGCAACATCATCCGACCTTATTGCAAATGGAGGAGTTTCCCCTCACCGGCACACCACCGAGTGACTTGGATTGGGGTCACTCGTCTCCGGACTCCCTGCTTCCCATTGAGTATTCACCATTGGGGCGGTGGTAAGACACCTTCATTAGGGGTTAGCTCGACCGGGTCCCCACTATCCCGGTTTCATCGCCATTTCCCTTAGTTTCTTCTTCCGAGTGAGTGGGGAAGTGGTGGCAAGAACAACGGTGGCAATATCTTTGCACCACTCCCATCGGGTCTATCTCCACCGTGTTTTGGAGGACTTCTCCGTCCCTCCATCATTCTTTGCTCATGAATGATTCTCGATTCTTCCATTGCTTGCTGCATTTGCAACTCTTTTATGGCAAAGAAATAGGTCTCAGTCCTCATCACTTTCTCGATAGGATGTCAAGGTGAGGATGTGTATGTTTTGTGGTGTCGGTGATAGGGCGATGTTGGCCTTCTCACGTGCCTCTGCGTCCTCACCGCTTTAGCCCGTTCATTTTCTTTTTTGAATTTCCGGATATTTATGCAATTATCCTCGTCAAGGGCTTGCAAAGATCGTGTCCACCTCAAGAAATATGAAGAGTTCTTCTTCCTCAAAGAATGAACTCGGATATTGAAACCGCACTGGATAGGCTCAACTTCCATTTTCTCCACTCGCAGACGATTTTGGATGTCTAGATACAATGGAGAGTGCATGATTACATCGTCTTCATCATCCTCTTGCCGCCCTCGTTTCCGGGCATTGAAGGTAGCGACTTCGTTGCTCGACACCTTCAAAGACCTCCCCTTACGATGGAGAAACAACTCACAATAGGTGATTTGGTTGTCTCGGTTGTGCCTTGTTCCTCACTTGCTCGACTACAAAATGGTCTTCAAGTTGCCTCTGCGATCACCTCAAAGAGACTTGGCCATTTCATCAAGCACTTCGAGGCTCTACTTCTCCAAAGCTAGCCTCGGTATCTTTTCCACCGAGTGGTCGACTCGGCCAGCTTCTCAAGCTCGGAACGCTTGAAAATTCTTCTCCTTCTTCTTGTTTGAACTAGAGGGATTTCTCGATTCGACAAGGTTTCTTCCGAGTCTTGGGCGGGGCAGGGGCTGGTGTTTGTTTTCTTCTCGAGGAGCCGCCGTCTTGGCTTATCGCTTCTCCTCTTCTTAATGACCTGGAGAAGGTATTTGGGATTCCTTCTTGCACGGCTCACAGGGCAAGAGACACGGCTGCGGGGCGGCGTGACTTACTGCAGGGGCGGAGTAGATTTCTTTTTCTTTCTTTGCAGAGCAGCAGCTTCTCTTTAGCAAATGCAGGGGTAGCCTTCTTCTTTGGTGGAGAGGAGACAAATGTATCTTCAGGGTCACCGATTCCCCCTCACTTGTATCACTCTCTTAGCGTAGGCTCTCTTCTCTGCGCCTGAGAGGTTTGGGATCGAACATCCTCTTGTTTACATGGAACACCTTTCCATGTCCAAGAGGGACTCCTTTACCTCCATCACCGCCAATCACTGCATCGTATCACAGGGATCCTCCAAATGCTCAATTCTCCTTGAAGGATTTCTTCCCTACATTCTAGCAGAGTCTGCTGTAGACAAACTCAGCCCACTTCACTTTCTTTTCCTTCAATGATCGCAGCCATTACGATCAATTTCGCTGACAATTGGTCAAAGTCGCCAAATTTGATGTCTATGCATTTGGCAACGATGTCCAACAATTTGTGGTAGTCCTCCTTCAAAGAAACCTCTTGTTAGTCAGTAGACTATCTTTTCAAGATAGTCGGTCTTGGCTACTTCCTTCCAAGCAAAGCGACCAAGTCAACATCGCCTTCATTGATTTCTCGGTTCTCCTTCCGCCTAATCGAGCGGTGTTCTCGCCAAATCCTTGGCAAAGTGATGAACTCCTTCCCGTGAACAGAGGATTTGATCCCCTCATCGTGAATCTCGGCATTCACGTAGAATCGCGCGACCTCTTCCACATAGGTCATCGGAAAGTCCATCGCCGAAAATGGTTTTAGCCTCCATTTCGAGTTTTTCAAATGATCTTCTTTATGAGGGCGTCATCGGACCCTGTTTGACCATACCCTCGAAATCCACAAGACACGGTGTGGATTTGCTTTCCTAGCTTGACAAAATCATGAGTGGATGCTATTTTTCAGTATTTTACCGAATGAAACTTAGAAAGTGATTTGAAGATTGATAGGGTTTTTTAGAGAGTTTTTGCCTTTGCTTCTGAGAGAGAGAAGTGAACAGTTTTCGGTAATGTGTGAGAGAAACGGACGAAAATGGTTAAAGTATGGTTCCTGAAAGGACGTGCAGGTGGTTTTTGAAATGTGATCAAAATCAACGGCTTAGATTTTCCACGCCGATTAGCATTTAATGACTCGTATATAATGCGGCAGCATTTATATCCAATCATAAGCTTGGTGTGCAGCTTTTGCCTGTACACGTCATAATTATGCTGACGTCATTCTTAAAAACATTCCCGCTTAGTAAAAACGACTGCGTTTTTGTTCCTTTGCTCATAAATGACGCAGCTTATCGCTTAGCTGATTTAACTCTTCTTCTCACAGCTTCTCCTAGTGACTCACCGTCACCTAACTCCTCGATGCAAACTGTCTTCCGATATGGTCGATTCACTTAGGCGATTTGAGAGTTCAACTCTTTTTCCTTTTTCGTGTTTTCATTTCTTTTCTTTGAGTTTTCTCGAGTGTCACCACCAATTAACCCTAACTCATGCTTGAGTTCTTCAAATCTTGACTCACATAATGGTTTTGTGAATATGTCACCAACCGTTTATCGCTTGAAATATATTCCAAGGTGATGTCCTTCTTTTCAACATGATCTCTTATGAAGTGATATCCGACATCGATATGCTTTGTTCTTAAGTGCAACACATGATTTTGAGTGATTGCAATTGCACTTGTGTTATCACACATGATTGGAATTTCCTTTTCTTCAACTTCATAGTCTCTCACTGCCTCGTCCATAGGACTTGGGCACAACAAATTTGCCAACAACTATGTATTCTCGTTACCGTAGAGGTGGCTATTGAATTTTGCTTTTTTGCTAAACTAGGAAATTAGCCTTGTTTCCAAGCATTTGACATGTGCCTGAGGTGCTCTTCCCGTCAACTCTACATCCAAAGATAGTCGAGTCCGAATAGCCAATTAGCTTGAATCCACCTTCCCTTTGATACCATAAGCCAACTTCTTGCTTCCTTTCAAATATCTCAAGATTCTCTTGTCCGCAATCACGTGGCTTTCTTTTGGAGCAGATTGAAATCTTGCACATACACCTACAAAGAAAGGTGATGTCCGCCCGCTTTGTGAGATAGAGCAATGATCCAATAAGTGCTCAGATCTTGTTTGATCTACAGCCCGCCATCCGCATCCATATCCATTTTGATCGATGTATTCATTGGTATTTTCACGAAGACTTCTCTTCCATACCAAATTTCTTCATTAAATCTCTCGTGTATTTTGTCCGACTTATGAAGGTTCCATCCTTCACTGCTTTTTTCACTTGAAGTCCAAGGAAGAATGTCGCTCTCCCATCATGCTCATTTCGAATTTGCTTTGCATGAGGTTTGAAAATTTATCACACACTCTTTTGTTTGTGGATCCAAAAATAATGTCATCCACATATATTTGAACAAGCAATATACTCTTCGCATCTTGAATTCTGAAGAGTGTTCTATCCACTTTGCCTTTTGTGAATCCGTTCCCAGTCAAGAATTGTGACAATGTGTCATACCATGCTCTGGGTGCCTGTTTCAATCCATATAGAGCTTTCTTGAGTTTGTATACCTTATCGCCAAGAGTCTTCTGCTCAAATCCTGGAGGTTGTTCAACATACACTTCTTCTTCCAATAAACCATTAAGGAATGCACTCTTTACATCCATCTGATATACAATAAAATTCTTGTGAGCTGCATAGGCAAGAAACATCCTTATAGCTTCCAATCTTGCTGCAGGGGCAAATGTTTCATCAAAATCTATCCCTTCTTCTTGGCAATACCCTTTGGCTACTAATCTTGCTTTGTTTCTTACCACAGAACCTTCCTCGTTCATCTTATTTCTGAACACCCATTTAGTGCCAATAACATTTTGATGGGTGGGTCTTTGAACTAATTCCCATACTTTATTTCTTTCAAACTCGATTCACTTTTCTTGCATAGCTTGAATCCAATGTGTCCCATCCAATGCTTGTGACACATCTTTAGGCTCTATTTGTGAGATAAAACATGTGAACATAGCTTCTTGTTGAGTTCGATCTTGTCTTGACACCTTCTCTTATATCTCCAATGACTAGTTCTCGTGGATGGTCTCTCGGCATCTTACATCAAGGTTGGAGTAAGTTAGCCGGATTCGATCGTCTTGTAGCTATGTTGCTTTGATCGCCTCTCTCGTCATCACTTAGCCGCAGATTTTCCAAATGTTTTTGAGACTCACTATCTCATCTTCATCCGGGTTTATAATTCCAAATTGACCAAAGATAGGGACTCTTCTCGCATGGTTGGTTGATTCACTTTATCACCGACTCTTCAATGTCTTCTCCATTTACATTTGGCTCATCAAACACCACATGAATGGATTCCTCTCAGTAACCATAGTTCTCTTGTTGAGTACTCAGTAGGCTTTGCTTTCACCGAGTATCCCAAGATACCTTCATCGCCTTTAGCATCAAAAGCCTTCAAATTATCTTTGCCATTATTATGGATGAAGCATTTACATCCAAATATTCTAAAATATGCAACATTTGGTTTTCTCCCCGTCCAAATCTCATAGGGAGTCTTTGTCACCTGTCTCTGTTTATCATGCATCTATTTTGAGTGTAGCATGTTGTGTTTATTGCTTGACCCAAAATCTTTTAGGTAGCCCCGTCTGACTAACATGGTCCTTGCCGCTTCTTTTTTGAGAGTTCTATTCCTTCTTTCTCGCAACTCCATTCTCACGTGGAGTCCTTGCTGCAGTGCAATTCATGACCAATACCATTTTCTATACAATATTGAGTTATTATACCATTGACAAACTCGCCTCAGGATCTTATTTTGATAATGGCTTGCTCTTCTCATTTTGAATCCTCTTCATCACCGTGGTAGTTTCTCGTAGAGTTTCTTTCTTCTTACACATGAATATTGTCCATGTATATCTTGAGTAGTCATCTACTACCACCAAGGTGTATTTCTTCCCACTTATGCTAGCTGGTTCAACTGACCAAATAGATCCATATGTAGCGATGCAATATTCTTGTTGAAGATGGACATGTCTTTTCTTTAAATGGTGATTTGATTTGTTTTCCCTTCCGACATGCATCACATATACTCTCTTTCTTGTATACTCGAGTCCGAAGTCCTTCCACAAGATTGCTTCGCAAGCTTGTTAATAGTTTTGAAATTCAGGTGACTCACTTCTTGTGCACACCAACTTGATTCACCAGGTTTTTGCTAATAGACAGGGTGTTGGGTGTTGCGGTTGACCAATCCACGACATACATGTTCTTTTGTCCGCATCCTTGCAACACAACTTCATTCGATTCAAGATCCTTGATTTGGCATATACCCATGTTAAATCCAACATTATAACCCTTGTCACGAGTTGGTCGATGCTTAGCAAGTTGAAGTTGAGTCCTTCAACATATGCAACATCTCGTGATTTTTAATCCATTTTTCTTGATGGATCCAATGCCTCTTATTTCTCCCCGAGCTTCATTTCCTCCAAATATGACTTTTGCACCTCGACTTCCTTGAATTTTGACAGATTTTTCTTGTTTCTGTCATATGTCCGGAATGTACCACTATCCATGTACTAGGTTCCTTGGCACTCGCTTGTTCCTTGAACATGCAAACAAGGAAATTAAGTTTTAGGCACCCATACTTGTCCGGTCCCGAGGGAT
Organism: Rehmannia glutinosa; assembly: GCA_016081115.2. NCBI lineage: Eukaryota > Viridiplantae > Streptophyta > Magnoliopsida > Lamiales > Orobanchaceae > Rehmannia > Rehmannia glutinosa. The sequence goes on along the minus strand of CM071930.1, from coordinate 8,149,592 downwards.
TAGTATTGTAAGATGATCCAACCAACCTATAGCCAAATGGTTTGACTCTAAGGGGTTGCCATCTATCGCTGCCATAATCATAATTAATTTTGGCAAATTGCTTGGGGATTCTAGGTTCATACAAATTGCTCTTTTTGTCTGTATGCCTGTATATGTGTTTTAGTAATTGTCTTCTTTGGGTAGTTGTGATATCTCCGAGTGTAGTGCCTAGGTGCATATGTGTGTTTGATGAAAGATCTTATACCTTTGGAATGGCCTTTCTTGAGTTCTGGCCTTTGCCATTTTGCTTATATTCCATAGGTCTTTGCTAATAGTTCACATTATTCCAATCACTTGCTTGGGTATTTTCTACCATTCCCTTCATATGTATTTCTTTTATAGAGCTTATGGGGTTTTGGTAGCTGTTTTTTCTTTACTGAGTATTTCTGTTTGGAGTTTTCAAGAACTCCCTACCGATTTCTTCTCACCGTCCTCTCGACTCTCAACCGGCATTTTTTTTCTTTTCCTTTATAACCAAGGCCAATTTGTTTGTAATTGTGCTTTGGGATAAATGTGTGTGCACCATTTTGATTTTTGGATTTTGAGATACTTCATTGCTAGAAGATTCTTTTTCTAAAATCACTTTTGGAGCTTGACATAGCACAGAGGAATTAAATCCTAAGCCTGTCTTGTCTCCACATTCTCTTTGACTCATAATAAGATCATCCAATGATTTAGATGCCTTAGTGAATGAGGTAATCACATTTTTGAGGTCATTTTCCCTCTTTTCTATAGCAAATTTTTTTTATTAGCTTAGCATTTTCGATCTTTAAACTTTCATTCTCATCACTATTTGACTTAGAGTACTCTTTTTTTAGTCACCGTGAGTTTTGCTTTTAGTAGACTGTTTTCCTCATTTAGTAGTGTGTGTGATGATTTAATGTGTTCAAAATCTTTCATCATTTTGCCTAATGAATCATAAAGATCGGTGTGGGTGATGAAGTGTGTGTGTCACAACCACTATCACTAGAATCGAGTGTGATGAGTTAGAGTGTACCTCATCTTCTTGGTCGTCGGTTGGTCTTGTTCTTGGCCATCAAACGGATCAAGCGCTTCTTCTTCGAGTCATTTGAGTAGTCGGCTTCACTACTCTCACAATCATTGTGTCTCTTGACTTGGGTTTCAATTGTTTCGGCAGTCTCTGCACCAACATTGCCTTTTTCTTTTCTTGTCTTATTTCTCAAGACCTTTCTTTCTTTCTTCATTCCCGTATTTGTTGACTACATGATATGCGCAATCAATGGCATAGTGACTGGTTGCCTACAATTCTGAGATAGATTTTCAACCTTTTGATCACTCTTTCCATTCTTGGATTGTCACCTTTGATATTCAAATTTTTGATGCTCGTTCTCTTGGTTGGCCTATCTTCCCTTGACTTGGAGGAGATGAGTGTATTCTAGAGGATTCGCCCTTGCCTCTCTTGTAGTTCTTATTGAAGAACTTGTTAACCCTTTTAACCATCGTGGCTATTTCCTCTTGGTCAATGACTTTTTGACCTCACTCTCTTGCCATCCTTAACAATTAGAGCAGTTGTTTTGGGTACAAATTGCCTCTTCCTCGGTCTTTTCTTCTCACTCAAATTCGTAGGCTTTGAGATCCGAGAATAGCTCATGGTTGGATGTCTTGGATAGGTCCATGGAGTGTCTCATGGCCATGACTTTCATATCCCACTCGGTTGGGAGACTTCTTAGAATCTTCATACACATTTTCTTCTCGTATATTCTTTTCCAAGTGCGTATAGCTCGTTGGTAATTTCGTGAACCGAGCATCCAGCTTGATCCAGGGTCTCTCCTGCGATCATTTTGAAATTTTCAAATTTCGTACAACCACCGATAATTTATTTTCCTTGATTTGCTTCCGAGCCTTCACAAATCAATGTTAGCTTGTCCTGCATTTCTTTAGCCGTTTTGCATGATTTGACTTTATTGAACATGGCTTTGTCCAAGGTTTTGTAAAGAATGTCCTTGGCCACATTGTCCAGGTTATATCCTTTTCTCTCATCATTTGTCCATTCAAATCTTGGTTTTTCAACTATGACCGTCCGGGAGCAACATCCTCTTCACCTTCAAATTTGCCGCAGCTCTCTCCTTACAAAGTGTTTCACTTTTAAAATTTGCGTGGCCCATCCTCTATCACTATCCACATCTCATCATGTAATGCCGATAGATGAGCCTCGCATACGAATTTTCCAATCATCAAATTCTTCAATTGTGAACATAGGGATGCGTGTCAAATTTGCTTCCATGATAATAACTTTGATGATAAAAAGAGTTTTGAAAACTTAAGTACTAAAACAGACTTTGAAAAAAAAATTTGGAGATCTAGTTCAGTAACCAGTGCGGAAGGCTCAATGAACCAACCGCTCTGATACCACTTGTAGGTCCCAAGGGGTGTGAGTGTAAGGTTTAGAAGGAGGGGGTTGAATAAACCTTACCAACTTTTCGATTTAGTCATTTTAAATATTCAGAGTTAATACTTCACAAAAGTCCTTGATGGACAACTAAGTTAGTTAATCAAATAGAGTTAGTTACTCAACAGACTGATCGAGCCGTTGATAGAATAACTCAACCTGTTTTGACTAAAGACTTAACTCGACCGTGATTTGTTTTCATTGGAAGACTTTACACCCTTAAATTTGGTTTAGTATTGATTTAATACTTGGTTTTAGTACTTAGAGATTATCGTGTGGATAGCAAATTTATCAAAGAGTTAAATAAATAAGGTGCAGAAATTTAAGTCTTTGAAATGTAAATGACACAATAAGTTTTTATAGAGGTTCAAGATGGGGTAATTCTTCTACTCCTCTCGTCTCCAACTCCTGGAGGAATCCACTAAGTATTGATCAAGATATACAGTGGTAATAACCCGATACAAGTCTTGATCACACAAACCGACTTGATCCTTTGGGACTCATCGAGATGCCTTGGTCACGCAGCTGCTTCTCGTGACGACTCAGCCTTCTTCACAGGGCATTGCCTTGCTTTGCTACTACAGCCCACTTGCTCAAGCTCTTTGGATTTGATCACGAAGCCCTCCAAAAACTTGAGACTGGTTCGACCTTGAACCTTCCTACAATCCTCCGTGGAATGTAGACCCCTTGATTCTTCAACAATTTCCTCTTCAACTGATTGAAGTTATCTTTCCTTCACAAGTGAGTGTTGGATTGATTTTCTTCGTAATGTAGACTTGAGGATTAATCTTGAATGATTTGAGAATATTTTTGGTTACAGTTCAAATGTTTTCTTGAATGTTCGTGGTTCGTAACCTTCTCTCGTAGTCATTCCTCGCCTTTTATAGTGATCTTTCAAAAATCGCCCGTTGAAGAGATAGCTTATTTTTGAAAGTCACTTGTGGTCGTTGGCTTGTCTTGTTGCGATCCTTGAATTGCCACTTCCTCGTATGAATTGTTCTTCACTTTTCGTAGTTCGACATGGTGCAGTGCTTCCCATTGGTTTATTCCTTTTGCACGTTTAGAACTCGAGCGCGATTCGAGAAAGGTAGTATGGAGGTATTACTTGTTTAAGTAATTCCCTTGATTTCTATGCAATGGATCTTTTCCATTTATCTAGACTTGATCGCATTTCCTTGCTTTCCCCAGGTGACTTAGAGTCACTTACAATCATCGGATGACTCTTCTCACTTCAACTTGAGACTTGGCTATCTTGAGTTGACTTGATCGATACTTTACTCACCGCATCTCACCGCTCCCTTCATCGAGTTCCCGTCTTCTCTTCTTTTGCCATACTCAAATTGTCTTGCAAAGCAGAGTCTTCCTTCTAGTCTCTAGTTGTCTTCTTGCATGTTTAGGCATAGTTGACTTAACTCAAATGACCACCCTATTTATTACAATGCGCTTTACAACAAAAATGGGGTGCCAACTTCCTATTCTAAGTTTTACATGGCATTCATCAAAATCTAAACAATAAATTTCCCAACACCTTTTGTAAAATTATTTTGCAAAAATAGCTAAGTCTATCAAACCATATACGGGGTACTTGTATCAACCGTACGAGGCCTTTTTATAAACATCATTTGGCCTAAAAAATTTAAACTCCGATAGACTTCTATTTGAATAAAACCATTTAGAAAATTGGATTTAACATCCATTTGGTAAAGCTTGAAATTTTCTCAAAACAAGAATGGTCAAGTAAAGTGCAAATAACTTCTAAATGTGCTATGACTGCAAATATTACATCAAAATCATTACCCTCTTCTTGACAATATCATTGAGCTACTAACCTTGTCTTGTTCATCAAACTTGTTGCGAAATATCACAAATTTCTGCAAAATCTTAACAAGATATTTTGCACACAAGCATAGTAATATCGAATAATAGATACACTATTTTAAGCACCACATACTATGCATCATCAAGAGTCTAATAAATCATTCAAGTTCAAATAAGCTTAAGAAAGCTACATAAGATTTCTTTTGAAATATGAAAATACGAGAGCACATAGTTGAGACCTATATCACAAGAATCATATGAACAAGAGCTTTGACATAAACATCCAAGAATAATGGCATTTATATGTTCAATAAAATGCATAACTAGAAGATCAATTTTTTTATCAAAACAAAATATAACCCTATAAAAATCTTGGATAAAACAAGCTATGTTAAATAATGCATTCTCAAAAATCAAAACATCCTCTTAATGGCACTTGTATAAAATAAGCACATAGGCATATGGCACAACATGTATCGAGTCTATGAGATGAATAACAATAATGAGCGTACCTCGATAGTTCATGTTTCTCTTGATATATTACGAGTAGATAACCAAATGTAGAGAGATATGTAAATCCTACACAATTCTTAAACTAATTTTTGCATAAACACAATAATACATGTGTAGGCTAAGCAATAAGAGATATCTTAAGCATGCTTGTGCTATATAACTACATAGGAGATAATAAACCACATAAGTCTAATTAAATGCACAAGGGTTTTAGAAACATCATGCAAGGTCTTCTTTTCAAAAATATTTTCAAACTCACAAATATATTGAAGACCTAAATTTAAAAAAAAATTAAACTCATTTTGAAAAAAACATTTTGCAATTTAGACGCAAATAAAAATATGCAAGAAAATAAAATGCATATTTAAATAGAGAGATACGGTTTACCAATTTTGCCATTTCCATGGGTTGTGCCGTTCACATTGTTGATGGTATCTTCCCTTTTGAAAGTCATTTTGTTGATGATAACTCTTCCTATTGCTCCATTTCCAAGGATTATGTCTTCCCCATTTTTTATTATATCCTCTTCTTGGAAATTTACTTTGTTGAAAATGTTTTCTCCTTCTTTAATCAAATGAGATGTTCATTTGATGTCTCCTTGGCGGCATGAATTTTCTTCGATTATTAAACCGCCGGGTACCTAAAATGACATTGTTTTGTGGTACCCTCAAGTGCTTGGGTCCTTTGGGATTAGTCTTGGGACTTTTAGGTCTCCAACAATAATTAGAGCTATTTCTAGCCCGACAAGCATTTACCGTATGACCCTTCTTACCGCAATAAAAGCAAGTAGCATCACTAATATGCATAGGAACTCGATTTCTTTTCATATGATTTATACCATTAGGCTCATGATCAAGTTTACTATTCAAAGTATCACAATCATAAATATTCACAACATTGGGCAATTTATTGGTACTCAAGTTGGATTTAGATAAATCATTTTTCATGCAATTAATATCCTCAACAAGAGTACTATTTTCTTTTTCAAGGTTTCTAACCTTGTCAAGTGTGGTGGTGTGAGCACATGATAGTGATTCATAGGAAGTAAATAAACTATCCTTTTCATTCTTCAAAACATTGAATTCCTTTTTCAAATTTTTGTACTTAATAAGTAAATTTTGGAATTCATTTTGAAGATCATCAAAATCATTTTGCAAATCACTATAATCATTTTGAATAACAATATCATAGGAAGTAGAGGGTTTAAGACATACCTCGTTTTCTTCTTCGATGTCCATAAAACATTTTTCGACTACTTCATAGTTGGAAGTTGTAAAAGGCTTGTTCCTTAGATTTGAACTTGTATCCCTTTGAGAAGTAGATGATTTTGTTTGACTCCTTTCATTTGCAAATACTCCATAGATGGCTTCTAATTTTTGCCATACTTCATGTGCCGATCGAATTCCTACAATATGTTCATATTCCAAATTAGTATGTGAACAATACAAAATATTGAGAGTTTTACCATTTAAGGAGATGATTTTCTTCTCTTCATCATTTAGCTCTTTGAGGCCTTTGGAGATGTGTGGTGTGTCTATCATTGGAATAGATTCTCCATTTATGACGATGTTCCAAATATCGAACCCGCAACCTTGTAGATAACATTCCATTCTTTCTTTCCAAAATATAAAATTTTTGGAATCAAATAGAGGTGGCTTGGTGGTGGAGGTGCCGGTAAGATGAGCTTCGTTCGTAGCCGACGATCGTTCCTCTTCACTCGCGATGTGAAACGAGCTTGCCAAAGAGTTTTGCTTTGATACCACTTGTAAGTCCAAGCGGCTACGATAATCTAGAGGGGGGTGAATAGATTATCTCCATCTTTTTGATTTTACCCTCTTTTTCGAACAAAACAAGCCAAGACAATATAGAAGGTGCGGAATGTAAACAACACAAGCCGATTTATAGAGGTTCAACCCACCTAGGGCCTAATCCTCTACCACCCCAGTATATCCGGGATTGATTTCAAAAAGAAAAAAGATTTTATTAATTACCAAAATTAATACAACACCAACTTACAACAACACCTTGAAGAGCACCACACTCTTCTTCAACACCACCTTTGAGATTACCACAATCTCTCATGGAGATTACCACAATCTCCAATGGCACCTTGTGAAGATTACCACAATCTTCAACCTTGAAGAATACCAAATTCTTCAACACCTCAACAAGAAGATTACTACAATCTTCTCACACCTAACACCTAGATCACCCAAGTGTGTTCTTACCACAAGAACACTCACAAGGATATCTTGTGTTGAATGATAACCCAAAAATTCAAGATTACAACTCGATAATGAATTATACAATTGAGTGCAAGTGTAATCAAGAATAGCCTAGACCTTAAGAATGTGAAAGTGATAAGCTAGGCAAATTACAACAAGAAATAAGACAATGTAAGAACAAGTGTATTCTTGAGTGTATCTTGTTGTGTTGTAGTTTTCTCTCTTATTGTTGTGCTTCAAATCTTCCTCTATTTATAGGACATAATTGATCCTTGATAGGCTCCCTCTTGGAATCGATATCTACAAAAAATTGCAATTAAAATCAAGATTATAGCATGTTAGAAATCAATCCCACAATTTAGAGAAAAGTCATCATTGCACAACCATTAGAATTTTGTTGTCAAACATTAGATGGCCGTCGCCGCGAGAAATAGACGCGTTTGAAAATAAGAACACAATTTTACACAGGGCGGCGGCCGATGGGGGTCCGACCGGTCACCCTAGGGTCCAACCGGTTGCCCTCTTCAAAGAATCGAGACAGAGAAGTTTGCAAATTTGAACCAACCTTACACGGCCGCCCTATAGGGTGACCGGTCACCACCATTTTCTCGCAAACATGAAGTTTTCTGCTTTTGCACAACTTTCGTGCGGGTTGCCTTATACGGCGACCTAGGTTAACCTCAAAACAAAAGTGTTGTCTAATTTTATATCGAAAATAAACTTCAAGAAATACTCCAAAAAATAGTGAAAACATTTTAGACCGATCGGAGTATTTAGACAACATTTGGAAACATTGTTTGGATGTAAAAACCCATTGATACAAAATAATTAAATGTGTTGTCCAATTTTTGTCGAAAATAAAACTTGAAGAAATATTCTGGAAAATATTAAAACCATTTTAAATCATTTAGGAGTATTTGGACAACCTTTAAAACCATTGTTTTGGTATAAAAACAAAATAATCAAAATCATGATGAAACCATTTATCAAACACATTCCAACTCCATTTGTCCGCAGGTAGGTATAAGTGCGATGGGTTACCCGATGTAGCAGTGGAGGATGAGGGAGAGGGAAAGCATATTTACAAAGATGGCTACTCCTGGGTTCTTGACACCGATCCATATGGCGAGTGGGTTCGCAGAATGGAGTACAATCAGCCCGCATCAACCTCCAACTCTGTAAAGAGCACTGCTGCATCCAAACCGGGTGACAACCCGTAGTACCCTTGCATTTTCTCATAACCAATGGATGCTTTCTCAGTTTAATTGTGTTTTGTAATCTTTAAAAAAAAAGACGGTTGTCGTACGTATTTGTATTTAGGATTGGCTAATTTTGACGCCTAAATCCATGTATTTGCCAATCCACCACGTCGGCTTATAGTAGTTGGGAAACTACGTAATATTTGCTCACATGCATTAGGGTTATGCATGTATTTGTGCTTTCTTTATGTTTGGAATGTACGTTGTCTTATTTTGTCTAGGTCCATTGTGGTAATATGACTCACTTTGTTCATATGTAATTGTGTCGTGCAGATGTCAATAACATTCCTGACTAATTTTTACAGTTCGTAGCACACTATAGGTGGTTTTAAACATTTCCCTGCATCTCCAATTGTTCTAAGTATTTATTTCCTATTTAACGTATAACCAAACATATTTTGACCATTTAAGTTATAGGTCAATTTTTTTTGCATGGCACAATAGGGGGTGGGCACTGCAAATGGCTATTAATTACCCCTTGTCATTTTCCATAATTTTCAATTCTTTAATTTAAGGTAATACTCTCTAAAATGTTCGATGCGGGCAAATAACATAATAAAACTATAGTATTACACTACAGATATCCAAATACCGACAGGGGTTTATGTACGAAGTCATGTAATTAAATTTAATTCTATTTTCACTCACATAATAATTTAAACATAACAATGTGTTAACCTATGTGCAGTCTCTGAAACTATAAAATTGTAATTAATAAATTAATAATGTGCCCTCAAATACAACATGTAAAAACCTTCTAATACTGTCAAGTACAAATATTTGTTTATTTGGTATTTGTACAAAAAGGTGTAACAGTAATACATAAAAATATGTATAGTCTCATACAAATGTGGATAGATATTCATTAATTTACATTCCAAAATGACAAGATGTGTCAGCATTACAATTTATTGTATTAAATTTCTAATTATACATATTATGTGTCCCCTATTAACATATTCCTAGATCCGTCCCTGATTACAAGGAAGTTGCCTGAATTGGGTGCAACGTAATCTGTAAGCGGTGTCCAGCATATTGACGATCCAAAGTATTACTAAAACTCCCAGTGTAAGTCACAGTTTAATGTGTCAAATAATTATTGTGCCCCTTCGGTTTCCAATGCCATCATTTCTCATTAGTAAACCGTGGAATAAGTAAACTTGATTCACTTGTCCCGTAATCCCATTGGCTGATGCAAAAGGTACGTGCAACCTTATCAGATTCCATACTAATCTTGTGATATGGATTTGAAGGGTTTTTTAATTTTATGTTTTAGTGTGAACGTTCTGACTCCTACACACGGTCTATATAACCCTCTGCACATTCAAATATTAGTACCAAAATTCTAGAGTCTTTTGTTGTTTATATTATCTATTTTGTTTGACCAGATACAAAATGCCCCAATCTAAACCCATAAGTTTAGTGGATATGGATCGAGATGATGAATGGACCAACTACGAGACCGTCAAGCTGCTACATTTTCTGTTGAAGGAGAAGCAGAACTACAACTATTCTAAAGTTGATGTGGCAGAATTCGTAATCTAGGTTGCGGCGAGGAACTTGTCAGAAGAGTTGCGCCAAGGCTTAATCGTCGCAGAAGTGCTACGTAAAGTGAATCGGCTGCGAATACTTTTTGGGATTTCCACCATTTCAAGAAGATACCTGGTGTCTACTACTTAGAGAAGGCCAACATTGTTTACGTTTCTTTGACCTACTGGGAGGCAGTGGGTTTCAAGGTGATTTATCCGTTATTTAATTTTTGTGAAATACATGAACAAAATGAAAAATGGTCATCTGTTTTTAACGAACAAATAAACCAGAAAAAGGGGGTCCTTTGTTACGATGTTTGGAATCTTCTAATTATTTCAGCCTCTACACGTGTGCACAAAGTCGAACCGGGTCCTATTTGTCTGGTTTTTGATCTTTTTTCGTTGTGTGACATGTTGTTTTTTCAGGAGACTCCTCAACAAAGAAAGTTCCGTACCTGTGGATGCAAGAACTTCTGGCTGCTTCAGGAAGTGTTTTTTTATAACAGTTTCGTGCTGATTGATGATCCTCCAGAGGATAACGAGGTGGCAGAGGGGCTAAACCAAATGGTCCAGGTTGAGGAGGCGGCTAAGCAAGAGACCCAGGTGCATGAGGTGGCAATCCAAGTGGAGCAGGTTGAAGAGACGGCGACAAACAAGGTTGTTCTAGGAAATGAGAAAGGTGGACCTATTGGAAATGGGGTGGACGACGACAAGGATATGGAGCCGGAGGTGATTGACCCTTTTTGGGTCGAGTCTGATGGCTAAATGTGGTCGTCGATGTGTTGGCTGCAGGCTGGGGTGGTTGGTGGGTAGGTAGTTTTGAAGAATGCTTTTATTAATGGTTTGTAGTTTTTATTTAATGACTTTTGTTAAGTTTGTATTAGTCATTGTAATTGGCTCCCTTAACCAGTTACAGTGTCTTTTCGGGCACCAATGTTAAGACTTAATGGTACCTTGAAAGTAAATGAATTCCAACGTTTCTTATTAATTAGTACCTGTTTGCACTGCTATTTTTTGGTTTGAACAAAGTTCCCAGAATGGATTACTGTTCAATGTGTATGCAACCATCAACTAAATTAAACACAATATTAGAACATAAGTTTAATCAGACTTATGGAATTAAAAATATTAAAAAAATACACGCCATACTTGTGTTTAAATTTCATGTTGCTTGGTTTTGGTTAAAGGTAATGCACAGGTCTAAAAGAACAACATTTCAGTCAACTTGACAGTGAAGCTTTGTGTATCCTTGTTTGACCTGTGTGGTGTTGCATGGAAAATTGACTACGTACGTCCAATGATAAAGCAATGCCTGGTCCATATTGTAATTTATGTTCTGTTTAAAAATTCCATTCTAAATTTTGGGATCTGACAACAAATCGCCACAGCCCCCCTGGGGTAGTAAAATGTAAACTATGATACTGAAAATGCAAATGCACCATCACTCCAAGACCCACCTGTTGGTATTTGGTACTATTCAACTCTTGACCCGTTCACTTAAAGGAAAACCGAGTGTGGCAGCTTTTATGAGTTGTCACACCAAAACTTTAAGGGTAAATGGATGACTGTTGGTTTACCCTACCTAACATGGTCAATATAAACACCCCCAACCAGGCATTCCACTAAATTGTATACCAAACCCACATCCATATATAAGTTTATGCTTCAACAAGCAACTGCTCTCCAATATCTTAAAAAGAGTATATGGCGTTTCCAGTTAATCATTTTGGGGTTGACAAGCACCATTTGCGCCAGTGGAATAATGAAGAACTCATTCATTTACTAGAATATTTGTGTGATGCCAGAAATGATGGCTATACGTCGAACAAAACGTGAAGTCTGTCAGGGGGCTGCGGAATGGTTGAGCGAGTTTTGGCCAGCCACAGTATCATATGACATGGTCATCACACAGAAAAACATGATACGAAACAAATTTTGGGCTTTCCAAACCTTCAAGAATATGCCTGGGGTCACTTATGACCAAAAAAATAATGTGGTTACAGTGGCTGGTCAATACTGGGATTGCATACTACGGGTGAAAAAAATAATCCCAAATTTTTTTGGGCCGATTTGTACCTCTAACGTCTTAATGTACATCTATCATTGTCAAGTGTTGGTATTTTCTTTTACATCAATACTAACATTGTACGGACCATAACGCGTTAACTTTTTTTGGCAGGAGACTACGGAACAACAGACATTTCGCATCAATGGTCTGAAAAACTATGAACTTTTGGAGCCAGTATTTGTCTCGCATTCGTTTGGAAATGTTGCGACTGTGGAGGACAAGGACGGTGGAACCGCCAGACTTGCAGTTGAGGTTATCGAAGACAAAGAAATTGATAGGATCAGTTCAACTTGAAGTACCAACTGTGTGGATGTCACTAATAGTTTTACGTGTACTACGTACAAGCCAAGCATTTGTGGTTAGGCACGGTTTCATGTATCTTTTTATTTTCTATTCAGAAATGGCACTTTGCAGTGCCCGTATGTAGTGTAATGTCCCGATGTTGCATTTAATGGTTTGTTACGATGTTTGAACGTTGATGTGTGATTACATGTGGTTGTGTTATTCCAAATTAGTATCCGTGCTAGTAATTAGTTTCATTCGAGTCCAAAATTTAATGGGCAAATGACGAACTTGTAATGTTCAACAGGGATAAATTGAATGATTACATTCACCATTGTAATCATAACTTAAATGTCATGTACGGAATAAAATAATGTGCGTCAGAGACAAAAAAATGTAGTACATTCTCGCAAGGGGACCGTCTATTGGTGACGTTGGAAATAATTGCCCAACATTCTACTTTTATAAACTTCACATTTCCTTAAAATATTGGCTTCATATATGTTCATAACGTGTTGTATGTAACAATAAGTTAAAAAAATATGTCCAATACCAACGTCTAGCAGTACACATCACAATTCCACCATTTGGCAAGAAATTTATTTAACAATAATTACATAAATATTAATATATATGTACTGCTAAAAAATATAAAATAAGTATATAACTTGATTTTATGGAAAAAAAATTGATAAATGAAGTGGAACACACCATTATGTCATAGTCCACATGGGAATCAACAGTACACATTTTCCAATTATTAAATAATAACTATCACATCCTACAAACCAAAAAATTCTCATATCCATTCACAACTCTCCCTAGCAAAAAAACATCACATCAACTTTCATCATTACATATCCATTCACACTCTCAAAATTTTCCAAAACTTTCTTCAGAATTTTTTTTCACTATTCTCTAGCGAAAAGAAAATTTTCAAAATGAAAGTATATCCAATCGCAACCTAACTTTCTACTAGAGAATAGTGAAAAAAAATTGCTAGGGGGAATTTGAGGGAATTTTGAAGATGTGAATGGATATGTAATGATGATATTTGATGTGATTGTTTTTGTTAGGGAGAATTGTGATTGGATATGAGAATTTTTTGGGATATTGGATGTGATAGTTATATTATTTAAATATAAATATTGAACTGCTCATTCCAATGACAACGACATGAATTGTTCATGTCGAAGGAAAATTAGTTCCGCGGATTTAGCACTAAACGATGTCCAATCTTTAATATAATATTATTTATATTTTACTTTTAGTCTTTGGATATCGTGTTATATTCCACCCATGTTAGTAGTATCCAAATTCACTAAACGAAATGATATGTATCAGATGATAACCAAAATAACACAACCAACAAATACGAATATCCTAAAAGACTCCCACTTGGAAAATTAATCCAAAAACGCTTTCAATAAATTAGCGATAACACACCAATGATGTAATCTTTAACTCAACTGGAAATGTTTAAATGGATTACTACTTACGAATAAAATTACGCAGTATGTTAAGGCTGAAAATGAATAATTCGAATCGTGCCCTATTCGTAGGTACACTCGACAGAAGCTTGTTAAGATAAATTAACCAACCTCAAACTTATACCACATTTTTTTATGTTGGTTAGCTATTGAGTAGGATCGTATAAATTAAACCAAAATTTTTCTTGTGATTATCAACTTTTATACGTTTACCTTGAAAAATATAAATTTATTAAAATTAAATAACTTTTGTGTAAATAAAATAATATTTTTTTAGAATAAAATAAAATAATATATTTTGAAATGGAGCATTATGCTCTTTATCTAGAATTATATTTTTTGTAATAAAATTTGAAGTAAAATATAATTTATAAAAACTTCATTATGTTACAAGTTTAGTTTGAGTGCAACTCTAAATTCAGACATAAACCAACTGGTTTTGAATTTCACAAAAATGGACTTGTGTCAAGCTTGCAGATGCTAGAAACTGATTTTTGTACTTATCACCATATATTAATATGTTGTTCAATAAATGATGAGATGTAACAAATGTATCATTTTATTCATATTTATATATTTTAGACCACCCCATTTTAAATTGGTTGGGTGCATTACATTATGTTGGCGTCCATCCTTTTTAAAAAAAGAATATATTCCACATAGCCTGTTGTTAGAATGAAAATTACTAACCACACCCACCCAATACTCATTTTTTGCTATGAATTTTCTTTTCAGCTTGAAAATGGAGACGGGAGAAAATGATTTTAATTGCAGATGAGAAATAGAGTGGGACTGTTGGAATCAATTACACCAATATACAATTGAATTAGATCACGTAGGCAATTAGCATATAGGTCTAGGAGATGTCATGAAAGAGAGGAAAAGAAGTTGATACAGTAGACTCTAGGGAGAAGAAACAATAACTCTAGGGGAAAGAGGTGTATCCCTTTTCATAATCATTCACAACTTCATGTGAATTTCGTTCACCTAGAGAAAAATTCTCATATCTTGTTCATATCCAATCGCAACCTAAATCTCTTTTGGTCATAATTTCAATTATTTCTTTATTGTAATAAATGTTCTCCTATAATAATACTATTATATACACTAAATATAAAATATGGTAGTACAAATATCCAATTGAGAGTGCTTTTAGGAGAGGATGGCATAAGATGTGGTTGGAATCCAATTCAACATATGTTTGCGGCCTTTTTGATTCTAGATCTCTCAAGGTGCCTTGGAAATATTTAGCCAGATGGAAGCTTACACTATATTATTTGTCTCAGATGGATTTCGTTGTTTCGCACATTTACAGGGAGGGAAATAGAGTGGCCGATAAGCTCTCAAAGATGGACGCTCATCTTGACTGGTCTCATATTATCCAAGAGTCGATCTCTACAGAGCTTCATGATGACGCAAGTGACAAGATTTTCTACCGCTTTGCATAGATTTGTTATCTTTATGGGGTACTCTTTTTCCTAGCAAAGATTTTCGAGTTTTACTTTGATAGATTTTAACGAGGCTCCACCTTTTAAGCTAACTGTTTGGCTTGTAAGCAACTTTTATTTTCATTGGGGTACTCTTTTTCCTATCAAAGGTTTTTCCCTAACGGGGTTTTACTTTGATAGGTTTTAACGAGGCCCCAATTTTTCGAACCTTGTTGGGTACTTCTGTATTGCTTTGCACTTCTGACATTCTTTAGCTAGCTGCTTGTCTTGTTAGCAGCATCTACTTTTCTTTTTTAATATATATATTCGAATTCGATCAAACAAAAAAAATATCCATAATATGTATTGGTGTTACTCCCTCCGTCATAAGTATGTAGTCCAGTTTGACTTTTAACACAGATTAAGAAAATTATTGGAAACTACAAATAGACTAAATATTTATTTGATTTACCCTTATTTAATGCATAATGCAAATTATAAAATACATATTAGATAGGGTTATAATAGTAAAAATATGGAAAAAATACTATTAAATATAGAAAGTTGACTATATACTTGGGACATCCCAAAAAGAATAATGGACTTTGTAAATTGTGAGCATGGATCCTCTTCATTTAGGGGGTGTAAATTTTTTGTGCATTTGGAGAGAGAAATACACATGTGCACCTATATATACATATATACACGTGTATGTATAAATACATATGTGTCTTTCTCTCCAAATGCACAAAAAATTTATGACCCCTAAATGGAGAGGATCCATTTCCGTAAATTGTCCGTCCATGGAAAAAAGAAACGACAACATTAAAAACGAAATCCATGTAAATTTTGCCAAAACATCGTCTTCTCCCAATACCCATAAAATATGTTTCCGTGTTCTTTTACCCGCGTGTGGAACGCGTAACGACCCACGAAAAAGTAATGAGTATGCCCCCACTTGACAAAAGTTAACAAATTCTTCAGTGACTTAATTAGTAATAAGATAATAAGATTAACAAAACCACGTAATAAAGAACGTCATTTATCATTTCTTAACTACCCAAAATCACCAAATTACTAATTAATAGCCACGTGCAGAAAAAAATATATAATTGAAAATAAGGTCAATTTTTTTAAAAAAATGGCCAAGTAATTCACTCAAAAATACACTAAGAGTATGAGGTCAGTTTTTATTCAAAATGACTAAAACATATTTTTAATGACACATGTACTATTTCTTATTTTCATTAAAAATAAGTGTCCAATTTGACTTATTTGCACAAAAATTAAAAAACATATAACTGAAACCTTCGCTTTTCGTTCTAAACTCCCAAGATAAAAGTTGCTCAGGGAGAGAGATTGAAAGAGAGTTTTCACCTACAAAACGTTTTTTTTTTAAAGAAAATTCTTGGAAACTTCTTGTGGGGCGGGATAGTTCTTTTCACGTAGATTCATCGTTCATTGTGAAAGTCACGTAGTAGTTTCGCCCGCCCCTTTTGGGAGGCCTATAATATGGGTTGAAACTCAACGACTAATTCACAGAAAAAACAAGCTTGAAGAAAGATTACATTAAATTAAAGAGAAATAAAACTGCAAAAAAGATTTTAACAAGTGAGTAAGGGGAAAATGGAGAGGTTATTGAGTGATAAATGGGAAATAAACCCGAAGCATTCGTCGCCGGAGGTTTTGCGGCGGTGGAGAGATCTTTGTGCGGTGGTGAAAAACCCCAAGCGACGGTTCAGATTTACTGCCAATCTATCCAAGCGTGATGAGGCTGATGCAATGCGTAAAACCAATCAGGTTTTCTTTTTTCACTTTTTTTTTTAGCTTCAGTATATAATGTCTGAAACAAACTCTGTTTTGTCTTTCTGTTTCCAACGTGTGTTAATGAGCTATTCTTTTTTATTTTTAAATAAATTGAAATATATAAAAATAAAGGAAAAAGTCATGATCACAATCCGATCATACGAAAAAACAATACTAAACTACAGGAAAAACCACAATACTAATTTAGGAATGCAATTTAATGAAGGACCTCTATTTCTAAACTCTATTTTTAGAGAATTTTCGAATAATAATTTGCATTTGTCTTTTTAGCAAGCCCTTGAATATCATGGTTTGATAAGTTCTGATAAATTTGACTGGGATATAACATGTGAAATGTCGGTCCAAGATTCTCGAGCTGCAATCATCATAGTTTTTATAGCTTCTAAGGAATAACATGAGTATGAGTAAATATCAAATGGAGTAGTTGAAGAGTGCTTTAGATTGGTTTTTAAACTTCCAATTTATCTAAATCAACTTGAATGAAAGTTAAGTGTATGATAA
Organism: Rehmannia glutinosa; assembly: GCA_016081115.2. Taxonomy (NCBI): domain Eukaryota; kingdom Viridiplantae; phylum Streptophyta; class Magnoliopsida; order Lamiales; family Orobanchaceae; genus Rehmannia; species Rehmannia glutinosa. Next base: position 8,132,204 of record CM071930.1, on the reverse strand, counting down.
TGAGCTATTTGAGCTCCATCTGTTTATTATTTCGAGATTTTGGAGTTCTATTGAAGATAATGTTGCTGAAATTATTGTCTTTTTTTGGATAATTTTTAGGAGAAACTAAGGATTGCAGTCCTTGTCTCCAAAGCCGCATTTCATTTCGTAAAAGGTGATTTTTTTTTTTTTTTTTATAATTCAGTTATGTGATTTTGTCCTGTTTCTGTAAAACCTGAGAGAAATCAATCCTTGGTTTTAAATAATTACAGGCGTGCAGCTAAGTGATTACACCGTACCTAAAGAAGTAGAAGCCGCTGGTTTCCAAATTTGTGCCGATGAATTAAGCTCCATTGTCGAAGGACACGATATAAAAAAGCTAAAATTTCATGGAGGGGCCTCTGGAATTTCAGACAAGCTCTCCACAAATGCCACCAATGGCATTTCCACTAATAGTGAAAAACTTAACACCAGACAGGAAATATATGGGATCAATAAATTCCAAGAAAGTAAAACTCGAAGCTTTTGGGTGTTCTTTTGGGAAGCCCTTCAAGACATGACTCTAATGATCCTTGGTGTTTGCGCGTTAGTCTCTCTGATCGTCGGTTTAGCAACCGAGGGATGGCCTAAGGGGGCACACGATGGTCTCGGAATTGTTGCTAGCATATTACTTGTTGTTTTCGTCACGGCGACAAGTGATTATCGACAGTCGTTACAATTCAAGGATTTGGATAAGGAAAAGAAGAAGATTTCGATTCAAGTGACTAGAAACGGTTACCGGCAAAAGATGTCGATTTACGAGCTTTTGCCGGGGGATATTGTGCATCTTGCTATTGGTGATCAAGTCCCTGCGGATGGTCTTTTTCTATCGGGATTCTCTGTTTTGATCGATGAATCTAGTTTGACCGGAGAGAGTGAGCCGGTTATGATCAATGCCGAAAACCCTTTTATGCTATCGGGGACGAAAGTCCAAGATGGTGCTTGTAAGATGCTGGTCACGACTGTCGGGATGAGGACGCAATGGGGGAAATTAATGGCGACGCTTAGTGAAGGAGGCGATGATGAAACCCCTCTGCAGGTTAAATTGAATGGAGTGGCGACGATTATTGGGAAAATAGGCCTTGTTTTTGCGGTAGTGACGTTTGCCGTTTTAGTTCAGAAAATGGTTGGGCGGAAATGGCAAACGGGGACGGCCTTAATTTGGTCTGGAGACGATGCTTTGGAGTTGTTAGAGTACTTTGCCATTGCTGTTACCATTGTTGTTGTTGCGGTGCCTGAGGGGCTGCCGTTAGCCGTGACGTTGAGTTTGGCGTTTGCGATGAAAAAGATGATGAACGATAAAGCGCTCGTTCGACATTTGGCGGCTTGTGAGACAATGGGATCGGCCACAACAATTTGTAGCGATAAAACTGGGACTTTAACGACTAATCACATGACCGTGGTGAAATCGTGCATTTGCATGAATGTGAAAGAGCTTAACAAACCGGGCGATGCTTCTGCTTTAAGCTCTGAACTCCCGAAATCGGTTGTTAAAATCTTGCTCCAATCGATCTTCAACAACACCGGCGGAGAAGTTGTGATTAACGAAAATAAAAAGCGCGAGATTTTGGGAACACCGACCGAGACGGCTATTTTGGAGTTTGGTTTGTCGCTCGGTGGGGATTTTCTCACGGAAAGACAAGAATCTAAGGTAGTAAAAGTCGAGCCGTTTAACTCCACGAAGAAACGAATGGGAGTCGTGTTGGAGCTTCCGGAAGGTGGTCTAAGAGCTCACACTAAAGGTGCCTCAGAGATAATTTTGGCCGCATGCGATAAAATGATCGATTCCAACGGTGAAGTTGTTCGGCTCGATAAAGCATCTTTCGAACGTTTGGAGGCAACTATCGAGCAGTTTGCTAGTGAGGCTCTTCGAACACTCTGTCTTGCTTATGTGGATCTCGAAAACGGGTTTTCTGCTGACGAGGCTATTCCAGAGTCGGGATATACTTGTATAGGAATTGTGGGAATTAAAGATCCCGTACGTCCCGGAGTTAGAGAGTCGGTTGCACTCTGTCGTTCGGCTGGTGTTACTGTCCGAATGGTCACTGGCGATAACATTAACACCGCTAAAGCTATTGCGAGAGAATGTGGGATACTCACGGATGACGGTATAGCCATCGAAGGTCCAGTTTTTCGCGAGAAGAGTTTGGAAGAATTGCTTGAACTGATTCCCAAGATTCAGGTATTTTGCATATTTATCGTACAAAACAGAGTTGAAATTCCCTTTATATATTTTCAGACATCCTTAATAAAGGACTATGTTGTTTTAATCTTAAAAATCAGGTGATGGCACGTTCTTCTCCGCTGGACAAGCATACGTTAGTGAAGCACTTGAGAACTACGTTTAATGAAGTTGTTGCTGTAACTGGTGATGGAACTAATGATGCTCCTGCACTTCACGAAGCAGATATCGGACTCGCTATGGGAATTGCTGGAACTGAGGTGAATTTCGCGGTTTTGTTTCTTAGTTAATCGTGGTTTTTGTTTCTTAGTTAATCGTGGTTGAAATGATGTGGAATGTTATATTTAACAATCTGCATTTTTCTTGATGAAGTTATGAGTCAATTAATGGATCATGGATGTTACCCCTTGAGTTTTTGACAGGTTTATGGAGTGTTTGTAATCACTAAAAAAACACTTCTTAGTTCTCGACTCAAAATATTTACTTTGTCAGTTTCTGCTTCATTCAATCAAAATTTAAAAGCATGGTGATGGGTGCTTCAGATTTACGCGTCTGCTTCTGATTTGACTTTTACAAACAAATAAGCATTTTACCAACTTTTTTACCAAACATTTTAATTTCAAACATTCGCAAATACTTTTACTTCTACTACAATAAATCAATTCTTTTAAAAGCAGAAGTTTTTGCAAACACTCCTTAGTATTATGCTAAATTTGTGTTGATTCTGAGATTTTCCACGGTTGATCAAATTAGAGAAATCGGGACACATGTTTTATTGTTAAATGTTTCTTGATATTGATCTGGGAACCTTCATTTTGTGATCGAACTCAGGTGGCCAAAGAGAGTGCTGATGTTATAATTCTTGACGACAATTTCTCGACTATTGTGACCGTAGCCAAGTGGGGGCGTTCGGTATATGTTAACATACAAAAGTTCGTGCAGTTCCAGCTAACTGTTAACATTGTTGCATTGGTTGTAAACTTCACTTCAGCTTGTTTGACTGGTAATGCAACCTTCTTATCTTGTAGGGTAAATAACAAAAACTACCCTTAAGATTTAGTCTAATTAAAAAAAAGTCCAGTTATTTTCCAAAATTACAAATCCCCTTATTTTATTACAAACACCCCCTTGGAGTTTATATTTACTTCACAAATACCCCCTCAAAAGGTGCAAATTGTGAAATAAAAACAAGCGCCTAGGGTATAGTTGTAATCTTGAAAGATAGCTGTTTTTTTAATTAGACTGAACATTAAGGGTAGTTTTTGTAATTAACCTATTTCGTATTGAGTCATGAAGGTTGTGAAATTTATTCTAAATCTTTGGAATAAATGGTATTTTCAGGAAGTGCCCCTCTTACTGCTGTTCAACTTCTGTGGGTCAATATGATAATGGACACACTCGGTGCACTGGCACTAGCCACCGAGCCTCCTAACGACGAACTAATGAAGAAATCGCCCGTTGGAAGGAAAGGAAACTTTATAAGTGCTGTAATGTGGAGGAACATCTTGGGACAATCCTTGTATCAGTTTCTTGTCATATGGTTCCTTCAGGCATATGGAAAAACATTTTTCGAACTTGATGGCTGCTCCGACTCTGATTTGGTCCTTAACACGATTATTTTCAATACGTTTGTCTTCTGCCAGGTAATTTTCTTAGCTAATTTTTTCATTGTTCGTTGATGCTATTTATAGATGTTGAATTTTTGGTGAGGAAAATGCTAAGGAAAAATATTTTCTCCCTTCAAGTTACATAACTTCTGTTTTGTGTTTGTCTTATTAAAATTCTGTATTAATTACAAAAATACCCTTGAGGTTCAGTCGAGTTACAAACAAACTCGTCTTTTAAAACTACAAGAGGGGGATATTTGTAATTTTGAAAGATAGCTGAACTTTTTTAAAATTAGACTAATCATGAGGGATAGTTTTTGTTTACCCTTAAAGTCCAACGTCCAAAATATCCTCAATGATTGCAAATGGTAGAATTTCAAGCATCATTCTTTTTAAGGATGATTACCAAAAAAAAAAAAAAAAAAGAAAAATGAGGTTGGGGTTAATTACAAAAACTCCCAGAGATTTTCGAAAATTACAAAACCCCCTATAGCTTTGATCCATCTTACATTTCCCCCTTCAAAAGTTTTCTATTAGGTCATCTAGAACACACGCACACACGCAAACCCCAGGTAAAAGAACTCTCCATAATTTCCATATAACACGATTTAATATAATTCGCTACGAATGATCAAAATGACGACGATCTTAAAATCAAATCATCCTGGTTCTCATGACATATAAATGTTCTAAACACGTCCGTTGAATTTTTTTGCAGCTCTTCAATGAGGTGAACTCTCGGGAAATGGAGAAAGTAAACGTGCTCAAAGGCATACTCGACAACTATGTTTTCGTATCCGTTCTTGGTTCGACTGTCCTCTTCCAGATCATAATTATCGAATACCTCGGCACATTTGCGAACACGACTCCTCTGACACTGATGCAATGGTTTGTCAGCATATTTATTGGATTCTTAGGAATGCCAATTGCTGTAGTATTGAAGAAGCATTTTCCTTTGCAAAGTTGATGAGTAAGTGATGCTATGATCCCCAAGTGAAACATTTCTCCAATGACAAGCGCCTATCCCTTGCCTTATAACGGATAATTACAAAACTACCCCTGAGGTTTAGTTTAATACGAAAAAAACAGTTACTCCCTTGACATTGTTCATCTTTTACAAATTGCACCCTCAAGAGGTGTTTGCAATACATTAAGGGGGTATTTGTAATTTTGAAAAATAATTGGGTGTTTCTGTATTAGGTTAAACTGTGGGGGTACTTTTGTAATTATCCCTAAAATTATTCCGAAGGGGAGAAGATATGGAGGATCGAATTAATCGACTGCATTTTGCAAGATTCGGCATTCCTTCCCCATTTTCCTGGTTTTACCGAATTCCAAGTGGAAGTTAAGGATCTTACAGAAAAAGGCTCAAGGCATCATCATTAGCAGTGACAAGCATTCATCTGGTGTAAATTTTGTGAACATTGGAAAATGACCCGTTATTCCTTTAACGAAGTACTTTATTTCATTAGGTTATTGGCATGTAATCTATTATCAGCTTAGGAGCTTTATTTTATTTTAGTATAGTTAATTTTTACTCAACTGATTGTATTATAGAGTTTATGAATACAAACAGTACATGAGTTGACTGATACTTTGCGTTTGTCCGCAATTTTTGGAAGGTTTTCTTGTGATGTAAATGAATGATGTAAGAGGACTTATTGCTACCTCGAATCCTTGTATAAAAGCAGTTACATAATTAATTCAACTTTTATACTTGACTGTTTCAAATACTTTACGGAAATCGCTAGGTGCTAGTCGGGCAGCAGCCCAACGCCTAGACGGCCGCCCAGAAATAGTACTATTTTTGCTGGGTTATTTATTTCATTTTCTTTATTTTTACTGATTTTTGCTGCCTAGACCGCCTAGTCCACCTAGGCGGGAATCTAGCCCCGATGTTTTGGCTATCCAGGCAAGTGCCTACGCTCGATTATTAGCCGCCTAGCCCGTTTAGGCGGGCGCCTAAGCCGATTTTGGAAAAATCGATTCAGCGTAGGAGCGCCTAGCGTCTAGTCGGCGCCTAGACCGATTGTAGTAGATATATCGGTTAGTGTTGTACCTGGAGGATACTTATGGCTTGGGTATGTTTAAGAAGATTCATATGGGAAAAGATAGTTCACCATTCTGAAAGAAAAAATAATTCTAGATTTAGAGGGTGTTTGACTAAGCTCATAAGCTCTTAAAAGTATCACCTAAGTTGTTTTAAGAGTTTACACGGTCTCTAAAAGTGTTTGATAATTGTTTTTTTTTTCTTTCTAAAATAGAATATAAGGTGTTTGATATATGGTTTTATCATGATTTTGATGATTTTGTTTTTATACCAAAACAATGTTTTTAAAGGTTGTCCAAATACTCCTAAATGATTTAAAATGGTTTTAATATTTTCCAGAGTATAACTTCAAGTTTTATTTTCGTCTAAATTGGACAACGCTTTTAATGATTTTACGTTATTGGGTTTTCACTCTCAAACGATGTTTCTAAATGTTGTCCTAATACTCCCGATCGGTCTAAAATGTTTTTACTATTTTTCGGAGTATTTCTTGTTGTTTATCTTCGATTAAATATTGGACAACACTTTGGTTTTGAGGCCAACCGTCGCCCTATTGGGCAACCCGTACACAAGAGTACGTTGAACCCAAAAGTTGAGCCTGGAGTGTAAAAGGCGGTCGACCGGCCGCTGGGCGTCGGCCGTCGGGACGGCCGTGCCCCAGCGGCGACCGGCCTGCAAGTGTGTTTCTCAAAGCAAACACTTGATCTTTGCAAAATCCATGAGGGGACCGGTTGGGGTGATGGTCGACCGGCCGAGGTATACGTCGGCGACCGCCGCCTGTGTTATTTTGCTTTGTGTATTATTCTAACGCCTATTTACGTGCGACGGCCGCCCCTATGCTTTGACAAAGAAAGTTCTAACCGTTGTGCAATGACAACTTTTCCCTAAATTGTGGGATTGATTTCTAACAACTATAATCTTGATTTTAATTGCAATTTTTTTGTAGAAATCGATTCCAAGAGGAGCTATCAAGTATCAATCATCTCCTATAAATAGAGGAAGAATTGAAGCAACACAACAAGAGAGAAAACTACAACACAACAAGATACACTCAAGAATACACTTGTTCTTACATTGTCTTATTTCTTGTTGTAATTTGCCTAGCTATTCACTTTCACATTCTTGAGGTCTAAGCTATTCTTGATTACACTTGCACTCAATTGTATTATTCATTATCGAGTTGTAATCTTGAATTTGTGGTCGTCATTCAAACACAAGATATCCTTGTGAGTGTTCTTGTGGTAAGAACACACTTGGGTGAACTAGGTGTTAGGTGTAAGGAGATTGTGGTAATCTTCTTGAGGTGTTGAAGAGTGTGGTGCTCTTCAAGGTGAAAGATTGTGGTAATCTTCACAAGGTGCCGTTTGGAGATTGTGGTAATCTTCAAGTGAGATTGTGGTAATCTCAAAGGTGGTGTTGAAGAAGAGTGTGGTGCTCTTCAAGGTGTTGGTGTAAGATTTTGTTGTAATAATTTTGGTTATTATTAATAAAATCTTTTTCTCTTTTCGAAATCCATCCCGGATATACTGGGGTGGTAGAGGATTAGGCCCTAGGTGGGTTGAACCTCTTTAAATCGTCGTGTGTTGTTTACATTCCGCACCTTTGTTATTATCTTTGAGCATTCGGTTGGAAAAAGAGGGCGAAATCGAAAGATGGAGATAATCTATTCACCCCCTCTAGATTATCGTAGCCGCTTGGACTTACAAGTGGTATCAAAGCCAAACTCTTTGGCAAGCTCGTTTCACATCGCGAGTGAAGAGAAACGATCGTCGGCTACGAACGAAGCTCATTTTTCCGGCACCTCCACCACCAAGCCACCTCGGTTTGATTCCAAAAATTTTATATTTTGGAAAGAAAGAATGGAATGCTATTTACAAGGTTGCGGGTTCGACATTTGGAACACCGTCATTAATGGAGAATCCATTCCGATGAAAGATACACCACACACCTCAAAAGGCTTCAAAAAGCTCAATGATGAAGAGAAGAAAATCATCTCCTTAAATGGTAAAGCTCTTAATATTTTACATTGTTCACTTACCACTTTGGAATTTGATCATGTTGTAGGTATTCGATCGGCACATGAAGTATGGCAAAAATTAGAAGTCATCTATGAAGTATATGCAAATGAAAGGAGCAACTCAAAAGCGTCTACTTCACAAACGGATACAACATCAAATCCAACAACATGGGATAAGCCTTCTACAACCTCCCATGATGAACAAGTTGAACAATGCCTCATGGGCATCGAAGAAGAAAATGAGGTAAGTTCTAAACCCTCTATTTCTTATGACAATGAATTGCAAAATGAATATAGTGATTTGCAAAATGATTATGATGAGCTACAAGATGAATTCCAGAACTTACTTGTTAAATACAAAAATTTGAAAAAGGAATTCATTATTTTGAAAAATGATAAGGATAGTTTATTTACTTCCTATGAAACACTATCATGTGCTCACACCACCACTCTTGATAAGGTTAGAAACCTTGTGAAAGAAAATAGTACTCTTGTTGAGGATATAAATTGCTTGAAAAATGATTTATCTAAATCCAACTTGAGTACCGATAGAATGACCAATATTGTTGATTGTTGTGATAATTCGAAATTAGAACTTGATCATAAGCCTAAGGGTGTCAATCACATGAAAAAGAATCAAGTCTCTAAGCACGTTGGTCATTATGCTCCTAGAATTATTACATGTTTTTATTGCGGTAAAAAGGGTCATATGGTAAATACTTGTCGGGCTAGAAATAGCTCTAATTATTGTTGGAGAACTAAAAGTCTCAAGACTAATCCCAAAGGACCCAAACACATGAGGGTACCACAAAACAATGTCATATTAGGTAACCGGCGAAATAATGATCGAAGAAAATTTATACCGCCAAGAAGACATCAAATGACCGTTTCATTTGATCAAAGAAGGAGAAACTATTTTCGACAAAGCCAATTTCCAAGAAGAGGATATAATCAAAAATGGGAAGAACACAATCCTCGGAAATGGAGTAATCAAAGAAGTCATCATCAACAAAGTGACTTCTCAAGGGGAATATATCATCAACAATGGGAACGGCACAACCCATGGAAATGGCGTAATTGGTAAACCGTATCTCCCCATTTAAAATATGCATTTTATCTAGTTAGTATGCATGTTTTTATTTGTGCCTATATTGCAAATGAGTTTTCAAGTTTTTATTTTTTTTAATTAAGGTCTTCAATATATATTTGTGCTTTTAAAATATTTTTGAAAAAGAAGACCTTATATGATGTTTTTAAAACTCTTGTGCATTTTTTGTAGACTAGAGTGTGTTATCATCTCCTATGGATTTTTATGGCATGAGCTTACTTGCGATATCTCTTAGCCTACACTTTTATCATTATGATTTGTGCTAGATTTGTTTTAAGTATTGTGTAGGATTTATATATTTTCACAAATGGCCATTTACGTCATTATTTGTCAAGAAAGGCATAAATTATCGAGGTACGTTTACTTGTGTTATTCTTACTCTTATAGACTCGATATATGTATTGCCATGTGCCTATGTGCTTGTTTTTCATAGTATTTCATACAAGTGCCATTAAGAGGATTTTTAGATTTTTTTGAAAGGCACTATTCGATATTTGATTGCACATATTTGCTTTGTCAACTTTTGTTCAAATACTTCTTTTAAATGAGGTCTCAATTATATGCTATCGGATTTTCAAATTTCAAAAGAGACCTTTTGTAGCTTTCTTAAGCTAATTTGAACTTGCATGATTTATTAGACTCTTGATGATCTTCTAAATGCATAGTATGTGTTTCTTGCTTCATGGTCTATATATATATATAGTGTTTATTCCTACTATGCTCTTTTGCAAGATATTCTGTGATTGATGATTGAGGCATGTTTTTACACTTGGGCTATTTTTTTTTTTTGCTTATATAAGCGATGCCGTTAATGAGTTTGTTAAGTTGTGTAGATGAGAAATGAAGTACTTCAAATATTAGTTACCTCAAAATATTTGGATGTACATATTCTACTATGAACACCTTAGATCAATTGGATGCCCTATGATGATAGTGATGAAGAAGACAAATTCCTCAATTGATGCTTCAAGATGAAGATTGGTTTTTAGAATTGCAAGAGGAGCTAAAAAGGAAATGATACTTGGAAGTTGATGCCATGTCTTTCATCACAAACGATTATAAATGCAAAATGGGCACTCCGGAACAAACTCGATGACCAAGGCAACATTGGTCGAACTAAGGCGAGATATTTTTCAAGTTGATGCAAGGTGTACTTGAAATGAGCATGATGGGGGAGCTCAATTTCTCGCTTGGACTTCAAATCATTCAATGCCAAGTAGATGGTTACATTTCAAAAGAACTCTTGAAAGAGTTAGGCATTGAAGAAGGAAGAATCATCTCAACCTCTATGGCTACCAATGAAGAGATTGACAAAGGTTGAGAAAGGCATGTCGGTTGACAAACAAATTCGAGGTATGTTTTCTTGTATTATTTCTATAGACTCAACATTCCATATGCCTCATGTCTATATGCTTGACTTCAAAAATTATCCCAACGAATCTCATTAAAAGTGCCGTTAAAAGAAATTTTCAAATATTTGAAAGGCACTTCTTCTTATGACTTGTTGTATCCAAAGCTTTAAAATGTTCTTATTTTTCGGGATAACAAGTCCGGTGAAAATTATTCAAAATATAGTTCGTCATAATCGAACTAAACATATTGAGATTCGAAAAACTTTCTAAGGGATTGCATTTTTAACAAAAACTTGAGATGTGTTTAATTCCGTCTCAAGGATAACTCGCGGACATTTGTTCATTTACCGCCGAGTATTTTATCTCATTTCGAGCTTGATTATGACAAAATGCATATTGAATGAAGCTTACGTTTGCATTTTACACGTTTTTAAAACTTAGGGGCGAAAAATCGGATTTTTGGTTGAAAATTCGGATTTTTGGAAAAAGCTGACAGACAGATTGGGGTGAAGGGGTTGAGGGCAACCGTCGCCCTCAACGTCGACCGGTCGCCCTCAACCACGACCGGTCGCCCTAAGCAAAATATTGGATAAAAATGGTTCTATCTTCAACATTCGCAACTCTAATATATTTTGGCCATTTTTCGTCCTCTTCGCAAATTTCACACACAATTCACTTCAAATGAGTTTTGATGCATGAATTATATATTTTGGGGACTACCTAGCTCGGTTATCATCATCATTGCTCGTCTTTACCGATCAAATGGTAAGAATTCTACTTCCTTAATCTCAATTGGGTTGAACCCCTGAGAACTTGGCATATATGTACTATCTTGATGAAATTAGTATATGTTTGTGATGAGCTTATTGATTGTTGATGAATGATATTTATTAAATTGCATTTGGTGATGAAAAACTTGGCTTGATTTCATTACAAGGGCTATATATATTCTTTTCAACTTTTGACGCCCGCCAAGTGTTCGATAAAACGTTTCAATGAAAAATTCATCACCTACATGATTCTCTCGATTTCAAAAGTCTTATACATTTATGGAGATCATGTTTTGCTTATCAAATGAGTTTTCATAAGCTTCTTCAAGTCATATGATTCGACTTTTTCCTCCTATTTGGTTTATAAGCTTCAATGTTCAAATAGCTCGGTACATCGGTTTAGTTGCGCACTTTGATATGAATATATGATGTATTTATCGTGCTAACATTCTTTTTGATGATTCCAAAGGGGGAGAAACAGGTTATAAGCTCTTTAGCTCAAAGAAGCTAAGATAAGCTTAACAAAAAGAAGCTACAAGCTATGGCTTCATAAAGTCATAAGTTGTGGATCATATTTAGTCCACTTGGTGCATTATGGTTATATATGAATCTTGGTCCATTGGTTGTAGTATGGACTTATATATGTTTCTAATGATGTCTCTTTGACAGGGGGAGCTTTTAAGTTATTGATACTTAAGCTCAATATCGAAAAGCTAATATTTTAGCTTATGTTTAAGTTGCTTCTATATAACTCTTGTTATGCATGTTGATAGGGGGAGCATTTGTTATATGTGTTTGAATATCTCTACTCCCATCCTTGTGTTTTTATTGCATGGAATGTTGTCGCTCACAACGGACAGTTCTCTTTAACCAGTAAACTTGTTTTGTTTTCAAAATCGACCTCGTTAAAATTGTTTTGGTTTGTAATCATCAAAAAGGGGGAGATTGTTTGATATATGGTTTTATCATGATTTTGATGATTTTGTTTTTATACCAAAACAATGTTTTTAAAGGTTGTCCAAATACTCCTAAATGATTTAAAATGGTTTTAATATTTTCCAGAGTATAACTTCAAGTTTTATTTTCGTCTAAATTGGACAACGCTTTTAATGATTTTACGTTATTGGGTTTTCACTCTCAAACGATGTTTCTAAATGTTGTCCTAATACTCCCGATCGGTCTAAAATGTTTTTACTATTTTTTGGAGTATTTCTTGTTGTTTATCTTCGATTAAATATTGGACAACACTTTGGTTTTGAGGCCAACTGAAGAGTACGTTGAACCCAAAAGTTGAGCCTGGAGTGTAAAGGGCGGTCGACCGGTGCATCACTGGCGTCGACCGGTCGGGACGACGGCCGCCCGCCAGGGTGCGACCGGTGCTGCAAGTGTGTTTCTAAAAGAACACTTGATCTTTGCAAAATCCATGAGGGGACGGTTGGGGTGATGGTCGACCGGCCGAGGTATACGTCGACGTCGGCCGCCTGTGTTATTTTGCTGTGTATTCTTCTAACGTCTATTTACTCGTGGCGACCGGTCGCCTATGCTTTGACAAAGAAAAGTTCTAACCGTTGTTGTGCAACGGAACTTTTCCCTAAATTGTGGGATTGATTTCTAACTATAATCTTGATTTTAATTGCAATTTTTTTGTAGAAATCGATTCCAAGAGGAGCCTATCAAGTATCAATCATCTCCTATAAATAGAGGAAGAATTGAAGCAACACAACAAGAGAGAAAACTACAACACAACAAGATACACTCAAGAATACACTTGTTCTTACATTGTCTTATTTCTTGTTGTAATTTGCCTAGCTATTCACTTTCACATTCTTGAGGTCTAGGCTATTCTTGATTACACTTGCACTCAATTGTATTATTCATTATCGAGTTGTAATCTTGAATTTGTGGTCGTCATTCAAACACAAGATATCCTTGTGAGTGTTCTTGTGGTAAGAACACACTTGGGTGAACTAGGTGTTAGGTGTAAGGAGATTGTGGTAATCTTCTTGAGGTGTTGAAGAGTGTGGTGCTCTTCAAGGGTGAAGATTGTGGTAATCTTCACAAGGTGCCGTTTGGAGATTGTGGTAATCTTCAAGTGAGATTGTGGTAATCTCAAAGGTGGTGTTGAAGAAGAGTGTGATGCTCTTCAAGGTGTTGGTGTAAGATTTTGTTGTAATAATTTTGGTTATTATTAATAAAATCTTTTTCTCTTTTCGAAATCCATCCCTGGATATCTTTGGGGTGGTAGAGGATTAGGCCCTAGGTGGGTTGAACCTCTTTAAATCGTCGTGTGTTGTTTACATTCCGCACCTTTGTTATTATCTTTGAGCATTCGGTTGGAAAAAGAGGGCGAAATCGAAAAGATGGAGATAATCTATTCACCCCCCTCTAGATTATCGTAGCCGCTTGGACTTACATAAGGTTCTAAAAATAAGTTGTTTGAGACTTATATGTTGTTTTTAAAAAGGTAATGTGATCCTAATTCTTTTTTTTGCTCGAAAAAAGGTGGTGACTTTTTTTTCTAATACACTCAGTGCTCTGAACTAGGGATTGCAATTTTGCCCCGACCCACGGGTACCCATCCTGCTCCACCCCGTGACCTGCGGTGGGATGGGGCAAGTTTGGGTATCACCTCCACCCCGCGGGTACCCACCCCTCCCCGCCATGCCTATTTTTTTCAAATATGTTTATCATATATTTTGCATATATAATATATATTATAATATAAATTTTATCTTTTAATACTATATCTAGCGTTTATAAATTAAAAATAACAACTTTTGTAAAGAATATTTTAGAAATATATAATTGATAAGGCAGTGAGATCTTAAAGCTACACAGTGAGGTCTTGAAATCGGGTTTGGAGCTCCGTATCCAACTCGGACTGGGGGAATGGGTCTAACCCGAAAATGTGGACCATTGATCTCCCTGACAGCTTATTACAACTCCACCCCGCAGATGATGACACTTGGCACAACCACATGTGCCAGGAATATCTATAAATACCATGCTATAGTAACTTGATGGTAACTATTTACTCTGCCTCTCTTACCTCTTATTTTCATATTTACTGTCTCTATACCCCCGTACCTCATTAACTCGATCTGACTTAGGTATCGGAGGGTCTTAGCCGGGACCACCCCCGGCTAGCCTAACGTGTGTTTATCCGTTTTAGGTCACCCAAGAGCTCGAACCCGATTACCCAAAAGTCTGTGACCCGAAGGTAGTTACCTGATCCAACTCAGTTGGCGCCGTCTGTAGGAAACTTTTTCCCCTTTACCAAGAAAAGAGGTACGGAAGTATGGAGACCTCAGTTAAACACGTTCAGAAAGGGGTACTAGAGACCCCCAAGTAGAGTGAAGGAGTGATGAAACCCGGGTTCCCCTCATCTCAATCATGGCCCAATCTCCCGAAAGAGGAGAAAGGAGATCCCGACCAGGTGATCTCTATGAGGAAGAAAGACTTCGAGAAGTTGGTCATCGAAATGAGTCAGCAGCTCGTGAGAGAGACATACAAGGGAAAGGGATTGCTCGACCCCGACCCAGTTGCAGGTCTAAGCGTCAAAGTAGGCGAGGGTCTACGAAGACCCCAAAAGAATTTGAGCTCGAGGGTCCCCAAGACCCCGAGACTTGAAGAAAATCTCCAGGGTCTCGAAGACCCCAAGTGCACTCGAGCATGGAGGTCCCCAAGATCCCAAGACTTGAAGAAGATCTCAAGGGTTCGAAGACCCAAAAAGAACTCGAGCTCGAGGGTCCTCAAGACCCCGAGACTTGAAGAAGATCTCAAGGGTCTTGAAGACCTCAAAGAGAACTCAACCTCGGGGTCCTCAAGACCTCAAGACTTGATTAAGATCTCAAGGGTCTCAAAGACCCCAAAAAGAACTCAAGCTCGAGGGTCCTCAAGACCCCGAGACTTGAATAAGATCTCAAGGGTCTCGAAGACCCCAAAAAGAACTCAAGCTCGAGGGTCCTCAACACCCCGAGACTTGAAGACGATCTCAAGGGTCTCGAAGGACCCAAAAAGAACTCGAACTCGAGGGTCCTCAAAACCCCGAGACTTGAAGAATATCTCAAGGGTCTCGAAGACCTCAAAGAGAACTCAAGCTCGAGGGTCCTCAAAGACCTCGAGACTTGAACAAGATCTCAAGGGTCTCGAAGACCCCAAAAAGAATTCAAGTTCAAGGGTCCTCAAGACCCGAGACTTGAAGAAGATTCTCAAGGGTCTCGAAGAACCCAAAAAGAATTCAAGCTCGAGGGTCCTCAAGACCTCGAGACTTGAGGAAGATCTGAAGGGTCTCGAAGACCCCAAAAAGAATTCAAGATCGAGGATTCTCAAGACCCCGAGACTTGTAAAAACCCACAGCGTCTAGAAGACCACAAATAAACCCAAACTCGAGGGTCCTCAAGACCCCGAGACTTGAAGAAAATCTCCAGAGTCTCGAAGACCCCAAGTGAACTCGAGCTCGAGGGTCCCCAAGACCCCGAGACTTGAAGAAAATCTCCAGGGTCTCGAAGGCCCCAAAAAGATTCAAGCTCTAGAGTTTTTCAGACCCCGAGACTTGAAGAAACACCAAGAGTTTTGAAGACCCCCAAAGAACTCAAGCTCGAGATCTCAAAGATCACAAAAACCTGTTGTAAAGGAAAATGGTCGAAGAGACCCCATAACCCACAAGTGAGATCTCAAAGATCTCAAAAACTTATAAGTGACTGCATAACTCACAAATGAGATCCTCAAGATCTCGAAAATCCGTGTGCAAAGAAAAAAAGAGTTCAAGTGGCCCCATAAGACACAATTGAGATCTTAAAAATCCCAAAAGAAACTCAAGCCCAAGGGTCTTCAAGACCTCAAAGACTTGAAGAAAATATCAAGGGTCTTGAAGACCCGAGAGAACACAAGCCCAAGGGTCTTTAAGACCCAAAGACGAGGAAAATCTCAAAGTCCTTAAATACCTCAGAACACAAGATCTTCATAACCAAAGGTCTTCTGATCCAAGGGTAAAAAATCACGAGGTCTTAAGATCTCGAGATCCTAAGACATTCATGCCTAAAAAAAAATGTACAAGGTCTTGAGACCCAAGACCCTAAGGATTTGATCCCAAAATATAAATATATATATATATATATATATATATGTATATAAAGGGTCCCAAGTGATCCTCTCAGCTCAAAAGTGAGATCTCATGATCTCAATAACTTATACGAAAGTAAAAGTGGGATCCCAAGTGATCCCTCAGCTCGCAAGTGAGATCTCAAGATCTCAATAACTTGTGCGAAAATAAAAGAGGGATCCCAAGTGATCCCCCAGCTCGCAAGTGAGATCTCAACATCTCAATAACTTATGCAAAAATAAAAGAGGGATCCCAAGTGAGCTCCAGCTCGCGAGTGAGATCTCAAGATCTCAATAACTTGTGCGAAAATAAAGGAGGGATCCCAAGTGATCCCCCAGCTCGCAAGTGAGATCTCAAGATCTCAATAACTTGTGAAAATAAAGGAGGGATCCCAAGTGATCCCCCAGCTCGCAAGTGAGATCTCAATAACTTGTGCGAAAATAAAAGAGGGATCCCAAGTGATCCCCCAGGTCGCAAGTGAGATCTCCAGATCTCAATAACTTGTGCGAAAATAAAGGAGGAATCCCAAGTGATCCCCAAGCTCGCAAGTGAGATCTCAAGATCTCAATAACTTGTGCGAAAATAAAGGAGGGATCCCAAGTGATCCCCCAGCTCGCAAGTGAGATCTCAAGATCTCAATAACTTGTGGGAAAATAAAGGAGGGATCCCAAGTGATCCTCCAGCTCGCAAGTGAGATCTCAAGATCTCAATAACTTGTGCGAAAATAAAGGAGGAATCCCAAGTGATCCTCCAACTCGCAAGTGAGATCTCAAGATCTCAATAGCTTGTGCGAAAATAAAGGAGGGATCCCAAGTGATCCTCCAGCTCGCAAGTGAGATCTCAAGATCTCAATAGCTTGTACGAAAATAAAGGTGGGATCCCAAGTGATCCCCCAGCTCGCAAGTGAGATCTCAAGATCTCAATAACTTGTACGAAAGTAAAAGTGGAATCCCAAGTGTTCCCCCAGCTCGCAAGTGAGATCTCAAGATCTCAATAACTTGTGCGAAAATAAAGGAGGGATCCCAAGTGATCCCCAGCTCGCAAGTGAGATCTCAAGATCTCAATAACTTATGCGAAAATAAAGGAGGGATCCCAAGTGATCCCCCAGCTCGCAAGTGAGATCTCAAGATCTCAATAACTTGTGCAAAAATAAAGGAGGGATCCCAAGTGATCCCCAGCTCGCAAGTGAGATCTCAAGATCTCAATAACTTGTGCGAAAATAAAGGAGGAATCCCAAGTGTTCCTCCAGCTCGCAAGTGAGATCTCAAGATCTCAATAACCTGTGCGAAAATAAAAGAGGCATCCCAAGTGATCTCCAATCTCGCAAGTGAGATCTCAAGATCTCAATAACTTGTGCGAAAATAAAAGAGGGATCCCAAGTGATCCCCCAGGTCGCAAGTGAGATCTCCAGATCTCAATAACTTGTGCGAAAATAAAGGAGGGATCCCAAGTGATCCCCCAGCTCGCAAGTGAGATCTCAATATATCAATAACTTGTGCAAAAATAAAGGAGGAATCCCAAGTGATCCCCGAGCTCGCAAGTGAGATCTCAAGAACTCGTGACCTGGAGAAAGAGGGTTCGGGCGAGGCACAAAAAAAAGGGATCCAAACTTCGAACCCTGAGGGTCGCGACCTCGATCTAGGGTCCAACCTGGGAAAGAGAGAACCGCCATCTTGATCCCGACCTCGAGCTCGGAAGTGACCCTGGCCCCTTCAAACTACGAAAGAAAGGTTCACGACGTTGTCTCCCGCTTCGAGCTCCGTCAAATGACCCCGAGCCTCCAGACAACCTCGTGGATCGGGGGAATAATGATAAGGCAGTGAGATCTTAAAGCTGTAAGTCCAAGCGGCTACGATAATCTAGAGGGGGTGAATAGATTATCTCCATCTTTTCTATTTCGCCTCTTTTTTAACAATCGAAAGCTCAAACACAATAATAAGGTGCGGAATGTAAACAACACACGTCGATTTAAAGAGGTTCAACCCACCTAGGGCCTAATCCTCTACCACCCCAAAGATATCCGGGATGGATTTGAAAAAAAAAGAATTTTATTAATTACCAAAATTAATACAAATTCAACTTACAACACCTTGAAGAGCACCACACTCTTCTTCAACACCACCTTTGGAGATTACCACAATCTCCCTTTGAAGATCACCACAATCTTCCGACTTGAAGAGCACCGAACTCTCCAACACCACCTTTGGAGATTACCACAATCTCCCTTTGAAGATTACCACAATCTTCCGACTTGAAGAGCACCGAACTCTCCAACACCACCTTTGGAGATTACCACAATCTCCCTTTGAAGATTACCACAATCTTCCGACTTGAAGAGCACCGAACTCTCCAACACCACCTTTGGAGATTACCACAATCTCCCTTTGAAGATTACCACAATCTTCCTTCAACGGCACCTTTGAAGATCACCACAATCTTCAATCTTGAAGAATACCAAATTCTTCAACACCTCAAGAGCACCACACTCTTGAAACACCTATCACCTAGATCACCCAAGTGTATTCTTACCACAAGAATACTCACAAGGATATCTTGTGTTTGGTTGATGAATTACAATCAAGATTACACTTTGAAAAATATTACAACTCAAAAGTGCAAGTGTAATCAAGAATGAAAGCCTAGACCTCAAGATGTGAAAGTGATAGTACTTAGGCTATTACAACAAGAATGTTGAAATGAATAACAAAGATTATGTGCTTGTGATATCTCTTGTTGTTTGTATCAAGTCTTCTATTTGATCCCTCAAGCTTTCATCTATTTATAGGAGAGCCTTCAAATTTGAATTCCAACATAGGCTCCTCCAAAGGCTCCTCCAAAGGCTCCTCCAACATAGCTCCTTCATGGGCTCCTCCATGTTTTCTTTTGTCTACAAATAAGACAAAGAGATTAAAATAAATATGGTTGTCTCATAAGGATACAAAAATCGATTATAGAACAATCCCACATTTTAAGGAAGAATGGTCTGCACGCACAACGGTTATATTTTAGTCATCAAACTAAAGAGAGCGACCGGTCGCGCACAAAAGGACGCGTTTGAAATAGTCTTGAAAAATTACACGGGCGGCCGGTCGAGGGGGTGCTCGACCGGTCGACATCACCCCTAGCCGGTCGACCTCTCCAAAAATAGAACAGGAGATTTTGCACACTTGCAGTGCGGTCGACCCCCACGGCCGACCGGCCGACCGGGCCGACGGCCGACGCCTTGATGCGGCCGGCCGACTCGCTTGAAATTTCTTCCGTCTCATTTTCTGTTTCAAAAAACATCTTCAGTACGGGTTGCCCTATAGAGGCGACCGGTCGACCACGAGGCAAAATGTTGTCCAATTTTAGTCGAAAATAAAACTTAAGAAATACTCAAAATTTAGTAAAAACATTTTAAACCGATCGAGAGTATTTAGACAACATTAGAAATATAGTTTCAATGTGAAAACCCGTTGACATAAAATCTTTGAAAGTGTTGTCCAATATTAATCGAAAAAGACTTGAGCAAATACTCCGGAAAATATTAAAACTATTTTAAATCATTTAGGAGTATTTGGACAACCTTAAAACCATTGTTTTGGTATAAAACAAAATCATCAAAATCATGATAAAACCATTTATCAAACAATCTCCCCCTTTTTGATGATTACAAACCAAAACAATTTTAATGAGGTCGATTTTGAAAACAAAACAATTTTACCTAAGTTAAAGAGAACTATCCGTTGTGAGCGACAACATTCCATGCAATAAAAACACATGGATGGGAGTAGAGATATTCAAACACATATAGCAAATGCTCCCCTATCAACATGCACAACAAGAGTTATATAGAAGCAACTTAAACATAAGCTAAAATATTAGCTTTTTCGATATTGAGCTTAAGTATCAATAACTTAAAAGCTCCCCTGTCAAAGATACATCATTAGAACCGTATATAAGTCCATACTACAACCAATGGACCATGATTCATACATAACCATAATACACCAAGTGGACTAAATATGATCCACAACTTACGGCTTTATGAAGCCATAGCTTAGCTTTTTTTCGTTAAACTTATGAGCTAAGATAAGCTTATAACCTGTTTCTCCCCTTTGGAATCATCAAAAGAATGTTAGCACGATAAATACATCATATATTCTTATCAAAGTGCGCAAGTAAACCGATGTATCGAGCCATTTGAACATTGAAGCTTTTAAACCAAATAGAAGAGTCGAATCATACGACTTGTAGAAGCTTATGAAAAATCATTTGATTTGCGAAAACATGATCTCTATAAATATATGAGACTTTTGAAATCGAGAGAGTCGTGTAGGTGATGAATTTTTCATTGAAACGTTTTATCGAACACTTGGCGGGCGTAAAATTGAAAGAGATATATATAGCCCTTGTAAATGAAATCAAGCCAAGTTTTCATCACCAAATGCAATATAACATATCAACAATCAATAAGCTCATCACAAATATATATGAATTGCATCAAGAAAAATACATATAAGCCACAAACTCAGGGTTCAACCCAATTGAGCTAACGATAGTGAAATTCTTACCATTCAATTGGTAAAGTCGAGCAATGATGATGATAACCGAGCTAGATAATCCCCAAAATATAAAATGTATGCAATAAAACAAATTTTGAGTGAAATTTGTGTGCAATTCAGCGAAGGGGACGAAAAATGGACAAAATAAGCCAAAATGGCGAAGTCCGGAAACAGAACTATTTTTAGCCAAAAATCATCCAGGCGACCGGCCCAGGTACGGGCATGGGCGACGTCGGCCAAGCGGCCGTTGCCTTGCCCCAATCGGCCATGGTTCTTTTTTTTTGTTTTGAAAATCCGAAATTTGATCCAAAAATCCGATTTTTCGCCCTAAGTTTTAAAACGTGCAAAATGCAAACGTAGACCTCATTCAATATACATTATGTCATAATCAAGCTCGAAATGAGGTAAAATACTCGGCGTTAACGATCAAAAAGTCCGCGAGTTATCCTTGAGACTAATTAAACACATCTCAAGTTTTTGTTAAAAATCACAATCCCTTAAAAATATATCGAATCTCAATATGTTTAGTTCGATTATGACGAACCAAATTTTGAATACGAATAACCGTATAATAGATACCAAACTTGTTATCCCGAAAAAATAAGAACATTTTAAAGCTTTGGATACAACAAGTCATAAGAAGAAGTGCCTTTCAAATATTTGAAAATTTCTTTTAACGGCACTTTATTGAGATTCGTTGGGATAGTTTTTGAAATCGAGCATATAGACATAATGCATATGGAATTTCGAGTCTATAGAAATAATACAAAAAAAATTCATACCTCGAATTTGTTTGTCGACCGACATGCCTTTCTCAACCTTTGTCAATCTTTAGTCATAGTGGTTGAGATATTTCTTCTTTCTTCAATGCCTAACTCCTTCAAGAGTTCAATATAACCATCTTCTTGGCATTGAATAATTTGAAGTCCAAGCAAGAAATTGAGCTCCCCATCATGCTCATTTCAAGTACACATTGCATCAACTTGGAAAAAATATCTTGCACAAATATTCATTAGTAGTACCAAAAATATTCTCATAAATATGCACAAGTAAACAATCTTGCCCTTTTTCAAAAACAAAGAGAGTAGTATCAACTTTACCTCTTGTAGAATCATTTAGCAAAATAGCTAAGTCTATCAACCGTACAAAGCCTTTTTTAAAAAAAAAATTGGCCTAGAATTTTAAACTCCGATAGACTTCCATATGAATAAAACCATTTAGAAAATTAGCATCCATTTAGTAAAGCTTGAAATTTTCTTAAAACAAGAATGGGCAAGTAAAAAGCAAATAACTTCTAAAAGAGCTATGAGTGCAAATATTACATCAAAATCATTACCTTCTTCTTGAAGATACCTTCGAGCTACTAACCTTGCCTTAGTTCGACCAATGTTGCCTTGGTCATCGAGTTTGTTTCGAGTGCCCATTTTGCATTTATAATCGTTTGTGATGAAAGACATGGCATCAACTTCCAAGTATCATTTCCTTTTTAGCTCCTCTTGCGCTTCTAAAACCAATCTTCATCTTGAAGCATCAATTTAGGAATTTGTCTTCTTCATCACTATTGGGCATCCAAATGATCTAAGGTGTTCATAATAGAACATTTACATCCAAATATTTGGAGTATTTTCTTTTCTACACAACTCAACAAACTCATTAAAGGCATTTCTTATATAAGCAAGAAAAATAGCCCAAGTGAAATAACATGCCTCAATTGTCAACCACAAAATATCTTGCAAAAAGAGCATAGTAGTAAGAGACACATATATATATATATATAGATCATGAAGCAAGAAACACATACTATGCATTTAGAATATCATCAAGAGACTAATAAATCATGCAAGTTCAAATAAGCTTAAGAAAGCTACAAAAGGTCTCTTTTGAAATTGAGAACCGATAGCATATAATTGAGACCTTATTTAAAAGAAGTATTTGAACAAAAGTTGACAAAGCAAATATGTGCAATCAAATATCGAATAGTGCCTTTCAAAAATCTAAAAATCCTCTTAATGGCATTTGTATGAAATACTATGAAAAACAAGCACATAGGCATATGATAATACATATATCGAGTCTATAAGAGTAAGAATAACACAAGTAAACGTACCTCGATAATTTATGCCTTTTCTTGATAAAAATGACGAAAATGGCCATTTGTGAAAATATGTAAATCCTACACAATTCTTAAAACAAATCTAGCACAAATCATAATGATAAAAGTGTAGGCTAAGAGATATCACAAGTAAGCTCATGCCAAAAAAAAAAAAAAAAAACCATAAGAGATGATAACATACTATAGTTTTCAAAAATGCACAAGAGTTTTAAAAACATCATATAAGGTCTTTTTTTTTTAAAAAATTTAAAAGCACAAATATATATTGAAGACCTTAATTAAAAAAAAATTTGAAAACTCATTTTGCAATAAAGACACAAATAAAAGCATGCATAATAACAAAATAAAATGCATATTTAAATAGGGAGATACGGGTTACCAATTACGCCATTTCCATGGGTTGTGTCGTTCCCATTGTTGATGATATCTTCCTTTGAGAAGTCACTTTGTTGATGATTACTTCTTTGATTGCTCCATTTCCAAGGTTTGTTGCTTTCCCATTGTTGAAAGTCTCTTCTTCTTTGAAAATCATCTTGTTGATGATGTCTTTGCCATTTCAAGGATTGTGTTCTTCCCATTTTTGATTGTACCCTCTTCTTGAAATTGGCTTTGTTGAGAATAGTTTCTCCTTCTTTGATCAAATGAAACGGTCATTTGATGCCTTCTTGGCGGTATGAATTTTCTTCGATCATTATTTCGCCGTGTACCTAATATGACATTGTTTTGTGGTACCTCATATGTTTGGGTCCTTTGGGATTAGTCTTGAGACTTTTAGGTCTCCAACAATAATTAGAGCTATTTCTAGCCCGACAAGTATTTACCGTATGACCCTTTTTATCACAATAAAAACAAGTAATAATTCTAGGAGCATAATGACCAATATGCATATTGACTTGATCCTTTTTCATATGATTAACAACATTAGGCTTATGATCAAGTCCTTTATCACAATTATGAATATCAACAATATTGGACATTTTATTGGTACTCAAGTTGGATTTTAATAAATCCTTTTTCATGCAATCAATATTCTCAACAAGAGTACTATTTTCTTTTTCAAGGTTTCTAACCTTGTCAAGTGTGGTGGTGTGAGCACATGATAGTGATTCATAAGAAGTAAATAAACTATCCTTATCATTTTTCAAAATATTGAATTCCTTTTTCAAATTTTTGTATTTAACAAGTAGGCTTTGGAATTCATTTTGAAGTTCATCATAATCATTTTGCAAATCACTATATTCATTTTGCAATTCATTGTCATAAGAAGTAGAAGGTTTAGAACTTACCTCGTTCTCTTCTTCGATGCCCATAAGACATTTTTCGACTTCATCATCGGAATTTGTAAGAGGCTCATCCCATATTGTTGGATTTGATGTTGTATCCATTTGAGAAGTAGATGCTTTTGAGTTGCTCCTTTTATTTGCATATACTTCATAGATGGCTTCTAGTTTTTGCCATACTTCATGTGCCGATCGAATACCTTGAACATAATCAAATTCCAAAGTGGTAAGTGAACAATGTAAAATATTAAGAGCTTTACCATTTAAGGAGATGATTCTCTTCTCTTCATCATTGAGCTCTTTGAAGCCTTTTGAGGTGTGTGGTGTATCTTTCATCGGAATGGATTCTCCATTAATGACGGTGTTCCAAATGTCGAACCCGCAACCTTGTGTAAGTAGCATTCCATTCTTTCTTTCCAAAATATAAAATTTTTGGAATCAAACCGAGGTGGCTTGGTGGTGGAGGTGCCGGAAATTTGAGCTTCGTTTGTAGCCGTCGATCGTTTCTCTTCACTCGCGATGTGAAACGAGCTTGCCAAAGAGTTTGGCTCACGATACCACTTGTAAGTCCAAGCGCTACGATAATCTGAGGGGGTGAATAGATTATCTCCATCTTTTCTATTTCGCCTCTTTTTAACAATCGAAAGCTCAAACACAATAATAAGGTGCGGAATGTAAACAACACACGTCGATTTAAAGAGGTTCAACCCACCTAGGGCCTAATCCTCTACCACCCCAAAGATATCCTGGATGGATTTCGAAAAAAAAGAATTTTATTAATTACCAAAATTAATACAAATTCAACTTACAACACCTTGAAGAGCACCACACTCTTCTTCAACACCACCTTTGGAGATTACCACAATCTCCCTTTGAAGATCACCACAATCTTCCGACTTGAAGAGCACCGAACTCTCCAACACCACCTTTGGAGATTACCACAATCTCCCTTTGAAGATTACCACAATCTTCCGACTTGAAGAGCACCGAACTCTCCAACACCACCTTTGGAGATTACCACAATCTCCTTTGAAGATTACCACAATCTTCCGACTTGAAGAGCACCGAACTCTCCAACACCACCTTTGGAGATTACCACAATCTCCCTTTGAAGATTACCACAATCTTCCTTCAACGCACCTTTGAAGATCACCACAATCTTCAATCTTGAAGAATACCAAATTCTTCAACACCTCAAGAGCACCACACTCTTGAAACACCTATCACCTAGATCACCCAAGTGTATTCTTACCACAAGAATACTCACAAGGATATCTTGTGTTTGGTTGATGAATTACAATCAAGATTACACTTTGAAAAATATTACAACTCAAAAGTGCAAGTGTAATCAAGAATGAAAGCCTGTAGACCTCAAGATGTGAAAGTGATAGTACTTTTAAAGCTATTACAACAAGAATGTTGAAATGAATAACAAAGATTATGTGCTTGTGATATCTCTTGTTGTTTGTATCAAGTCTTCTATTTGATCCCTCAAGCTTTCATCTATTTATAGGAGAGCCTTCAAATTTGAATTCCAACATAGGCTCCTCCAAAGGCTCCTCCAAAGGCTCCTCCAACATAGGCTCCTTCACGGGCTCCTCCATGTTTTCTTTTGTCTACAAATAAGACAAAGAGATTAAAATAAATATGGTTGTCTCATAAGGATACAAAAATCGAGATTATAGAACAATCCCACATTTTAAGGAAGAATGGTGGTCTGCCGCACAACGGTTATATTTTAGCCACAAACTAAAAGAGCGGCACGGTCGCGCACAAAAGGACGTTTGAAATAAGATCTTGAAAAATTACACGGCGGGCCGAGGGTGCTCGACCGGCCGACATCACCCCTAGCCGGCCGACCTCTCCAAAAATAGAACAGGAGATTTTGCACACTTGCAGTGCCTGGTCGACCCTGGGCGGCCGACGGCCGACCGACGGCCGACGCCGACGCCAGATGCGGCCGGCCGACCGCTTGAAATTTCTTCCGTCTCATTTTCTCTTTCAAAAACATCTTCAGTACGGGTTGCCCTATAGATGGCCAGTCGACCACGAGACAAATGTTGTCCAATTTTAGTCGAAAATAAAACTTAAGAAATACTCAAAAATTTAGTAAAAACATTTTAAACCGATCGAGTATTTAGACAACATTAGAAATATAGTTTCAATGTGAAAACCCATTGACATAAAATCTTTGAAAGTGTTGTCCAATATTAATCGAAAAAGACTTGAGCAAATACTCCTAAAATATTAAAACTATTTTAAATCATTTAGGAGTATTTGGACAACCTTTAAAACCATTGTTTTGGTATAAAACAAAATCATCAAAATCATGATAAAACCATTTATCAAACAAAAGCTACACAGTGAGATCTTGAAATCGGGTTTGGAGCTCCGTTTCCGACCCGGACTGGGGGAATGGGTCTAACCCGAAAAGGTGGACCATTGATCTCCCTGACAGCCTAGTACAACTCCACCCCCCAGATGATGACACTTGGCACAACCACATGTGCCAGGAATATCTATAAATACCATGCTATAGTAACTTGATGGTAACTATTCACTCTGCCTCTCTTACCTCTTATTTTCATATTTACTGTCTCTATACCCCCGTACCTCATGAACTCGATCTGACTTAGGCATCGGAGGGTCTTAGTTGGGACCACCCCCGGCTATCCTGACGTGTGTTTATCCATTTCAGGTCACCCAAGAGCTCGAACCCGATTACCCAAAAGTCTGTGACCCGAAGGTAGTTACCTGATCCAAATCAGTTGGGGCCGTCTATGGGAATAAATATTCTTTTCTTTTTTTGTCCTTGTTTCTATTTAATATTTGATTTGGGGCAGAGCAGGTCGCCCGCTCTAAGGATGGTACGAGTCTGGGTCTTTAAATAGCCAACCCGACCCATTGTCATCCCTACCCTAAACTACAAGAAGTATTCAATTTTCTGAAATATTTTAGCCATTCATTTTCCCTACTTCCAGGAGAGAAAATCAGCCAAGATAATGTACATTCTCGCATAGGAATTAGGATATCTTGGCATGTTTGTCATACACAATAACTACTGGACCACAACATAAAAGACCAGCAACAGACTGCAGAATAAGACCAATGTTATTTAATGTAAGCTGCAAAAATAATACAGTACATTTACAGACTGGACAAAATTATGTCTTCAAGGGCAGGCATGTGATGATGGTGATAGGACTCTTAGTAATATTTCACCATGAAATCAAACCAAACAAGTTCCAGATAAATCCATCAGCACCTATATAATATTATGTTTTATAAGCAATGGCCTTGTGATGCCACAAATAATAGATAGATTTTATAGAATCTCATTTGAGAAATCATTCAAGAATGTAGTTGTTACAGTCTATGTGGTCCAAAAAACGAACCAAATGATTCGATACTCGATTCGAGGTCGAAGGTCAAAAGCTCGTATGAGCTCGATTTGTTAACATAATGAATCAAACTTGAACAAATATTTTCGTTTAATAAGTTGTAAAGCCCGGCGAGTTCATCTCTATTAGTAAAATAATAATAAATATGTATAATAATATCTAGCTTTGAACTCGACTAAGACTCAAGGTTAAAAGCTCATTTGAACTCAATTTGTTAACATAACGAGTTAAACCTACACAAATATTTTCAATCAATAAGTTATAAAGACTGGTTCGAGTTCATCTCGATTAGTAAAAGAATAATAAATATGTATAGAAATATCTAGCTTCAAACTCAACCAAGACCGAAGGTTAAAAAGCCCATTTGAGCTCGATTTGTTAACATGACGAATCAAACTTGAAAAAATGTTTTTGTTGAATAAGTTGTAAAGCCCGGTTGGCCGGTTCAAGTTCATCTCGATTAGTAAAAAAAATAATAATCATGTATGAAAACATCTAGCTTCAAACTCGACCTGATTAGTAATCTAACGAATCACAAACACAAATTTTGAAACTTTATAAAAATTCAAACAAGCTTGATCTCCGGAAAATCTTGAATTTCTCAATTATTGCTACTACTAAATATTGAACTCTTCTATTGTGATTTGGATATAATTAGCAAACCATGATAATTAGTGAAATGTGATGCCTTTCAGTTGAACAGTAAAATTCTCAAGAGGACCCCCACTTTTTTAATCTTCAGAATGATTATCTGGGACTTTATGACACCAAACACAGCACATACTAACACCAAACAAAAAAAAGACATTGTTATTCAACTCAACATGCTTTTTAGAGATGGCCCAAAATGCAACACAATACATCACATCACACAAAAACAAATTTCTCATTCATCATTCCTCATTCCCAATCCATGGTCTTTTTAGACTTTTCAAATACAAATAAAGCATCTCAAAGGCTCTCCTCCATCAAAATGTAGGGTATATATACAAGATTTCACTAATGCATATATTTGCAAACAAATCAAAAACTAAAGAATCAAAGGAAATCATGAAAAAAGAACAATTTTCCAAAAAAAGTTAGAAGCACTAGCAACATTCATAAAACCAAACACTACTTAAAAATGAAACTAAGGCTATGTACTTTTCTTTTTATGCAAAATTCCTCCTTTTTCCTATTTGGTTGGTTGTCACTACCTAAGTGCTAAAATCTTGATGAAATATCATACCATATCTTGGTATGTTAACTCGAATTCGAGCAAATAACCCAATTTCATCTGCAAAGATCGAAAAAAATCGGACACACACCATTTATGATCTAGAATTTTTCCGCACAGGACAATGTTGATCACCGCTAACAAAGGTGAGTCTTCGTTTGGATCCACCTCTGGATGTGACTGTCGAATTATCGGTTGATAATGAATTTGGGGAAATTAAAGATTTTTTTGGAGTCTTCAACAACAAAACTTCTTGGAGTAGACAGTAACATGAGAATGTATGCTCCTGTTAAAATGAAATAAATCAATTAAGATAGAACACTAAATTAAATACTGTTTTATTGTAAAAGCTCTATATAAAGCTAGGAATTAAAACTCACTTTTTCTAAGGAACCCCATGATTGAATTGCATCCAATTTATTTTCCAAGTTTGTTTTGTCTAACTGATGATCATATGCTGCTAATACTGATGCTGCTGCAACAATAGACGGTCGATTTTCCGCTACATTAATTTCTGCACAAAATAAATAATCTAGCAATTCAAAAACTAAATTCTTAAATTGCATTCAAAGTACAAAACAACTCTTCTTTATGAACCTAAAATACCTTCCATAATTGCCAATATTAAATCAGCAGCTTGAATCACAAGTTCTTGATGACTAGATTCCAAACAGAACTTAATGGCAAAATAGTTCAGATAAGTAAAAGGAGTGACTATACACATTTTCCATTCCAAGGCATTGAGAACACATAATTCCATTCTCTGAATAGCAATCCCTTGAAAATTGTAACCCTCTACATAATATTCGGTTAACGGT
Organism: Rehmannia glutinosa; assembly: GCA_016081115.2. Lineage (NCBI taxonomy): Eukaryota > Viridiplantae > Streptophyta > Magnoliopsida > Lamiales > Orobanchaceae > Rehmannia > Rehmannia glutinosa. Next base: position 8,102,624 of record CM071930.1, on the reverse strand, counting down.
CGAACTTTACATTCCTCCATTTTCGCAGCCAGAGATAAACACGCGATCGATAGTATTCGAATAGTCCACAATTTTCCATCCTATCCACATTAACAACAATCCCAAATTAAACAGGATAACATAATCACATATCAAGAAATGTTTAAATCAGAAATTACAAAAAAAAAACAGTTACAATGCAAACCAAACAAGGCATTAAAAATTTCAACTTCATACTTGCAGAGTAGTCCACAAGTTTCCATCATATCCACCTCAATAACTACAAAAAAAAATTCAGTTTACCAACAGAATTTATCGACAGAAATGATTTTGTCACTGAATTTTACAAACCTAAATAATACCTACAGAATAAAAAATATTATTTTTTCCCAAATTATACCGACAAATTACCGATAGATCACCGACAGATTTTAAATTTACTGACAGGAATACTTACGTGTAGATTTTTACCTACACTTTACAGTTTTCTGAGTACTTACGTGAAGATTTTGTTGCACGTAAACTGATTTTATCTTGTAGTGAATAACAATCCCAATAAAACAGGATAACATAATCCCATTTCCAAAACTGTTTTAAATCAGAATTACCAAAAAAAAAAAAAAACAGTTACATTACAAACCAAACAAGACATTAATAAAATTTCAAATTCATTACTTACAGAAATCCACGTTTTTTCCAAGAACCGATCAAAGTAAATCACTGAGAGATAAGCAGTACGATAGTGATATCCAAACAGAGCCCTCGTCTGCAAACAAACACGCACAAAAAATAATTCTTTTTCAAAACTAACAATCTTGATTTCCGTAAAAAAAAATCATGAAATTACACAAATTTTACTTGTCAAAGAAAACAGACTTCAAGAATCCATTTCACGGCTTCCAAACGGGCGTATTTCAACCAACTTCTCTTAACCCTGGTTTCATTTTCATCCTCTCTGTTTGGCCCAAAATTTGTTTCCTTTTGAAATGACGTTTCGATGAACTCGCAATCAGATTCAGAAACAGAACAAAAATCCTCAAAGTTTTCATCTTTTTCATCAATGGCGGCGGCATTTAGAAAAGATATATCTTCTTTGCAGAAAAGATTCGGCGATGGAGTTTCAGATCCCATTTTTTATTGACTTGGGCAAGAATCATGGGGAGAAGAGAAAAGAGTGACACTAAAAATGAAAAATATTTATTTTGGTTATAAAGATTTTGTTGTATGTTGAAAGAGATTTGAGGAAATCTAAGACTCTTGAAAGAAAGAAATACAGTGGTTAATTAACCGCCGGTTCGGAAACCGCCGGTTCCGGTTCCGGTTTGGCCGGTTTTTCCTTTTTTTTTTTTTTTTTTTTGAATTTTTGAATTTTTGAGTTTTTAATATTAATAAATTATCACAATTGATAAATTAACACTTTGATGAAGGAAATGAAATTGAGTAACACAAAAATTAATTTTATTGATTTAAAAGTAAAATTACACTTACAATTTACAAAATGAAAAATTCTAAGATATTACAATTCCAAAGTACAATTTAAAAATAAAATTATAAGTTAATACAATTCCGTATAAAAATTAAATTACAAAGTACAAACCACAAAGAAAGGAAAAAAGGAAAAAAAAAAAGAAATTTGTGACCGTTGCCCGTTGGTAATTTACAATTCAAAATCAATTTTTAAAATTAAAAAAAAAAAGAAACTGAAAACCGGCGGTTAAACCGCCGGTTTTCGGTTCCAAAAAACACGAACCTTAATCTAACCTTAGAAATTAGGTTCACGGTTTCGGTTCGAACCGAAACCGTGGTCAACGGTTTTCGAACCGTTGACCACGGTTCGAAACCGCCGGTTTGCCGGTTCGGTTCGAACCTTTGAACACGTCTAACCATAACTATAGTTTTTAGGGTTAATTACAAAAAGTACCCTTGAGGTTTAACCTAATTGCAAAAAAACCTTTTAGAATTACAAAATTACCCCTGAAGTTTTATTTTGTCTAACATTTACCCCTTCATAAGAAATAAATATTTCAAAATCCCCCCTCATATTTATAAAAATGTTACAGTTTCCCCCTTAATTTTAACATTGAATCAAACCTTTGGGGTACTTTTTATAATTTTGAAAGTTAGCTAGGTTTTTTTGTAATTACGTCAAAACTTGGGGGTATTTTTTGTAATTATCACTAATTTTTATTTAAAAAGGGATAATTACAAAAACACCCATGATGTTTGGATTAATTACAAAAAAGACCCAGACATGTTTCAAAACTACAAAAAAAAAAAAAAAACTATTCAGGTCTCTTTTTGTCTTAAATTTAAGGGATGTAACTGTAATATGTTTGTCAATGTCGGGTTTTTTTTTTGAAATAGTTTTGAAAATCACGGGAAACATGTAAGACGGAATCAAACCTCAAGGTTTTTTTTTAATTTTCAAAGAATTCTGGTTTTTTTTTTGTAATTACCCCAAATATTAGGGGTGTTTTTTTATCCCTTAAAAATATAAAGTATAATCATAAAGTTTGTATTATATATATTATGTATGTATGCACATTATACACGTGATACTCTGTTGAGGTGTTCTTCAGAAATGCACTATGGTAAACTTGTACGAGTTAAAAACTCATGCAGATTGTAGAATTTTTTATGGATTTTAAGACTCTTTTTATGTCGGGGTGATTTACCATAGTTGAATTATAGAAATCTTGTCATATGATTTTACAAACGAGTAAATTACATGAGGGTGACAGTTCATACAGATTTCACAAGGTCATATCAATTAGTCACCATTTAAAATCTCTACTATAAATTGTAAGTAGGGTTAGTCGAATCGAATTAATCGAAAAGACATTTTAAAACCCCAATTCAAAATTCGATCAAATTTGATTAGAATAATCGAATTTGATTTTCCTATTTTCAAATCGAATTCGAGTGAATCTAGAAATCCGAATTTGCCGATAAATCGAGCAAAGTTCGGAATCGGACCCATATTTTTCAGATCCAAAATCTATATTTCAAGCTAAATATTATAAGTTTTTAACAAAAAAATCCTATAATTTAACATAAGCATAGCAAGTCATACAAATTATCAAAACCATATAGTTACTTTAAAGATATTACAAAACTAAAGAGGAATTCTAAGACTGAAATCTCTCAATATCAAATTTTTTTTTTTAAAGTTTAAATACATCATAAGACATTACAAAAACTAAACAAAAATCCTTAAAACTTTGAAATGAGATTGAATTGTGAAAATAGCTATGATCAATGATATAATTCTAATGCTATAATTATACTGTAATTGTAATGTGAAACTAAATGTTCTTTATATATCAACCACTTATATTATATATTTCTATATGCATGTGCATTTTACATTGTATAATGTTTAAAATATGTAATATGTGAATTATATTGATAATTTAAATTATAATCAAGTTCGAACTTGTACACGAATTTGAATTAACATATGAATGCAAATTCATTCTCTCACATGATTTACTCGAATTAGAATTTTCAAATAGAATTCGAAACATCATAGTTCGTTATTTGATTCAAATATTCATATTCGAAGTTCGAGTTGATTCGAAATTCGAAAATTCTTATTCAAAATTAAGATTCGAATACAAATTGAATCGAATTTAGAACTCATTCGAAAAATAACACCCCATAATGTAACATATATGATCCAGAATTTTTTGGATAGTTTAATGAAATTATATAGTTTAAAGGTTACAGTTACCTATAGAATACTTACAAAATATGATATGTTTAATATATGATATGATATGTTTAATATATGTATTACTTTTAGTTTAAACATATGATATGTTTAATATATGTATTAATTCATTCAATTAAAATTATCTTAAAATAGTTGAGTAATTTGAGCCTAATGGAGTACAAGATATGTTTAATATATGTATTAATGGTCTGTTAGATGCTACATCGATGTAGTATTTACCGTATATTTGGATATAATACACGTCTACTATGTTTACGTGAATTTGTATATATCCACAATAAATTTATAGTAGTAATTAATATGAAGTATTCCTCCACGCCTAGGTTGGATAAAACCAATTTTGAAAGGTTTATCAATCAAACAAATGCGTAGCCTTAGGAATCTCCATAGAGGAGATATGCCTAGTAGATCTAGTCCTGGAGTGTATATACACTTAGACATTAGTTTTCACATTTTAATTAGTTAATTGCTTTACCTCGGAAAAAAATAGTTAATTGCTAATCATGTTGACAGTGTTTAATTTAGTTCCGATTCATGTTTTACAGGTTATTTATAATTATGTTCAAGTCTTAATTATTTATAAGCTTTTTCTTCTTCGATCTATTTTCACTTCAAAGCTCAAACTTCGTTGTCAAAAGAAGTATAAGTTTGAACGTTGATGTCGAGTCGAGTCATGAGCAAAGGAAATCTAATCACTGTAAAGAAAACAGTGAACACCTCAAAATAAACACAAATATTTATTACGCAATATTGTAATTGCTAGGTTTATAAGTAAATTTATATAGTTTCTATATTTATGTTTATTATTTAAGTCCAACCAATTTCAAAGAAAGATTATTCAACTCACACTGTTTACATAGAGCATCTCCAACACACCCAAAATTCAAAAATGGGAGAATTCGCTAAAATTGAGTACAATCTCCACTCCATCAACCCTCCAATTCTCACACCAAATTGAGGGCAATGAACGAATGAACAGTGCACCACTACATCTAGCGGTGCACTGTTGCACGTAAAACACTTTATTTATTTATTTGTTTGGCATTTTTATGTTTATATAATTATAATATCTAATTTATATAACTAGATATGTATGTTATGTTTTTGAATATTGATTAATGTATTAAAATAAGTTTAAAAATTAATTCCTAATTACCAAGGTTTTTGTTTGTAAATTAAGATTTTATTGTTAATTTTTATAGTTCTGTTCAATTATATATATATATATAACAGAATTTACATAATAAATTAAAATGAGTTTATATAATATTTCAAATTAATAATTTAAGAATTAATGCAAATATATTTAATTATATTAAATACAAAAATATTAAAAATATATATACATGTTATGTTATAAATTATTAAGTATATTAATCCAATATAAAAAAGAATAAAATAAAATATTCCATTTTAGAGTGATATATAGAGTTGACTGTTGGAGCTGAATCTTAATTAGATTCCTCTAAATTTTCTTCTAAAATAGTGTAAATACTAAATACACACAAAAATAAGTTTGACTACTGGAGATGCTCCTCGAATAGAGATGTCAATAAGGGCCGGCCCATCCCGGCCTATCCTAGCCCTAAGAGGTTCTAACCCTTAAGGGTTAGGGCTAAAAAGCTCTGAACTCATAGGGGCTTGAAAAATCTAAGCCTAGCCCTAGCCCTATAGGGCTAGGATCGGGCCCAGGCTGGCCCTGTGACTTTTATTTTTATTTTTGATGAAGTCATTCCGTCTAATATTCATACAAAAAGTTTAATATTTATAACAAATTCAAATACTAATATAATATAATATAATATAGAAATTAAATAACAATAAAATGAGGTTCATGAATTAATAATAAACACCAACAATCTAATATTTTAATTACAATGGAATCATGGGTCATAATGTGAATAATTGTAAGACTCCATGTTGATTAAAATATTCACAATTTTCTATTTTTATTTTAGTAATCAGTAATCACATTCACAGATTCTATACTAAATATATTTTAGTTTATAATAATGATTAACTTACTGAATAATATATCAACTTTAATTTAGTCTTTACTAAATTATCTAGTAAGATTAAATTATAAATGAGATCAAATTCAATTTGATAATTTGTTAAGATTAAATGATAATTGATAAATGACATCAAAAATTAGATTTGGTAGTATTATAAGTATAAATTATGAATATTAATATATAAAATACAAAAAACTTATCCGAAAAAAGCCCTAAAGGCCAGCCCGACCCTAGCCCTAGCCGGTCCTACGGTCAATTATTAATATAGGCCCTAAAAAAACCTCATGTTATAAGGGCCTATGAAATATAGGCCTAACCCTAAGATTTTTAGGGCCGAGTTAGGGTCGACCCTTATTGACATCTCTATACTCGAACTTTAAATTATTTCGAATTCGACTTAATTTGAAATCGTATTAATGCCGACTTGTAAATTAATAAATTATCAAGTGGTTAAGCTTCATATACATAGTAAACTGCATGTACTTTCACTGAAAAAAATCAAATAATCCATATTAACTTATTGAAATATACAGAAATATGACCTAGGGTACCCCTAATGTATAGCAAGAGATTTTCCCATGGAATAAACTTGTTTTGGCCCACGATTAAGAAAAGTGTTAGATAATATTAGTATAGTATTACACGTGAATATGATTGCAGGTAGGAAGGAGCGTTTTCACGTGTGCCAGAAAATGGACCACCATGACTTGGAAATATCATACCCAAATACGCTCCTCTTCCATTAATTCCAATAAATTCACAAATATTTTCTTAATTTATTATTTGCTAGTCCCATACCATTACTTAGTGTTTGCTGCACCCACAAATCAATCACAACATTTATAAATAAATATACATAAATGTGAAAGTTGAGTGCTTCTTTTCTCATTCTATTTTTTTTTTCTTTTTTTTCAATGGTGTTCTAATTTATTCAGAATGGAAAATTTTAGTATAGTTTCATTTTGGTAATACTCAATTTGATGTAGCCTTAATTGGCACATTCTAAGTAATTTGTGGTTTGATTAATGCTATGTTCAAGATAGGAGAGAGGATCATGTTCAAATGGGCTTTTAAGTTTAAATTTCATTTGATTCCAAACATGCTCTGAATTAGCTCGATAGTTGAATTCATTTATTTATTTATTTATTAGTGGACAACCATTGATTTGGGAATTGGGACTGCTATAAGAAATAAATGAAATAATGGTCAATTTTTTCCCCACTTCAGCTAGCCTTTCTCTTGTGGGGTTGATTGGATATTTTCCATCATGTTGTTTTAAATCTTGATTGATTTATAAAATGTCTACCTTTTTCAGACCTCAACAACTTATATAGCATTTGTCAAAAAAATAAAAAATAAACAACTAATTTAGCATAGTCTTTTTCTTCCTTCCTTTTTTAACTTAACTACTTTTGTTTTGTGAGATAATCCTAACAATTTATTCTTGTGCACAAAGTTTATCTGGAACGGATTTGAGCAATCAATTTATCTCGAATAATTTATCAATCACTAATTGATGTTGTATCATTTTATTCTTCAAGTCTCTGACCTAGAAGTCAATAGTTGAGATGGGATACTTCATGCAACCCAACTAGTCGTTAGGGCATCGAGGTTTTCCCGGCGATAACCCTCTCACGGCTTAAGTCTTATCAGAGAGCCAGAGAATAACCAAAATTCACAAGATCAAATATTGTAAGATGAATTTCATGCCTTGAAAATGGAATTAGATGGAGCATTTATTAATATTCATAAACTTAAAGTTAGTGTGTGTTGTATGGACCATATGGGCTCATTAAGCCCATAAGAAAAAATCCCTTATTGGACTCCATTATATTTGGACCTTGGAGCCTTTATTATTTGGGCTATGATTAAATTATAATTGGATTTAGCCCTTCACTAATTTTATAACATCCTTCATATATTGTGTCATTTCCCTCTTGATCATATGCACAAAATTGTTTTATTTGTATGTGAAATTTCGACTTTCAGTTTGGATTATTTCTTTGGTCCAACCCAAATATAACCCAGTTAGAGAGCGCAATGGTATTCCTTGCTTATAGCCCATTATTTCGATGAGCATGCATATAACTTCCACTTCAATACATAAGCCTTAAGCAATTCAAAAGAGAAAATAATTCTTTTTTTTCTTCTTTTAATTTCATTTTTTACAACAACAACAAACTAAGCCTTAATCCCACTACGTGGGGTCGGCTATACTGGATCATATCGCGCCATCGTTTACGGTCATAAGCCATATTTTCGCTTTTATTTCTGGTATAACATGTCATGTTTAATAATACTTTCTTTTCCAAGTCTTTTTAGCCTACCTCTCCTCTCTTTTGATTTGTGTGAGTGATTCTCTACCTTCTAAACGTTGCACGGTGCATCTAAAGGTCTCCTATAAACATGTCCAAACCATCTTAATCGTGTTTCTCTAATTTTCTCGCCTATCGGTGCTACTCCCACTTTGTTTCTAATGTGTTCATTTCTTATTCTATCTAATCTAGTGTGTCCGCACATCCATCTTAGCATTCTCATCTCTCGCTACCCTCATTTTTTGTTCGTGTTCATATTTAGTCGCCCAACATTCTCGCTCCATAAAGCATGCGGGCCTTATGGCCGTTTTATAAAATTTTCCTTTCAATTTTAATGGTATTTTACGGTCACAAAGGATAAAAGATGCACTCCTCCATTTATTCCAACCCGCCCGGATCCTATGTGTGACATCTTTATTGATTTCTCCGTTCTCTTCAATTATAGATCCTAAGTATTTAAAACTCTTTGTTATACTCACTTCATGTCCATCAATTTTAATATTCGTCTCATTGTTCCCATTGTTTTTTTACTAAAGTGACATTCCATGTATTCTGTTTTAGCCCTACTTATAGTAAAACCTTTTGATTCTAGTGCTTCTCTCCAAACTTCCAATTTTGCATTTACTCCTTCCCTTGTTTCATCAATTAAAACTATATCGTCCGCAAATAACATACATTCGGGGATGGATTTTTGTAAGTGTTTAGTGATTTCATCAATTATTAGGATAAAAAGGTACGGGCTTAGAGCGGATCCCGATGCAAACCTATAGTGTTTGGGAATTCACTAGATATTCCCTTGGTGTCCGATACATGTTGTTATACCATCATACATATCTTTTATGGCATCTATGTAGCTATTTTTATTCCTCTTTTTTTCCAATACGCGCCACATTATATCACGGTTGACTCTATCGTATGCCTTTTCAAGATCAATAAAAACCATATGTAAATCTTGTTTTCTCTCATTATATTGTTCACATAATCGTCTAATTAAGTGTATAGCTTCAATTGTGGATCTTCCCCGCACGAAGCCAAATTGATTATCTAATATACTAGTTTCATTTCTTATTCTTGCTTCTATAACTCTTTCCCATAGTTTCATTGTATGACTTATTAATTTAATTCCCCGTAATTTGCACAATTTTGTATATCCCCTTTGTTTTTATATATAGGTATCAATATATTTTTTTCTCCATTCATCAGCATTTTCTTAGTTTTTAGAATAACATTAAATAATTTAGTAAGCCATGATATTCCAACTCCACCTAAACATTTCCACGCTTCAATTGGTATATCATCTAGGCCAACTTGCTTTGCCGTTTTCATTTTATTTAGTGCTTTTTCTTTTCGTGAAGTTGAATTCTACGATAAAAGGTACGGTTTCTATTCGATTCGAGTTGGCCTAGTTCCCTAATGTGACTTCATTCCTCTTCGGTTCATTAAAAAGATTATTGAAATACCTCCTCCATCGATCTTTTATGTCCTCGTCTTTCACTAAAATGTTTTTATTCTCATCTTTTATGCATTTAATTTGGGTTAGATCTCTTGTTTGTTTTTCTCTAAATTTTGCTATTTTATATATATCTTTCTCTCCTTCTTTAGTATCTAGTTTTTTTATAGAAATCTTCATATGCCTTGGTTTTTGCTTCATATATTGCTCTTCTTACTTCTTTTTTGGCGTCTTTATATCTTTTAAGGTTTTCTTCGTTTTTACAGGAATACAATACTTTGTAACTAGTTCGTTTTTCCTTTACCTTTTCTTGGATTTCTTGATTCCACCACCATGTCTCTTTATTCCATTTATTACCATTTGACACCCCTAATGTTTCTTTTGCGATCTTTTTCATTTGAGTAGTTACATAGTTCCATGTTTCATCGGCTTTGTCTTCCACTTTCCAATCAATGGTTTCTACTAGAGATTTGACAAAACTATCTCTTTTTTCTATATTCTTTAAGTTCCACCACTTAATTCTCGGTATGTTAATTTTCTTTCTCTTTAAGTGTATGTTAATAAGTTTGATATCCAAAACTAGTAGTCTATGTTGGGTGGTGAGGCTTTCTCCAGGTATTACTTTGCAATTTTTGCATATTTTTCTGTCGTTTTTTCTGGTTAGAAAGTAGTCAATTTGTGATTTGTTAGGACCACTTTTAAATGTGATTAAATGTTCGTCTCTCTTTTTAAAGAAGGTATTACCTATAATAAAATCATAAGCAATTGCAAAGTCTAGGATGGTTCTACCCTCATTGTTACGCGAGCTAAAGCCATATCCTCCATGGACCCTTTCATAATCTTCATTATCCTTCCCAACATGTCCATTTAAGTCTCCACCTATGATGACTTTATCATTTTGAGGGATTGATTGCATTAGAGTTTCTAAATCTTCCCAAAATTTAGCCTTAGTAGCATCATCTAATCCTACTTGAGGTGCATATACACTAACAATATTTATAAGTTCGTTACCTACTACAATTTTAAGGGATATGATTCTATCTCCTTTTCTAGTTACTCCTACTACTTGATCTATGAAGAGAGGATCTACAATGATACCCACCCCATTCCTAGTTCTATCTTTTCCACTATACCAAAGCTTATAACCTGTAGTATCTAGTGTCTTAGCCTTCTCGCCTACCCATTTAGTCTCTTGGATACACATAATATCTATGTTTCGTCTTTTCATAATATCTACGAGCTCTATAGTTTTACTGTCAAAGTACCTATGTTCCAAATTTCCGCCAATTCTATACTTTCTAATTTTCTTATTATCATTTGTGTTCCTCTTATTAGTGTGTGAGGGCTATTGTGTATTTTTCACTACACCCAAGCCCTTATGGAGGTGTAGCTGCGGTCTTGCCACACCGCAATCGGACCTGCGGCGCACTCTTACGGGGAGCATCCTAGCACTTTATCACGATGTCTTATATGATCCATACCATAAGGAAATGACAAGAGTTTTACGCCGGGCCGACCTAACGCAACCCTCCTCCTTTATCTCGGGCTTGGGACCAGCAACATATGTACGGGTTGCCCTATTTGCTGCCCTTCTTTGTTGTTGTTGTTGTTGTTGTTGTTGTTGTTGTTGTTCATTTTTTAGAGCTGAAAGTTGTAGAGATGACAAGTTGATCGGATTTCCTTGCACTTGTGAGTCTGTGACTCAAACACGAACCCAAACCCAAATACATACTGTATCTGCACTCATTAGACTCAGTAGACTTGGTTTAATTTTTAAAATATAATTTTTTATGAAAATGTAATTTTCTAAATGCAATATCTTATAACTACCATTGTTCTACAAATTCTCGCCTAGCCACGATTAATCCCTGTTTAGGCGCTAGGTTCTCCTTGTCCGTCTAGGCTTTTCTTCCGATTAGCCCACATCGTTCAACATACATAAATACCCATAAATGGTTGATTCCAGATTTATTACAATAAATATGTCTCCAAGAAAACTAAGTTCCAAATAAAGCAATAAAATTAGCAAAGACAATTAGCATCTTTAATTATACCATTATATTTATCTAATATTACACTCGAATTCATAAAAAAAAAAAAGAAATCCTACTGTGAGTATGTATTAAAGTCTCCTCTTTTTGTGTGTAAAATTCACAACAATGCAATTTAACATGTCGTATACGAAATAAGTATATGAATGGATCGTTGAGCCGTAAACTTTAAGCCAACTTTGCTATCATTTGGCTACTCTTGTTTGACATTTGTAACATGCCTTGTTCAAAAACCCACGTATGTTGCTTATTCAAGATTTCCACCTTAAATTTTGAGTATGGTTTTCACTTCTAAGATATTTGCTTTGGGATAATTACAAAAAACCTCCCGAGGTTCGGGCTAATTACAAAAAACTCCAGAGATTTTTGAAAATTACAAAACCCCTCTCGAGGTTTGGTTCCATCTTATATTTCTCATTTCATAAGCAAAAAACATTTCAAAATTCCCCCTGATATGTATAAAAATATTATATTTACTCCCTTAAATTTAAGACACAATAAAAAATCTAAGGGGGCATTTTATAATTTTGAAACATCTTTGGATTTTTTTTTGTAATTAGCCCAAACATCAGGTATTTTTTTTTTTTTTTTTTTTTTTTTTGTAGTTATCCCCTTTGCTTTATGTTGTATAGTGTCCAAATTCTTACATGCTATCATCGTCAGAACTTCTATCGTTCCGCAAAGAATTGTACCTGTCAAGCACCGGCAAAGAAGCATTCGCCGATATTCTGAACGACCGTCCCGCCCCCACCGTCGTCCTATCCTGCATTCGCCCGACGTCCTTACACACGTTATCCAAAACGGAGAGAAAATAACCATGAAAATCCTCAGAGGATGAGCCTCCTGTTTCGCCGCGTCCCCATGGAAGTACTGCGTCACCTCTTTCACCAACGACAATGCTTTTCTTTCCTCGGCCTTAACTCTAGAGATTTCATCAACGGCCTCTTTAAGAAACACTCTCATCGAATCGAAAATTTTGCAATGCATACTTTCATTCTCGTACTGCAAAACTTGTCGGACTTTTTGAAGTCCCGATTCGAGCTTGGAGACGTAGCTACTCAAAACATCCGAGTCCATCGTAGCTGCTTTTTTGACATTGCCAAGCTCTTTGCTTAGTCCTGCTACAATTTGCAAGCCTTGTTTCTTGAAATCATCGTCTTCGTTGAATTTGAAATTGTTTGTGGGATTGGAGTTTGCTCCTTCTGACCGGATAATTTCTTGGACGACAAAGTGGAGTAGCGTTGTCTTACCGTCTGTTCCTTTTATGTCGACTAATTTTAACAATGTGTCTAATTTAAAAGCTTTTGCACTGCCACGGTTAGTGCCATCGTTCATGCGATTTCCTGTCCTTAGAACAGCTTCGAGGAGTTTAAGGAATAGCCGACTGTTCTTTAATTCTTCGCTGGCTTGCTGCATTGTGTAATGAGCTATAAGTGAGAAATTTGTGCACACGTTGTTGGGGAGTGAGTGCAAAAACTTATGCTTTTAGAGAAAGTGATTTATTATAGACTTAGTACGTATAAGCGAAAAGTAGTTAATAATCAGAAGTTGTTAGCGTTTGCAATAGAAGCTAAAAGTTGAATAAATTAAAGGAGAGTTTTTGGCGAATAAATTGTGAAAGTAATTTTTTTATGCGTGAAAGTCAAACAAGAAAATAGAAATAGAATTAGAAATCTAAAGCAACCTCCTGTATTTTTAGATTGCATTTGGATTGAAGAATTTGGATGTTAGTGAGGATTTGGGAGAAAGATTTCAAATGTCCCACCGCAATCACTCAAGAAAATAGCTTAAAATGAGAGCTTATGGATTTGAAATCAATTGTAAAACAACTTTTTCCAAATAAGCCCAATATATTTGCATTATAGATTTGAAATCCTTAGTTTCAAATCCATCAATCCAAATGAAGCCTCAGATTCTGATCAAATCGTGATTTCAAAAGCAGAGTTTGGCATTTGAAAACATCAAAAACACTATAGAACTACTTGTTTCTTTTCCAACCAAAAGCCGACAATAACATTTTTCAAGTATTTGCAAACACTCCCTTAATCAACCCACTTCACAAGAATTCATATATCAAAAGCATTGGTATAGCAGCAAGCTAAATGGAGTATTTGATGTTACCTCTAAGGTTTTGAAAGACTTCCTCAAATATTCTACTTCTGTATGGAAGTTTGCTCTATACAGCATTGCCTCAACTCTTTTGAAGGCAAATGGTATATCAAGTATTGCCCTCAGAAATCTCTCTGCTGGTCCTAGTTTGGAGATTTCATCAATATTGTATTCTTTGAGTTTTATCTCTTCCTCTTTGCTTGGTGCCATTTTCACTAAAGTCTCAAAAAGCTCTGGACCCAACCCCTCTGGATTTCCTGCAATACCATAAGTAACATTTTTTTTACCAGTTTATGGCCAGATTGTGAAATTCCTGGGCCCAAATTTAAGAATTATGTGCTTTTTTAGCTGTATGATCTATATAGATTTCATTTTTCTAACCACATTATAGATGGTGAAGTTTAAGGAGGATAAGAGCAGTAAATATAATAGGGATAATTATGTGCTTTTTAGCTTTATGATCTATATAGTTTTTTTATAACCACAATATAGATGGTGAAGTTTAAGGAGGATAAGAGCAGTAATTCTAATAGGGATAATTACAAAAACTACCCCTGAAGTTTAGCCTAATTACAAAAAACTCCAGTACACATTTAAGGTGTTACAATCAAATCCCTAAGGTTTTTATTTATCTAACAAATACCCCACGTGAGGGTGCAATTGGAAAAATAGAAACAAATATCAAGAGGTAATTGTACAGTGTTTTTTTTTGTAATTAGGCTAAAACTCAAGGAACTTTTTGTAATTATCCCATTCTAATAAAAAATTGAATTTGTGCATTTATTTATTGTTCAACCAAGAACACTATTCTAAAAATCCCCTCCTAGCACGATTAGTCCCGCCTAGGGGCTAGCTCCCCTTGTCCACCTAGGTTTTTCTTTTGATTAGCCCCGCTAACTCTCGTTCTGTCCTAACCCCGCTCACGCTCCATCTAGGCGATAGACCCAGCCTGTCTCCCAACTAGCGCCTACCGTTTTTAGAACACTGACTAAGAGCATGGTCCTAAATCTTTTTTCATTTTGTGCTGGAAAATATTGAAATTGAATCCACATTTATCTCTGATTAATTAGGGAAAAGAGATACATACCATCCAAAAGTGCTTCACAAACCTCCTCCCTTGTCACATTCAATGCGCGTAGTAAAATAGCAATATTCTGGGACTTCTTTGGATCCAGTACTCGATTCTCCTTCTCAAAAGAAGGGAAAACCAATTTCCTAGTTGCTTGTCTTGGTACTGAATTTGCCGAATTACGTCCAAAAAGCGACTCCATGGCATCCTCATTCAACCTGTTTGTAAAAATGCCCCAACCAGAAATTTCTCAAACCAACATTAGTTTCCATAGCAAAAAATAAAAGGGATAATTACAAAAACTACCCCTGAGATCTTCGGTAATTACAAAAAAGAGCCCAAAAAAGTTTCAAATAAAAAAGAAACCATCAAACCTCAAGGGTATTATTGTAATTTTCAAAAATTGTTGGGTTTTTTATTATTAGCTCAAACCTCGGGGCAGTTTTGGTAAATAAGGGTTAATTACAGAAAACCTCCCGAGGTTCCGTCTAATTACAAAAATCTCCAGATAGTTTTGACAATTACAAAAAAACCCTTAAAGTTTGATTTTGTCTTACATTTTTCCCCTTAATAAGCAAAAACTATTTCAAAACCCCCTGACATTTATAGAAATATTACAATTAGACCCTTCAATTTAAGACATAATCAAACTTGAAGGGGATTTTTGTAATTTAGAACAAATCTGGATTTTTTTGTAATTAGTCAAAACCTGAGGGTCTTTTTGTAATTATGCCAAAAAAGAAATCAGTTTTTTTTTTTTTTTTAGGAAAAAAGAAAAGAAAAAAAAGAAATCAGTTTTACTTACTGGAACGAGCTTGATTTTAAGTTGTCCCAAACTGTGGCTCTCTCTGAGGTGGCTCGTACTTTGTCCCAATGCAAAGGTTTCATTTTGGGCCTTAATCCATCTTCGTCCTCAACATCAAATTTATGGACATCTTCAACTGGGCTTCTCTTCTCAGCTGCCGGAGTTGCTTTTGGGCTAGGACTGTTTGAATGTGGCCTTATAATTTGCCTCGAAACTGGTAATTTTGTAACTGTTTTCATAGCGCCGTGGTTTCTTGGTATTGACGGCGGCGGTGGAGGCGGTGGTGGCGGATGTGGGATTTGGATTTTAGGTATATTTTGGTCATTGTTACTTATTGAACGACGCCGTTCTGTGTTTGGTGGGGGAGAAAATTTGGCCCTTTTTGGAGAATATTTTAGGGTTTTACTAGGTTGTGGTGGGCCCAAAGAAGTTGTCGGCGATAATGGTGTTGGTGATTGATTAATTGACGGTGATGGTGAAAAGCGTGATTTTGGTGAAGTTCTTTTGGAATGCGGTATAGAATTAGTAACTTGATTTTCCGGCCTGGCCGGATTCACTTGGCTCTCATCATCTGATGATGATGACATTGGCGGTGGTGAGTATAATAAGCCGGCCGGCGGCGGCGGTTTTGTTAGCGGCGGTAGTGGCTGAAGTTCAGGGCTCGGCCTATATCGATCAAATTTTTTCGCAAAATTCAGTTTTTGATACGGTGAGCTACTGGCGGCGGTGTTGGTCTCATACACGAAACTCCCGGTGGGTGGCGCCGTCTCCGTCGCCGTGCGGATGAGAGTGGGCGGTGTCATTCTCGATTCCTCGTTGATTCTTTGGGAACTTTCATCGAACAGTTTCTGGGTGTCGTCAGAATGCCTCCGACGGTTCTTGTATAGATAGAACGCCATTACTGATAACATTCCGAGTGTGAGAATTGCGGACGATATTGCAATTGCCAATTTCTTCGCCGGCTTGGACGGCGGCTGGGTGGCGACTGGATTCGCCACCACCGCTGTGCCGATTGCTGGTAATGGCGGCGGTTGCTGCTGTCTCTGATCCGGCATCGTTGGTGGTCCGGTGGGAAGTTCATTGGAGAATGGGTGGTCTTCGTCAGGGAAATCTGGAGTTTCCGGTGGTGGCGGCGGTGGTGGTGATGAGATGGCCGGAAACAGAGGTTGGTGAAGGATTCTTCTGTTTTTCTCATCGCCATAAGAATGTGTGAATTGGAAGCTGAAAGATGTTGTAATCAGTGATGTGATGAAGAAGAAAATGGTGATATAATGAGCTCTCATTTTGTGTTTTTTTTGGTGAAGTGTTTTATGTTGTGCTCTTTCTGCTCATTCATGTCTGGTTTTGGGTCCTAAATTCTGAGTGGTCACCTAGTGTGAGATAGAGAGGAGACTGGAGACTCCAAGGGCACAGATGAGTTGGTAAGTGGCAAGGTAACAATAGTGTGGTGCTCTAATATCACGGATTTGAATTTGTGTAGTCACAATTCTTTACTAAAATATTACAAAGCTGTTTTTCTGGTTGAGGTGGAGGGTTTTGCCTTCGGGAATAACCTTTTGTAAAAAGAGGAGACTGTAAAGTGGAAGCTTCTGAGGTGCAAATGTGATCTCAGCAGCAATATTCTGCTACTATTTTACATGTTACTACAAGAAACTTAGTAAGCAAGGATCTTATGGGACAATCACAGCTCAAGGGCATATGCTTCTTGGCCTTGCCTCTACATTTCCTTCCTCTTTATCTTACATTAGTCAATATTCATTATAGGATTCAATTTGCAAAAATACCCCTGAGGTACAAGCAAATTACAAAAAATACCAACCCCAATCAAATTTGTAATTTTGAATTTTATATGGAGTTTTTGTAATTAGGCTAATTTAGCATTATATATATGAAATGCATTTTCTTTAAGAAGGATACCGACCCCAACATAGTTGGGATTAAGGTACATGTGATGTATGTTGTAAAATTTTTAGGCGTTAGCCTTCCTCGTCGACGTTTTTTTTTTTCAATTACGTCCCGCCTAACCGGCCAACCCTGCCTAGGCTTTTTACAACATACTTTGATGATGACGACTTATTCCTAAAGATTTGAACGTACAAGTCGAATACTCGATAAAACTGAAACATTTTTTTCTTTTAGTTCGGAAAATTACACTTAAAGTGTATGATGTAATTGAAAATGATTATTCTTTTTGTACAACTACATAAAAATGTCTTTCAAGAAAAATACACTTCAATAACGTTTTGCTAATTCAATATAAGCACATTTTGGAGGACCGATGAAAATACTATTTAATAATTAAATAACGAACAAATTTAACTCGCTGGAATAGCTGACCCCCTCACATGGCAGCACTTGTCACCTATGGATTATTAGCTGTTCAATTAGACGGTTGATTTTTAACTCATATTTTTTTCTTTTTTTTTTTTTTTTGAGAAAGCATATTTTTTTCTATTTGATTTCATTATCATATATATACTGTCACATACTTGATATATATAAACTTAATTGTTGGCTTTTCTTTCCACTTGATACTTCGATATGACAATGGCTATTTAATCTTTTAATTTCAGTATCATCAAAAGAGGTCCAATATATATCGAATATATATTTGTGACATTACTACTAATTTATTGACAAAAATGATTTGTCACTAAATTTATAGTTACCTACAGAATACCGATAAAATAAAATAAAATAAATTCTCATAGACTATACCGACAAATCACCAACAATTTTTAAATTTACCTGACGTAAATATTATAGATATTTAATTTACCAACAATTTCATATTTTGGAGGTAAATATTTAATTACCTACAACGATTTTACATATATTTTACACTAATCTTAATAATTGCCAACAAATTCTCTTGTAGGTAAATTTTTTTCTTGTAGTGGACACTATTTAACAAACATCTTTAACGGATTTAATGCCTAATTGTCCGAAATTTGTTTAATTTGATTGCAAACTCAAGACAGATAAAATTAAGTTCTTACATTTATGAGTAAGAATTAAGATCAATGTTTTGCAAAAGTTTTTGTGGTATTATTGCTCAATACTCAATTACTCATTATGTTACATATATAGTTATGATAAGTGTTTTAATTGTGAAGGAAGGGATTATTGGCCTTCATAATTATTATGACCAGAGCAAGTTATGTCCCGTTGAAATCTTCAATAAAAATACTTCAAAAGGAGAAAAACAAAGTACAAATCATTTTATACCGTCCATCTAAATACTATTTACTTATAAATCATTGAATTATTCATTGAGTTATGCATGATGACGTCATCACATTGGCATTCAACCACAAGAAGAAATGGATCTGTTGTTTACTGACAGATTATTGACTATCGCTATATATGGATCAAAGACAATATTTATTTTATTTTAAAAACAATAACCATCATAACTACCCTTGGTCTGTTGGTATCCGTAGCTAAACAACGACTTTCTTGTAGTAATTAAACAATTCAAATTTTGTTAGATACTATCCAATATATGAATTATGATATAACAGTTTCTCATACAAATACATCTTCGAGTTGTTTTTACAACATTAATTTGGCAACTCAATCCAAATCTTATGTTCCATTTGGTGTGTTAATACACTAGGTTATATATACAATAATATCGTCATTTAATTTACATGGCATGTGTTTTCGTTTAATATAATGAGACACTAAATAAAATACATAAAACTAACAATTAAAAAGTAACAATTTTGCTTGTTACACTAGAAAAGTTGCAAAATTCCATTGTTCATATCCCACGTTAGGCATCCCCCACCTTTGCTTCTATTTGATGAATTCGGACAATCTTATCGACCAAAGCTGCCTTTAGCATAATAACATTTCATCTTACCAACCAAAAAGAGTAATAATAAAAATATACAGAAAAAGCATGTGTCGATTGCCGTGCAAACAAACTCGAATCGAGTACTATAAGTCGGCTTAATGATTGAATAATTTTCTCTGTCTAATAATTTTGAACAGTTAGTTAAATCTATGATGGATAATTTTCTGTATAATAACTTTTAACATTTTAACATTTTCAAGGTAATATTTCTGTCATTTGTTGCAACTCATGCATATTATGTGATTAATTTCATATTATTTGTTTATTTGCAACAGAGAAGTTAAATATCTTGATCCTTGATTATATTTGACTCTAGCCAGGTCATTCTGTGTGTATTTGCACCTTAATTAATACATTTAAATCTTGGGTGAATTTTGTATTTATGTTTTCCTTTTATACTTATTATACATAACTTTAAACTTAGCTAATGCAAACATCTAATTTCAATGGTATAAATTTACTGTCTTAGGTTATCTCCATTACGTTGGTTTATTTAGGCTAAACTGCAAAAGGAGGTCACTAATTCTACCCACTGACAAAAAAAGGACGTTAAATTTGCGGGTTTTATGTTTAGGGCATTAACTTTCAGTTTTTTGCAAATTAATGACATTAACTTTCAGGTTTTTGCGAATTGAGGACAAATTGAGCCTGAATTGCCCAAATTCAGGCTAATTGCCTTATTGACCTCAATGTTTAGCTTGAATTCTCAAATTTGGGCTAATTACTTATCTGGTGAAAATAATTATTAATGTGCGAAAATTAGTCAAAAAATTAATTTAAAAACGTACAAATTAACAATTAAACTCTGAATATATGAAAATAAAATTGATAAATATTTTAAGAATTTAGAAATTAACAAGTAAAATTTCATTTTAAAAAAATAAATAAGGAAAATACAAAAAATAAAATTACATAGTTTATTTAATAAATTTAAAAATAACTAGAGCATCTAAAATTTACTGAAGAAATTCTGAAAGTTTCTTGAATAAAACCAAACAAAGTATAAAATAATATCTAAACATTATTTGATAAATCTAAAATTTATTTAAAAAATTAAATATTATTCAAAGTAATTTAAATTTACAAACTAAAATTTGACAAATACTTAAATAAAACTGAATCTAAAATTTTATTATAATAACATTTTAAAATACATGAAAAAATTCTTTAAGTATTTTCACATTTTAGTTTTTAATTGGAAATTACTTCAAATTTGGGCAATTCAGCATCAATTTCTCCTCATGAATTCGCAAATTTTAAAAGTTATTGTCCTAAACTGAACGTCTCCAAACTTAGTGTCCTCTTTTGTTAGTAGGGTATAGTTAGTGTCCTCTTTTTGCAATTTAGCCGTTTAATTATTAATGACATATAATATCTAATTAATGGAGCAAATTAAAATTTGTGTTTGTTAACTGGTCTCAGGAAATATAAATGTTTAACTTTCTAAAAAATGCTTATATGTAATATTAATCGTTTGGTAAAAGTACAAATTAATAATCTATAAATTGGCTTGTAGAAAATATACATCTGAAAAGTCTTCCACCAAACTAAACATCAAAAGATTCAACCTTGTGATGTTAAAATTTCGAGTTGATGACCTGCGAGTAAATAATCGAGAGCGACATATGAATTGTAAAGTTGAAAATAATAATTCTATTATAGACTTCTTTTTCAAAAGAAAACTCAAGGATGACATTGAATAATTTTTGTTGAGCTACGAAAAAATCACTATAAAAGTTATTACTACCTTAGCAAAATGAAAGATGAGATTTAAGGTGACATTAATTTCAACAAAAAGCGTATATTAATCATAAATATATTACATGTTAAGGAATTATTAATTTATATATTCCATGGGACCTATATAAATTCTCATATATGTATTATCTTATAAAATTGGTGAATTATTAATTTAGCATATTGTCCCCGAGTCCGGACCAACGAAAAATATTATTTAAGCGATATTATTAATTAATCGAATATTAAATTATCGAGGTTTTATACTGTATATAATAGATAGGGATAATTTCATTTTTCATACCCAATCTATACCCTAATTTCACTTTTGATACCCCTGTTTTCAACCTAATCAAGATTGGTACCTAATGTTCACAAAATTAATCATATTTGGTACCTTTCCGTTAACTCTCCGTTAACTCTAACAGTTTAACCTGTTATAGCAGGTTTCCTTCTTAGAACAACCTTTCAATTTCATACCTAATGTTTTATGAATAATCTCTTCCAAAGACCCATACTTTACTTACTACAATAATGGAAATAATCCATTACGACCATATCGCCCAACATGCTTCCGTAAAATTAATAGATCCCTTAAAATTCATACCTCTTTTGAACGAAACACTGCCGGGTTAAGTGGTTCGCAACGCCACCGGTCGGAAAAATTATCGCCCCGGATCGTTTGACAAACAATGCTCCTCACTGTTCAACCTCACCTCGGGGAAGATGATCTCGCAAGTTATCCGACTCCTTCAAAGAATCGCTCAAAGACAACCTCGGTTCGTTTCCTACTCCAGGGCGTATAAGTAATTCTTTAAACGGGATGAATTAATAGAACATTATGAACACATGTTGAAGCGAAAAAGCCTCTTTTTATTAAGAACTTATAGAAATATTTATTACATTAGTAATCTCCTTTTGGGAGGAGAATCTGGTTTAGCCTCTCATAGATGAGTCTTGCACTCGAAAACACATAAAATTTCGAAAACTAAAACACTCAAAAATCTTACAAATTTTTCACTCAGACTTTATTATAAGAAAACTAAGGAAAATGTTCGATGTCCTCAAACTTCCTTCAAATCCTTCAATTTATAGAGGTAAGTCCTGGACTTGAAAGGCGGACTTCAAATCTTGTTGAAATTAATGACGCCACCGCTACGCATATCCTCGCATTATTGCCTCGCCACTGTTTTTCTTTTCTTTCCGCGACTCACCCCATGTGATGGTTGTCGGGAATCTTTTAAAAAGTCGGTCTGCGTGGTCCCCGAGGAAAACGCGTCTTGTGAGTCGGCCCTTATCTTTTCCACCGTATGGTCTTGTCGGTCGGGTTTGGGTCAAACCTTTCCCAAACTCGGGTTCCTTTCTGTCGGGCATGCTTGACAGATCCTGGTCGATCCAACGGCCAACATGCGCCATATTGCAAAATTTCCTAGGTAAGTTTCTTTGCTTGCCGGAATCTTGTTTTTCCGCAGAGAATTCTTCTTTTGGTCTCAAGAGTTCCTCCGCAAATCCTGTGGTTGATCCAACATCGAATTCAAAAGGAAAGATCCATTCGCCGACTGCGAAGAACTTGAATGGATATTTGACTTTGTCCATTTCGATTAGACAAACCCAAAGACCCCATGCTCGTCCCGGTAGAAGCTTCGTCTTGAGAAAATGCTCCTACTAACACCGGTCCTTCTTCCTGAAGCCGCTTTAATGTATTTTAAAGTAGGGGTGTCAAATCGTGTTATCGTGTGAAAGTGTTTCGTGTCGAAACGACCGCGATAACGACACGACACGATAAGGGCAAACATGAACACGACACGATAAGGATCTCTCTACGACCGACACGAACACGAAAATTTTCGTGTCGACCTACGACACGACACGATAGTGACACGATAAGTCAAAAATAAAAAGAAAATGATTTACACATTAATACACGATAACAAATTACACGATATGACACGATTTTACACGAAAATACACGACATAAATACACAAAATATCAGGTTATCGTGTCTTTATCGTGTCACTACCAGGAAAATGTGTCATTATCGTATCCTTATCGTGGCTCGTGCCATGTCATTATCGTGGTCGCTAACCGTAAACGTGTCATTATCGTGTCTTTATCGTGTTCGTCGCGTGTCATTATCGTGTCACTATCGTGTTCGTGTTCGTGTCACTATCGTAAACACGATAAAACACGAACACGACTTCGAAATTTTCGTGTCCTTATCGTGTCGACACGATAAGGACACGAACACGTTAAGACTAAACACTAACCCGCTATTTCCGTGTCGTTTTAGGTATCGTGCTATCGTGATCGGTCGAAATTGCCACCCCTATTTTAAAGCATTTCCATCCTATTCTTCTTAGCTTGATGAAATGAAAAGCTTCATTAAAGCCTTTCTTTCTTTGGTTCGGAGTTGCACCGATAAAATACGCCTCAAAATATCTCTTCTCTGCCAAGTGTGGATTATTGCCCCAGGTCTCGTAAACCGCTTCCCAATCCATTTTGGTAATTTTGAAATTTCTGAATCCTGGTGACACGGTATAGATTGAAGCTAAAGCTCCAAAAGTATACCATTCATGTACTTCATTTGGATGACTTCCGGGTTTCATCCAAACTCTTGGATACTTGCCTGAGATATCAACCATTGTTTTTTCTAGGTTAATACCTTGTCTTGTAACTAATTTCTCCCATTGCCGCGATATACCTGCATAGGAGAAATCTTAATCTCGTCGATTTGAACCTTAGATTTGCCTGCACTCGTGGCCTAAGATTCAACTCTCCTCTTTTACCCCAGGAGGTCTTGGGTTGACTTGAAGACTCGGGTTGTGACACCGAGCTTCAACATTCGCTTACGCTTGTACACCCTCGGGGGATGCATCACCGCAACACTTGTGATTATGGTACTGAATCCATAACCTCCGGGTTAGAGCCCCGTACTCTCTCGGCCCCTTTTTGCACCGTAGGAGATGCGGCTGGAAGAGAGGCCCTTGCAGCCGCTAAGAACAATTGTCCTTGAGCGAACGGCATGCTCGTATTTGACTAGAAACGGATTTACGAATCCATGGTCAGCACTGTTGAAAATCGTCCAACAACTTCGCATTGAGACATAATGTCCCAAAATCTCGTTCTGACTCTCCAGGTTTTCCTGAGATGTCTTACTCATTTAAGGACCTCGTCAAGAACGCGTCCTTCCATCTCGTGTCAAGAAATCTGCAAGAATATTTTCATGAGATTTTATAATGACAATATCATAATCATAATATTGACATTCAACTTGCCATCTAAGTAATCGAGCCTTTTCTCGGTTTTGATTCAATTTTGTTTTTCGAAAAGCCTTGACACTTGAATTATCAATTTTTAAAGTAAACTTTTAGCCATAAAAATAGAGGCCATTTTTTAAAAGCCTTTCGATCGCAAAGAATTCTTTCTCGTTAATGTGCCACCGAGTTGCTTCACTAGGGGTGAATAAACCACTACAAGATATCTGCATGGAACTTCCTCGTTTGGTATGACTTTCGTAAGAACTCGCCGCCCACCAATCATCACTGGCATCCGTGTAAAGAATCGCCATCCTCGTCTTGGGAATCGCAAGTTTTGGAAGCTTTTTACAAACTTCTTTAAGTTGCTTAATTCCTTCTTGATGTTCATCTTCCCATTTGAATACGTGATCTTTTTTAAGTAATGGGCTAAACACCTTCCCGTAGTATGCTAGATTGTTAATAAACATTCCAAAAAATTAACAACTCCTAAAAACTCAAGATGCTTCTTGTCTTTAAGTGTATCCGAAATCCTCGTATCTTTTCCACAATATGATTCTAGAATAATTCCAGATTCATCGATTTCAATTCCGAGGAATTCAATCTGTCTTGTTGCGATTACGCCTTCTTTTCCGAAAGCACTAATCCTTCTTTGTGACAAACATCCAAAAATATTTCCAAATGTTTGAGATGCTCCTTCATGTTCTTTGATGCGATTAGAATGTCGTCGATATATACGAACATGAAACTGAAATAATCTTTGAAAAAATTATCCATCTTTCTTTGATATATCTGGGGTGCGTTAGCCAATCCCATAGGCATCACGTTCCAAATATAGTGTCCCTGTGGTGTAGAGAAAGTCAGAAACTTCTTACTCTCTTCCTCCATCTTAATCTGGTAGAATCCAGTTGCAATCGAACTTTGAGAATATCTTGGCACCTTTGATACAGCTTAACCGGATGTTCTCTGCTTGGGATATAGTATCCGTCGAACTCCAAAATGTTATTAATCCTTTTGTAATTAATAACAAGTCTTGGCTTTCCTCTTTTGATTTCTCCATGGTTTCGACTAAGAATCCTGGATCTGCTTTGTATGGAGAAACTCCTGGTGAAATTAACTTAAGGTCAAGATGTTCCTTAAGTATCTTTTGCATATCCTCACGATCTTCCTGGTTCATAAGGATTGGTTTGAATCTTACGAACTCGTACTCCTTTCTGGTTTAACCTTTAAGGAAGCTTTAAGCTCGTTCTTATCCCACCAAGCCAAAGGATCTTCATTGTAATTCCTTTGGATCTTCTTCTTGATATCCTCGAGTGATATTTGTTCCTCTATGGTTACATCACTCTGTGGATTCTCCATTAGACTCATCCATAATTCTGCAATGGCTTCCTGGAGTGACTCGTTCTTCTCCTTGTACTAATGAATGAATACAAGTTATTATCCCATATATTATGATCCTTCCGGATGGAACCAAATTGTCTATAGGATAATAAAGCTTCACCAAATTTCCTTCGATCCGCCATTTTTGGATTGCGAAGTTTGGCTTCATCACCACGCTTGCCGCGAAAATTAATGGGCATTTTTCTCGAAAATGCTTCCCGCAGATCTGACAATAATCTTATGATCACATAAAGTTGTGAAAATAAGTCTTCTCGTCTCGTTCTCTTGTGTGAACCGCTTGAATGTTTGTAGGAAATTGTTTCCCAAAAAAATATCTCGCACTGTATCATGGAAATAGATTGGTGGCGTTTTTACTTTGTACCATGGGTATCGCCCGCTCTCCGATCATTATTTCGCTTGTTTAATTCCCCTCGTTAAAGATAAGAATCCTTTTAGAGAAATCTCTTCCCCGCAATAGCTGGTAAATCTTCTCAATTTCTTTAGGAAAAACATCCGCTTTGCGAAGACATATTCCTAAGACACTGAATCAATATAGGCGCGAAAATACTCGGCCTTGTATTCAAGATATAACATTCCAATAGAAATATATATGGAGAATGGACTAATGGTCATCCGATTCTCAGTATCTTTTATTAGCCACGTGAACTCCATTCCGTCTTGTAATCTTTCCCAAGGTTTATGCTCCTCAAGAAATTCAATTCCCGGATTAATTGTTCTCGGGATCTTTCCTCGCTACTCCCCGTGATAGTAAGCTCAATTTCTCCTATCTTCGAGCTTCCTTGATACCTACCAACGATTGGTTGTTGGAGATAATATAGAACATCACAAGGAAAAATGTTATCCTTTTGAGTGATGTCGAATATTACTTCAACCTCTCGCCATCCTTCGACATTTCGGCTCTCCTCTTGTTTTAAAAACATCGGGATGCGCTTTGAATCATCATTGGTCTCCTTTCTTCCAACGGCCTACTCACCATTCTCGTTTCTTGGAAAGACATCCTTCTGTGCTCAACTCGAGACTCCGACTTTTGTTGAAGATCGGTTGATCTTGAATTATCATATCAATCTCCTTAATAGTTGGAGATTCAATGATTTCTCGTAACACCACCCTGGCAAAGTCCTCAAAGATTCTTGGGACTTCAATAAATTCCTTTCTCAAGAATACTTGGAATGATGGGTATTCGAGAGAGCATAGGAAATCTTGTATGTGATCGAGTAAGGCCTCGTTTCCTTCTTTCATCAAATCGACTCTTTTGAAATCTTGATGAAGGGTTAGGACTCTCTCAAAGTCTCGATCTCCCAAATTGTATGCAATTCTAGGATAGACATTAAATGCCAATTTCCTGCGCATACAAATTTCTCAGAATCGCTCCAAGGCATGAATCCTTGAGATGCGAGATTCGCTTGTCAAAGACAAAGCAAGATTAAGAGGCGAATCAATTCCTTCTTTGAATGTTGCTTTAATAATTACTCTTATGGCTCCGATATGGATCCATGAGAGTGTATTTGCAACTTCTCTTTTAACTTTGCTTTTGATCTCTTGTATTTCTCTAATAGGGACCAACTGCATCTCGATCGAGTTCTTGGTAAACTCCATCGGAATAGCAAATTCTCCTTGTTACCCCGTGGATAATTTGGTGTTTTCTCATTCTGAAACCCAATTTTATCCAATGTTTTTTCCATAGCTCCAATTGTAAATCCATCATAGACTTGAAGCTTTGGATCTTCCTTCATGATTTTCATAAGAGTTTTATGAGAAACCGTCGTGTGAGAGAGGAATCGACATATCTTCCTCGATCGTCTGTGAAGAATTTCTTCTTCACTCGATTCTGAGTGAGTCACTTCCATCATCGAGAATAGATCTCTTCTTCATAGATGCTTTCATCCGAGGGAATATCCTCGAATTGATACACCAGTATTAAATCCACGATAATAGACAGACTTCTTCGATTTACGGTGTGGCCTCGAACTGCCGACTCCTTGTTTTTTATTGTCCGGGCAATCCGTTGAGATATGCCCTCTTGCTCCGCATGTCCAACAATTACAGATCTTTGAAACTTTCATTAGCTCGGTGTGAGCACGCCCGAAAGTTCTTCTCCCTAGATTTCTCATGGTACTTGCTTGATTAGAACCCGATGATGAGGCTCTCTCTGCTTGTGCTTTGGTCTTTGTCCCGATTTATAACTTCGGGCTTTTTGTTTTGACTTAACCTTCTAGGTCTCCATGAAGACCCGCTTCTTTTGTTGTTGCTTCCTTCGGCGGTATGGGATGGCTTCTCTCCTTCTTCTTCTTGTGCCACCTTGGTTGACCTCCCACAACTTGTTGGGATATCATTATCCACGCAACATAGAGGAACCGCTTTGTTAATTCCTCTTAATCTCTTGTAATTCTGTGCGGCAGAGCGCTTGATAGCACCATTCGAGATAACTTGGCCTTTAGGAAAGACATTTTTCTCGCCCGCGTTTCTACTTGACTCCACCACTTGTATTCCCCGATAAACATTTCTCTCCAGGGGACTCGGGATCTTGCAAAGAATAGTTGTGCAACTTCTTTTTCTTCAATCTTGGATTTCCACCGGTATTCGGTGAACAACTTGATATATTCGTCAATATGACAAATATCCAAGAACTCAAGCTATAGAGGGCTTGTTTATATTTCTTTCTTTTTTCATCCTCTAATCCTCGAAATAACCCGTGCCGATGAATTGGATTTTGAATAGTTTTGCCATACCATCGATAATTCCTTTAAGTGATTCCCCCGATGTGACCGAACTTTTTGTACTAGCATCGGTCATATCCCAGCAATCTTCACCGATCCTTCAAGACTCATTTCAAGGAGTAAAATGAATGAATCCTTTGTAAGATCGAGGGTTCTCTTTGAAATTCTCATAGTCAAGCCCATTCATCAATGAGAACTTCTCTGTTTTTAAAATCGGGATGTCCAGATTTAACATCAACCCATACGGATGTATTGGGTCGAGTGCGATCTTCCATAAGGCGTCGATAAACATTCGGCCTTCCGTATGTTGTCCGGTTCCCGCAAGAGGGTTTCGACCTCCGTCCCCCGAAAGTGGATCACTCCCGGTCGTGAAATCCCGGATGTGGCATCCTCTCGTCCCGAGCTCCATGATGTGAACCCGTATTTCTTCGACGTTAGGATTAATCGGTGGCGGTGGTGGAGGAATTGGTCTACCTTGTGGGTCATAGGTAACCAAAGCGATTCTCACTGCGTTCATCTTTAAATCTACAATACCTAATCCTGCGAAGGATTCTCCAGTCATGTAGATCTTTAAGATTCATCTTTTCAATATCCATCTTTTTTAATTTTTGATGGATTTTCCTTTGATTAGAGCAATGAGCTTTTCCTCATCCGTCATTTTTCGTATGACTTGGTTGGTTTCCCTTTTGGTGTAAATAGGGTACCGTCCCAAAATCAATACGTTTCCTTCCTCCGATGAACTTGGCCTGTCCTCCAGGTTCTTGACTCGTTTCTGAATATCATGAAGGAGTTCAAGAGTTTCCTTCGATATTTCACCATCGTTTCCATCCGTTCGGATCTGATGAACTTGTCTTGGTAAATGATTATGGCGGTTGCCATAATTCTCGCACCGTCTTACGATTTCTCTAAGATCTTCGGAGATCTTAGATTTGTCTGGAAGTATCTCGTTCCACTCTGGTACTCCATCGAATCATTGTTCGATGGGAATTTTCATGAACCATTTCTTGAAGGTTCATCAAGTGAATATATAAGTGCGTTAAGCATCCAGAATCGCTATAATATTCTACTCGCATTTTGCATTGCGCTTAAGGTTTCCCGTCGGCTCTCGCGCCGTTCCTTTTCTTCATGTTGGTATTCCCAATATGAAACCTGGTCAAGTGTTCTTGTGCATACATCGTCAATATTTGACGATATGTCCTCGTGTAAAGGTACATCTCGGACATCGGTCCGGATCCATAATCTCGGAGTAATTTCTCCTCACCAATTGTTAATTACATAAATATAATAAATTTAACTAAAAGTTCTTAATAAACCTGAGCTCGATACCATTTTCGTGGCCCAAAGTAAAAGAGTTGAGTCTTGAAAAGATCAGGTCCTTTGAATAAAAATTGAAATATCTAGGGACCAAATTTGATAAACCAGTAAACATAGGATACCAAAATTGATACATTCGAAAGTTTGGAAAACCTTCTACAACCAGTCAACCGGTCATTTTTAACAGCTTATTTAACTACAGTATCCGAATTGATTAAAACTCAAAACGTTGGGTACTAAAACTGATTAAACTGAAACCTTGGGATCAAAACTGAAAACTAGGTATAATTGAGGTACTAAAACTGAAAATAACCCATAATAGATATTATAAGATTATGGTCCTCAAATCGAAAAATTATTTTGCTCCTTTCGATTTTGAGAGAATTTATGGAGCATCTAAAGAGGGGATGGGATCTCCTATTCCATTTTTCCTATTCCACTCATATTCCATTGCATTGGATGAAATACACGTGTGCAAGATGATGTCATGTGATGTCACAATTGTACACGTGTCTTTCATCCAACATATGGAATAGATAGTGGAATAGGGAAAGTGGAATAGGAGATCTCAACCCATCTAAAGAGCGCTAACCCTTTAATTTACTTTAGTATGGATTCATGTATTTATGTATATTTGGATCAAGATACACTTCCGATTTCGCAGCTACTTCGTATTTGGAAAATAGTCAAAATACTATAGGATGATATAAGATTATAGTATTATTAATCATATTTATGTTACATTCTATCACATTATCAACTCATTATTTGCCTATTGAGAATTGTGATTGATTGAAGCGTCGATGCTGGCTGCCCAGGTTTCATTTCTCTGCGTATAGAATTATGATTCTGTCTTTGATATATTCCAAATTCTCTATTTCTGTCAGATCTTTTTATTCAGGGATAATTTTAAAAAAAATTAATTTTTGTAAGGGTGGTTTTTTTCTTGGATAGTGAAACAACTTTTTTACTCATTTTTATAAAAAATATCTTTTTTACCTACAAAGACAAAAATATCCTTACTAAAGTAGCATTATCGTGCTGCCCTATAGGGCAGCACGATCATATTGCCCCATAGTGTTGCACGATTGTACTGCCCCATAGTGATGAACGACCGTGCTCACATTTATGGAGGCACGAACGTGTGCTGCCCCATATTGCTGCACGATCGTGCTCACATTTAAGGTGGCACGATCGTGCTCACATCTATGGTGGCTAGAGCTGTCAAAATTGGTCAGGCCCGTCGAGCCGGCCCGCCCCGTCCCTCATAACGTAGGGGGTGGGTTAAGTATTTAGTAGCCCACCAAGGGGCGGGCCTAAACGGGCTAGCCCGCCGTGGGCCACGGCCTTGGCGGGGCGGGTCGGCGGGCTAGCCCGCCAGAAATTAAAAAGAAAAGGGAAAAAAAAGAAAAATTAGATAAAATAGATAAAAAAAAATAGTATAATTGATATTTTATATTTGTATCTCTTATAACAGTGTATATAATATTTTTATAAAATATGTAATTGTTATCCATTAATATATTTAATTCAATAAAATTAATAATATGAATAAAAAATATTTTTTTATTTTTTCTAATTTTTGGCGGCCCGGCCCGCCTAATCCGCAGCCCAAGGCGGGTTGGGTTGGGCTGAGGTTTTCTCGGCCCGCCACCTCAGCGGGCCAGCCCACCCCGTCCCGCCAAGTGGCGGGTTTTGACGGGCCGCGGGCCGGCCGGCCCCGCCGGCCCGTTTCGACAGCTCTAATAGTGGCGCGATCGTGCCATGTTGAACATTCCAGGTTTTTTTTCTATCGAAAAGAAGCGAATTTCCCGCATTATACATAAATATTTGAAACAAGAAATACATTAATTTGGTTTAGTTGACTTAAACTTATTTCCAATCGTGTCTTGAATATTCAAAAATCAAAAACATGAAAGGAAAACAAAAAAGGAAGATTGACATCTTTGGAAAGAAGAAGAAAATAGAAAAGAAAAATTATTATTTTTTTAAAGAGAGAGAGAGAGAGAGAGTATGGACATTTATGACATTTCATTAAAAAATGGGTAAAAAAGTGGTTTTTATGAAATTGCGTAAAAAAATGTTTTTCTATTCAAATAAGGGTAAAAATGGCTATTTTCTCATTTTTTTAAAACTGCAATTAACCTTTTGAGATTTGATCCGTTTTGTATTTTACCGCTTCATAAGTAAAAAAACATATCAAGAAATCCCTTGATATTTATAAAAATATTATAATTATCCCCTTAAATTTATAACAGAATCAAACTCGGGGTAATTTTTGTTATTTGAAGCACCTCTAGGTTTTTTTTAATCAACCCAAACCTCAGGGGCGTTTTTATAATGATCTCTTTTATTTATTCTTAATTTTTTTTCCTGCACATGCTTTCTGATTATGTAGTTGATTTTAAACACAAATCACTAAATCAGAGTGGAGACAGAGAATGCGTTAGGATCCAATGGGCTGAGCTTTCCATCATTTTTCTTTGACCCATTGGACTGTAGATTATGTTTAACAAAAAAGGTGATCTAAGCCCAACATAAAGACCAGACTAGCCAGCTACGGGCTACTCACAACAAACTCATTATCTGGGCAATGCTTTTTTTTTCCCCTCTTTTGAAGCATTTTCTGGGCTAGGCTAAGTTATATTATCTGGACCGTTTTAATTTCTGTTTGGGCCTACATAATAAATTTGATATAGGCCCATTATACAAAGCAGAAAACACTGGTCCAGCTTTTTTGGATTTTAAAATCACGTAAATTTTAATTTGCAATTTAAAGCAGACTTTTTTATTTTTAAGTACAAATCCTGGAAGGAAATAGAGTGGTGGGAATCGAACAATAGACTCTCTGATTTGAGCATAAAAATCTTTAACCACTAAACTACTATCATATTCCCCCAAAAGCAGACTTATTTTGACTGTGTTCGGATCTAAGAAGCGTATTAGATTTAATTTTGGTTTATTCAAATAAGCATCATACTGTAAGTTGATGGCTTAATAAGTTTTACAATTGTTATGTTTGAATATTTTTTATTTAATGTATTTTGAAAACTTTGAACAAATATTGTTAATTCATTTTCTTATCCAAAATAATTCCAAAATTTATTCCAATGAGGTAGTTGAAATCGAATTTTAGCTTTGAATAAAAAAATTAAACAATTTTTATTATATGCTAAAATTCTACCTTTTCAAGCATTTTAATAAAGGTGCATTTAAAATAATTACATACAATCTTAATTCAAAATTGGATAATAATAATAATAATGCGCTCCAAAAAAGAAAAAAAAAGACTATTGTGAATTTTCATCATTTCAATTACCGATGTAACTAACATTCAATTTAGGAGTGAGGTCACCAATTCATCTTAATA
Source organism: Rehmannia glutinosa (assembly GCA_016081115.2). Lineage (NCBI taxonomy): Eukaryota > Viridiplantae > Streptophyta > Magnoliopsida > Lamiales > Orobanchaceae > Rehmannia > Rehmannia glutinosa. The sequence goes on along the minus strand of CM071930.1, from coordinate 8,069,439 downwards.
GATGTAAGCATATAGGGGTGCCATCCTAAGTGGCTTAGCCAACCGAGCCAATTAATCTAGCCCAAAATTTTTCCCCTATGCCCAAGTATATTTTACCTTTAAAAGTATGTAATTTTTTTTTACCTTAGAAAAAATGGAAAAAAAAAATTTGTGTGTGTATGTGTTGGGGGAGGGGAGGCTGGATATCCTTATAAAAATAATATATGATATATAATAATAAATTCAGCCTTATTTTCCAGCTAAGGCTGGATATCTATATATATATATATATATATATATATAAGCTGAATAGTGTTATTTTGGGAAAATTCCCGCCTAAAATCTGTATCTAAATATGGTAAGTCTTCTTTGTTTATTAAGTTTGGTTTTTAATGCTGCAATTTGACGTTTCTTTTTGGTAATAATGATTGTGAGCTTTATAATTAAGTTTGGTATTTAATGTTGATTGTTGCACTGATGGTGTATCTTCTTGGTAATAAGGATTGCCGCATTGTGTCTGTGTACTCTAATTAATATGTGTCACATTTAAAAACTCAATTTGATATATTTGTTTTATAATTATTAATGAATTTCAACTAATCTGCATTTGTCTATTCATTTTATTTATATTTTCACTTAATCGTTGATATAATAAAAAATTATTTGATTAAAGTATAATACAAATATGATTAAAACTTATGCACCATAAAAAGATTCTTCCATATTAATTCATCTATTAAATAAACAATAAATTTACACATCATAGTATCAACATCTGATTTTGTTTTTTGCTACATTAATATTTGAGCTAAAATACAAAAAACAATACTATCGATTTCGATTTTGAAGCAAGTTGATTTCATCCATGATCAACTCCAACTAAAACCAACTAATAAAATAAATATAATTGGTGGTAATATAAATCTGATTTCACTATGTAAAAAAAATAGAGCATAAGATTTAGCAAAGCAACAATTATTCAAATGGAATTCACATTCAAATAACAGATTTATTTCGTGTGTATATATATATATATATACATTAATTTAATATTAACATAATTGAATTTTGAGTTCAAAAGCAGATATAGTTATAGCATGTAAAAATTTCGTATATTTATATTTTAAATATAAATATAGAAGCAGTAACTAGAAAATCCTTTGGACTTTATCTTCGGTTTTGATGCAAATAAACCAACTAACTCCAACTAATACATTAAATAAGATTGCTCTGAAAACATAATTAAGCATTTAATAATTTAATTTAAAACTGATATAAAAACAACGGTGGTAGGTTTAATCCCTTGCATATTCTGCAAATTCCTCCCATTAGTTGCACATTGAATTTAAAAAAAAAACAGAAATGACTCTCTAATTCATGTTTATTAAAGATATCAATCCTAGCAAAATTGAGTTGCCAATAAAGCTTTGTTTGGTATGCATTTATAGTTTATCATCATTTGCAGATAAATTAAGTGCCTACAACCTAGCTAGAGTGCATTTTTCACGATTTGGAGGTTGGTGAATCTTATTTTTCAGTTTAATTATTTTATTTAGATTTGTGATAAATAAAACAAATATCTAAATAAATAAATTTTACAATGTCTCCCTTTATGTGCAAAGATCGAGGGTTCATGCAACCCTGAAGAAATTCCATGTTGAGAAGTTTAAACTTACGATTTGAAAGCAATCACTCATGAGAGGTAATTATATTTTATTTGAAAATTATTTTTTATTTTATTATTGATTCATTATTAAACATTGATACTCTATATAATATGCTATGTATTATGTATTTTTATAAACATTGTGTAATTTTTATTTTAAATAAAAATCCTAAAAATAAATATGATTTTTTGTAAAAACAAAACTGTTGGATCCGATTAAAAAATAGTTCAGCTCTAGATAAATTTTCAATGAATCTTATATTTTCGACAATATTTTATTTGAAAAAAATATTTTGAATATTATTTAGTTATATTTCTTCAGATCCATAAATATAATTCGTATTTAATATCATATAAAATCAGAAAAATTAAATAATATTAAAAAAAATGTATATAATATTTCGTCAGATCCCATTACAAATACTAGATGAATTTTCAACGAATTAAACCATTTATTTCTACAATAACTAATATGGAAAAAAAATTCAATATTATTAATTAGATTTCATCTGATCCACTCATCAACAAGACTTCCTTCATATACATAAATATAATTAGTATGTAGTATCATAGAAAATTTCAAAAACAATCATAGTAAAGAAAATGCATCTGATGATTAATTGCATCTGAAAATGCAACTTTTCAAAGAGTATTTTATTTTCGTCATGAACTTATTTGGAAAAAAAAATTCAGAATTTTAGTGATTAGATTTCATCAGATCCACATGAAATCCATCAGGTCCATAAATATAATGGTTATTTGATGTCATAAAAATTTGTATAAAATACATATCCAAATAAAAATTTATATTTACGAAAAAATATCATCAGATTCATGTAAAATTCTTAAAAACTTACAACAACCTTTTATTTTTGTCATTAATTAATTTTGTTATATGAAAAAAATTACATATTTAATGAAGATACAATTATTTTATGATGTCGTAGGACCCGAAACAAAAAAATGATATAATTTTTTTAGAGTTTTTTTCTAATTTTTTTTTATTCAAACTTTGAGTTTGCCCGACTTTTGGCCCGACCTAATATTTTAAGTGTACAAAATACACACATGGATTGGATTGGAAATATTGCATTTTCACGGTCGGGCCAGTCCAACTTGGCCCAATTTTTTTCAAAAATCCAATGGGTTTGGCCCGATCCAATTCATTGCTAACTCTACATATGATAAATAACGAGTTTGGGCCCTTTATCAAATCCAATATTTATAATTTTTATGTATTTATATTTATATTCATTCAATTTCATTTGTAATGTTTCATTATTATTCAATCACTTATTATTTAATACATAGTTATTTGGCCTTATATTTAAATAATATATTAATATTAATTAATTAAAACTAATCAAATTAAAATTATCTTACTTTAATATATAAACCGTGCATCGCACGGGTGGACTGCTAGTCATTATAAAAATAATATATGATATATAATAATAAATTCAACCTTATTTTCCAGCTAAACATGCACTACAAGAAAATTAGATTTTTGCAACGGAAGTATTTGCGACAACACTTTGTCACCGCAAATAATCACTTTTTGTGACAACATGTCGTCTCTAATAAGTTGGTCCACAAATTGTCAAAAATTTGTTTTTATATTTCGGAATCATCTCATCAAACTTGCAAGCAGAATATCAATTAATTGGTCATGCGGTTAACAAATATAACAAACATATAAAAATTAGGCCTAGATCTGATAACTCACGTATTCACAGATTAGGGCTATCCCAACATAATTTGTTATTTTCATTAAGCCCGGGGTTAGATAATACATCTCTGATTCATATCTAACCCCCTAAATAAATTTAGTCCAGAAAAAATATCTTTGATCAATCTCAATTATTCCCCCAAAACAATCAAATGTTGATCAAACAATCAATTATCAGATAAAGCAAAAATTTGTTTGACCGTTAAGCACCTATAAAAGTCTAACAATCCTCGCAAGAAGACGAGATCAATCGTAGGGTAGCAAGTTGACCACAAGTCGTCTCTCAAGGAACACTTAGTTGGCAAATAATTATTATGCAACACAATTGACATAAAATAAAACTTAAACACTCAAACAAATTTTGTGATTTTAATAAACTAAAGGAGAACAAGGAAAAAGACAATAATTAAACTGAACACGGATAAATTTTTAGAAAACAATATGAATGAAAGTCAAGGATTTCAGAATCAGCTCATCAAACTTGCAAGCATAATATCAATTAATTGATCATGCGTTTAACAAATATAACAATCATGTAAAAACTATGCCTAGATCTGATAACTTACGTATTCACATATTATGGTTAATTCAACATAATTTGCTATTTTCATTAAACCCAAGGTTAGATGATACATCTCTGGTTCATATCTAACCTCCTCAATAAATTTAGTTCAGGAATAATATATTCGATCGATCTCAATTATTCCCCCAAAATAATCAAAAGTTGATCAGACAATCAATTATCAATAATAAAGCAATTTATTCAGGAAAACAAATCAATTAATCAATATTCATGCTTGTTTGTTTCAATCAAATAATCATAATCCTAGAATAAGGAAATTAGTTCATGCTTGAGGATGGAATCATAATCTCAATTGAAGGAAAGAAAATAATCACAAAAATAATCATGCAATAATAATAATCACCCAACAATTGAAATTAGACAAAAGAGATGAAGAAATCTTACTCTTTGATTAAATAAGCAAAATAACTTCAAGAGGAGAACACAAGCAATCTCAATGTTGAATGGAAGAGAAAAATACTAAAAACTAAAGTCTAGAAGTGCTATGAATGAGAGTGTGTCAAAAATAAAGGCTCCCCAAGTCCTATTTATAAGCTTAGAGTCCTAAACAAGGTGAAAAAGCCAAAAAACGCAAAACAATCGAAAATTTCGTGTCCAGCAAGTCACAGCCTGTTGTTGGCCGCAGCGCGCGATCACGCGACATCTAAACATCGCAATTGTATCTTAATGTCTTCTTATGAATTGTAGCTCTATCTCTTAGCTTTCCATAGCCGCTTGAATCACATCAATATCAATTTTCTAGAGAGAGTTATGGCCAAAATACCAAGACGTGTCATTTCCGAGATTTTGACTTGTACATGATTTTAACCCATCTATTGTCTTCATTTGCATTTAGTAGCAGAGATAAACATTGTAGAACTTTGAATTATCTTTCTAATGGTGCATTAATCATGTCCATGGGCTTCGGATGCGAAAGTTACATCCAAAATACAATGACTGTCACAGTTGCGCAAAATGACTTTTTAACGTTTTTTGCTCCAAAACTTGTTTTTTCCACCAAAACCTAAAAAATCAATAAAATAACATAACATAACATTAAAACATGCAAATGCAAATAAAACACGCTATAAATATGTATAAATTATCCCCAAAATACACATAAAAACATGCAAAACAACTCCCCCACACTTAGCCTTTTGCTTGTCCTCAAGCAAACAATAATGCCAACAAACCCAACAAGAAATATAATGTCCAATTTGAGAATCAATTAATCCATAACACCATGTTTTATCAACCTCAGATTATTCCTCATCGATCCCTCACCTTCACAATAAACTCACTCGGCTCAAATTAAACATTAACCAAAGTGTTTGGCATTATTTACTAAATTTTAAATTTGTGTCAAAAGTTGCAACTCCTTTACTCACACAACCAATCACGCAATTACTAGCCATATTTTTTTTTATTTTGCGCTAGAACTCCCGAGATACTATTCCACTAGGTGTAAACTTTGGATGTTTTCCAAAGGCTCCTAGGGTAGTTTCTCATACTCATGTTTTGAGCCGTCGTTTTACGTAAAAGTCTAACATGGGCCACATGAATGCTCCTAGTTACTAAACACAACCAGCGGAGTATAATCTCGATTGTTCTACTTCTTTTTTATAAAGCTCTATCATGCCCGTTTTTGATTTTTTTTGGCTATATAATGCTTTTTGCTTTTTTTCCGCAAGGCTAGCACTTTTGTGTACACACAAATCACAACAGGGTTTTAACTTAATTCACATCAATGCAATCTCGTAATTCAAGCCCCACAACTTAGAGTATTTTTTAACCGTCACCTCATTCGTTCACCACAAAGGCTAATTCACGACTTAGTCAAATCCTACGTACCAAGTTCACAAAGTCATTTCATATTTGAAACTCAAATTAATACATCTATTTCAAGTTGACTAAACAACACTATTATTAAACTTGGGATAATCACTAGGCAAAGTAAAAATATAGCCACATGCAATAATGGTATTTTATCAATGACTAATCGTTCCCCCCCACACATTTAAATAACGCAATGATCTCAATGCGTAAAAAAAGAAGGAAAAAGATATGTCCCTGAAAAATACGAAGATCGATAAATGACACCATAGTCCCTACAAATCTGCAAAAGCCATGTGATGGGAACAAACAACACATGCACACTCATACAAAGGGAAAAAAAAGATATTTGGGTTGCCTCCTAAGAAGCGCTCTTTTAACGTCATTAACTTGATGATATCAACTAAGAAAATCATGGTGGGTCATCGAGCAAGACCTTTTTGATGACCTTGGAATTTTTATCTAGTTGAATTTCATTATGTTCCTGCTATATAATATCTTTCACACAGAATCGGTAGAGTCAACAATAAAATTATCATATAAGGCACAAGCAGGACTATGAGCTATATAAAAAATTGAAAACGTTACAGTTTTTCCCAAGATATTCATACTTAGTTTTCTATTTTTGACATCTATTATAGTATTACTAGTGGCCATGAATGGTCTACCCAACAATATAGTGTGATCTTTACTATTAGCTTTATCCTTTCCCATATCCAAGACAACAAAATTCATGAGAATTTTAAGACCATCTACTTGGACCAAAATATCGTCAACAGTGCCATTAGGATACCTAAGAGTATCAACAAGTTGCAAACATAAGCTGGTGGACTTCAATTTGTTTGATACATGTTTTTATCTTAATTTTGATGATTTTATTTTTACACCAAAACAATGTTTTTAACTTTTGTCCAAATACTCCTAAATGATTTCAAATGGTTTCAATATTTTCCGGAGTATTTCTTCAAGTTTTTATTTCAGATAAAATCGGACAACACTTTTAATGATTTTATGTTTATAAGATTTCACTTCAAAACAAGGTTCCTAAATGTTGTCTAAATACTCCCGATTGGTTTAAAATGTTTTTACTATTTTTTCGGAGTATTTCTTGAGTTTTATTTCCGACAAAAATTGGACAACATTTCTGTCTCGAGGTCAACCGGTCGCCGTATAGGGCAACCCGTACCTGAAGATGAAGTTTGAAACAAAAAATGAGACGAACCTGAAAATAGATAGGTCGACCGGTCGACCAGGGCGTCGACCGGTGACGTCGACCGGTCGCACCCTTGTCGACCGGTACCTGAAAGTTCAAAATTGAAACAGAACTTGTATCTTCGTAAAATCAATGAGGGGGACCGGTCAGGGTCAAGGTCGACCGGCGCATCCCCCCGACCGGCCGCCTGTGTTATTTTTTTCCCGTATGTTCTTCAAACGCTATTTACGTGCGGCCGGTCGTCCTATCTTTTGACAGCAAATTTCTGACCGTTTGACAGCGGACATACTTTCCTTAAAATGTGGGATTGATTTCTAACAGCTATATTCTTGATTTTAATTGTATTTTTCTGTACATTTTCAATCCCCAAGAGGAGTCTATGCTTGATCAACCATCTTCTATAAATAGAGGAAGTTTTGGAGCAACCAAGACAACCATTAAGATACAACACAACAAGATACACTTCAAGCAAATATTTGTTTTTCATTGTTATTATTCTTGTTGTAATTTGCCTAACTTATCACTTTCACATCCTTGAGGTCTAGGCTATTCTTGATTACACTTGCACTCAATTGTAATATTTATTATCGAGTTGTAATCTTGATTTTGGGTTATCATTCAACACAAGATATCCTTGTGAGTGTTCTTTTGGTAAGAACATACTTGGATGATCTAGGTGATAGGTGCAAGAAGATTTTGGTGATCTTCTCATTGAGGTGTTGAAGAATTTGGTATTCTTCAAGGTTGAAGATTGTGGTAATTGATGGCTCAAAAGCTACCTTTAAAACCTTAGGTAAGTGCACCTATCGTTTTATAGTATAGATTGTTGAGTACCGAGTGTCATTCCCACGAGGATTGTAAGTACTAATAATTACCGTTTTTTTGTTTTTTAATCTAAATAATTTTCAGAGTTTTGTTTGTTAAAATGGAAAATAAAAAAAATAGAGAATTTAAAATAATTGCAACTTACAAAAGATCAAATAAAAGTAGATTGTAGAATTAAGAAATCAAGAGCTAGAAATGTGTTTGAATGTAAATCCCTCTAGAATGTTTTTGTGATTCAACAAGATAAAAATACAACCATAAGCCCTTAAGCAAAAACCAACCTCGTTTAATAAAATCTCATGTTATGTGGACCGTAGAAATTCCTGATTTAAGTTAAACCCTCTATCGAGCGAATAACTTCTAATCTCAAGTTGATTAATCAAATCTCTTTCTAGTTAAAACCCCAAGACAACATTATAACGATTTGTGAATTCCCATATTAGGTTTGACCCTAATCCAGAAGATTTATGTCGTCCTATATCTAGGATTGCATGCAACTCTTTTCACTTATATAGGTTCTATTTCACCATGAATCTCTCGATTTCCCGGATGAAAAATAAACTTCAAATCAATATTGTGCATATACCAATTCGAATGAATAAAGCATAATATAAGTGAATCACACAAAACATGAAGATTTTATTAAAAACATACAAGCCTTAATCACAAATTCATTCTAGAGTTCATTACATTCAAACACTAAAATTTAGCTACACATGGCTTTGACAAAAAGGTATACTACACAAGAAGATATGAATAAAATGAACATGGTGTACTTAGCTCTTATTCAAGACCAATACAAGACTTCCTCCTTGGTTGATTGCAATGATGTTGAGCTCCAAGCCTTCTCCTCTATTGCTCTTCAACTTCCAACTCTACCTCTCTTTTATCCTCTCAATGTATTTTGCTTTGAAACTTAGAATATACAATGAATATACAATGAATCTCTCTATCAATGAATACTACATGAATTATGAATTTCTTTCCCAACTCAAACTCTTGGCTTTTATAGGCACCATCTTTGTGAAAGAACACATCAATAATGCTAACAAATGATCCACTTCCATGGTTGTTGGTTGAATCATTGTGTGCACATTCATAGTTGAGTTGGTTGAATCATTGTATTCACATGACAATACTTCACTTCCATTGGTTGAGTTGGTTGAATAATTGTGTCCACATGACAATTGAGGGAATAATAGAGTTTGGTGCAACAAAATGAGATGTAAAAGTTGCTCAAAGGTTGTCAAAAAGCAAAAAGGGAAAGCTTCCATAATTTCCGCCAAAAGAACATCCAGACTGGACGAAAAACACACCCGTGCTTTAAAAGCACGGGCAGGCCGTGTTTTTGGATTTTCCCGAACACGGCCGTGCTTGAAAAGCATGGCCTGGCCGTGTTTGGTACGTCGGGGTCGAAAAATCGCTCGTTTTTTACTTCTAAAAAGCATGGCCGTGCTTAAAACACACCCTGCCCGTGTTTGACTGAAAAGGCCCCGAAATAACGCGTTTAGCTTGGGATTTTGAGTGTTTTTGCATCCAGAAACCCCCGAGTATGTTTTGACATGAAACCATGGCCCAAAATTCACCAAGAACAGCTCCAAATCATCAATCTACACCAATAAAAGCACCTCGGAGTAATGTGAACTATGTACAATCAAAAATTCATGAAACTAACAATAAAATAACTCAAATCATACTTAAATATACACATAAAACATGCATAAAAAGACCCTTATCAAACCACCTCCAACTTTGAACTTTGCTTGTCCTCAAGCAAAACATTAAATCAAAAAAAAATATTCAATAAATTACAACACACAAGGATTTTTTTTTTTCAACACATTGAACACAAGCAATCAAGTTCTTAGCCTTCTCAACCCGAATTAACCATTCAGTAAAAACACAATTTTGCAAAGCGATCGACTGTCAAGAAAGACTGTAACATCAGCAGGCATTATTCAAACTTGAAATCATCACTCCACAAATATTGATAGTTATGAATAACTTCAATTCAATAATGTCATGAAAATACAAGAATTCAATGGATCATTGTAGTTAGCCTACTAGTCATATAACCAAGCTTCTTAAACTTTTATTGGAATGAGAATTCAAGGAATATACATTCTCCCTTTCGATTTTTTTTTTTTTTGTAGGTCCTTTCGAGGTATTCTTCCACTAGGTTTATATTTTGAATTTTCGTTCAAACACTCCTAGGGTGGTTTCCCATACTCATATTTGTGTCGCCGTTTTACGTAAAACACAAACATGGGGCTCATGAATGCTCCTAGTTACTAAGCAACAACAAATAGAGGAGTATAACCTCGATTGGATTCCCTTTTTTTTTCTTCTTCTTCTTTTTTTTTCATTTGTTTTTTTTTCACAAGCTTGGTATAACAACTAGTTAACCACCACTAAATCATGAATTCTCAAACGTTCATAACACTAAGCTTTGTCGTAAATGCCTTAACAAATCAAGTATTATGGAGTTGGAAATCTCGTCAAAATTTAGCACACATCTACATCAATCTATCCTAGACAATCAATTGCTTCACATTGAAAACATAAATCAAAAAGTTAATTTTGGTGTAATTGGGCTAAGTTATTGACTAGCAAACACTCAATTTGTTAAAAAAAAATACCTATTGTCGACAAACTAAAAATAAAAGCAAGCACACACAGACTAAGAATGTAATTGCACCCACCTCCAACTTTAAAGGTTCACATTGTCCTCAATGTGAAAGAAAGAGATGAACGAACACAAACAAAACACTCAAAAATCAACCACACTAGAAGAAAATAAAAGAGGTGGAAAAGTAAAATACGACCTTACTAGAAGAGTGAAATCGGTATTGAGCGATCAATGGGTTGTTTAATACGAGACCTTCATCGGCATATTCATACCTAATCAAGGATACACAACTCAAATACCGTGAAATCATCAAATATAATTTTTTTTTTGAGTTTTTTTTTGAAATTTTTTTTTAATAAAAACACAGCCGTGCTTAAAAAGCACGGCCGGGGCGTGTTCGGTACGAATGTTTTCGGCAAAAAAAAAATTAATTTTTTTTTTAAAAACACGGTCGTGCTTGAAAAGCACGGCCTGGGTGTGTTCGGTACGAATTTTTCCTACAAAACCTTGGATTTTTTTGAACACGGCTAGGGTGTGTTCGCGAATTGGGTGACGAACACGGCCGTGCTTGAGAAGCACGGCCAGACCGTGTTTTTTTTTTAATTTTTTTTTCAATCCCCAATCAATAAAAAAATTTAAGTAAAAGAAAATGCACACAAAATGCCGGGTTGCCTCCCGGTTAGTGCTTCTTTAAAGTCGTATAGCTGGACCGTTTACCCAAATGTGGAGATTAGTCGGGTGGAGCTTTGGACTTATGAAAATCCCTTAGGTATTTAGTGGTATTACCTCCAACTTTATGCTTCAAAATATGCTCTTTGAACTTTCTGGTCCCTTTTTCGGGCATAAGCTTCCAACATGGACTTTGAACAACACTTTTCTCCAAGAGATTTTTAGATTTCTCATCGTGCAATGAAATTGAATCGGCAAAAGAACAAGTAGTATCCTTTTCAATATCAACATGAATTTTAAAAATTACTTGTTCATACCCCACCCTCAAAGTTAATTTTCCCCCATGCACATCAATGATTGATTTTGCCGTAGCCAAGAAAGAACGCCCAAGAATTAGAGGAACCTCAATATCATCATGCATGTCAAGAATAACAAAATCAACTGGGAATATGAATTTATCGATCTTGACTAACACATCATTAATAATACCTCTAGGATGTTTAATCGATTTATCGGCTAAGTGTATGTCCATCCTAGTAGGTTTCGATTCACTTAATCCCATATGCTTAAATGTTTCATAAGACATCACATTGATACTAGCTCCTAAGTCGGCTAGTGCTCTATCAACAGTAAACCATCAATTGTACAAGGGATAATAAAACTTCCGGATCATTAAATTTTTGTGGTAGATTATTGGAAGAACATTTATCATTCAATTGCACATTTGATAGTTCGTTAAGCTTATTTTCATTAGAAATGATGTCATTTAGATCCTTAGCATGCTTTGAAAGAGGTTGAACAAATGGAATATTAGTATGTAGTTGCTTGAATGACTCAAGGTACTTACCAAATTTGTCCTCCCTTCTATCTTCTTCAGTTAAACTACGGTAAGGGATCTTGGGCTTGTATTCGGCGACCACCTTTTTCATAGGCTTTTCTTCGTGTTTGTCGTCCTCCACATATTTCTGCATGGTGGCGTTGTCATAATCATGCTCATGTGGAAAACTGATGGTGATTGCCTTTAAGTGCTCCCTTGGGTTTGGCTCGGTGTTACCCGACAAACTTCCTTGTGGCCTTTCGTAAATCATTTTCGCAATCCGCCTATTTGGTTTTCCAAATTATGGATAGATGCCTCTTGATTTCTTAAGGATGTTTCGACCGACCGAATCGGGCATCCGTGATTGCACAAACTTTGCCATAAGTTCCTCCAAGTTAGGCTTTCCTTGGGTCGGTGAATCCGGGGAGGCGTGTGTAGATTAGGATTGGGATTAGGCCGTGGTTGACCTTGATTATTCCAATCGAAGTTCGGGTGTCTTGGCGCCAACCTGGATTATAGGTGTTCTTGAAAGGATTATTTTGAGAGGGTCGAGATTGATTACCTAGATAATCCACTTGTTCATGTGGTGGTATCGCGTGGGGGCAATCTTGGTGGTTGTGCGATCCTCCACAAGTCTCGCATGAGAAAGCTTGTTGTGGTGGTGGTTTTGGAGCCGCCAACCCGTCAATTTTCTCGAGTCGAGCTTCGACTGTGTGCGGCTAGTGCAACCACCGCATCTGCATTGTATACTCCTCTTTGTCTGTTGGTCTTACCTCGTCATGATTGCCATTGATAGCCATTCATGGCCATCCCTTCTATGAGATCTTGGGCGAAGCCGGGTGTTTTATTGTTCAATGTTCCCCCCGCCGCTGCATCAATCATTTGCCTCGTCGATGAGAGTAGCCCGTTATAAAACGTTTGGACTTGCATCCAAATAGGGAGGCCATGATGTGGGCATTTTCGCAGTAATTCTTTGAATCTCTCACAAGTGTCGTACAAGGTCTCATCGTCCTCTTGAGTGAATGAAGAGATCTCATTCCTCAATCGTGCGGTTTTAGCGGGTGGAAAATACTTCAGAAGGAACTTTTCCGCCATAATGCTCCATGTTGTGATTGTTCCCTTCGGTAAAGTGTTTAGCCATTGTTTAGCCCATCCCCGAAGAGTAAATGGGAACAAGCGTAAACGGATGGCATCGTCAGAGACTCCATTTATTTTGAAAGTATCACAAATTTCGAGGAAATTCGCGATATGATTATTTGGATCTTCGTCCGGTAGGCCGTCAAATTGAACAAATTGTTGCACCATTTGAATGACATTTGGTTTGATTTCGAAATTATTGGCTACAACAGCGGGCCTTACGATACTAGACGATGTACCATCCATAGATGGCTTGGCATAGTCGTACATGGTTCTTTGTTGTTCATCCGCCATATCGGGATCCTTGCTTTCGTTAATATCCTCCTCGTGGTCTGTACTAATACTTTCCTCTGTGTTGCTACTACGGTCTCGCTTTCCAAATTCGGCGATGAGTAGGCATGCACTGCGGTAAATAAGGAGGATAAGTATAATCCAAGACTTACAAAGATAGATACCTAGAAAGACAAATGATGAAATAAAAAAAAATAATTAAATTAACAAATATAAGGTGTTCTTAATATTACAATCCCCGGCAACGGCGCCAAAAACTTGATGGCTCAAAAGCTACCTTTAAAACCTTAGGCAAGTGCACCTATCATTTTATAGTATAGATTGTTGAGTACCGAGTGTCATTTCCACGAGGATTGTAAGTACTAATAATTACCGTTTTTTTGTTATTTAATCTAATAATTTTCAGAGTTTTGTTTGTTAAAATGGAAAATAAAAAAAATAGAGAATTTAAAATAATTGCAACTTACAAAAGATCAAATAAAAGTAGATTGCAGAATTAAGAAATCAAGAGCTAGAAATGTGTTTGAATGTAAATCCCTCTAGAATGTTTTTGTGATTCAACAAGATAAAAATACAACCATAAGCCCTTAAGCAAAAACCAACCTCGTTTAATAAAATCTCATGTTATGTGGACCGTAGAAATTCCTGATTTAAGTTAAACCCTCTATCGAGCGCGAATAACTTCTAATCTCAAGTTGATTAATCAAATCTCTTTCTAGTTAAAACCCCCAAGACAAAGATTATAACAATTTGTGAATTCCCATATTAGGTTTGACCCTAATCTAGAAGATTTATGTCATCCTATATCTAGGATTGCATGCAACTCTTTTCACTTATATAGGTTCTATTTCACCATGAATCTCTCGATTTCCCGGATGAAAAATAAACTTCAAATCAATATTGTGCATATACCAATTCGAATGAATAAAGCATAATATAAGTGAATCACACAAAACATGAAGATTTTATTAAAAACATACAAACCTTAATCACAAATTCATTCTAGAGTTCATTACATTCAAACACTAGAAATTTAGCTACACATGGCTTTGACAAAAGAGTATACTACACAAGAAGATATGAATAAAATGAACATGGTGTACTTAGCTCTTATTCAAGACCAATACAAGACTTCCTCCTTGGTTGATTGCAATGATGTTGAGCTCCAAGCCTTCTCCTGTATTGCTCTTCAACTTCCAACTCTACCTCTCTTTTATCCTCTCAATGTATTTTGCTTTGAAACTTAGAATATACAATGATTATACAATGAATCTCTCTATCAATGAATACTACATGAATTATGAATTTCTTTCCCAACTCAAACTCTTGGCTTTTATAGGCACCATCTTTGTGAAAGAACACATCAATAATGCTAACAAATGCTCCACTTCCATAGTTGTTGGTTGAATCATTGTGTGCACATTCATGGTTGAGTTGGTTGAATCATTGTATTCACATGACAATACTCCACTTCCATTGGTTGAGTTGGTTGAATAATTGTGTCCACATGACAATTGAGGGAATAATAGAGTTTGGTGCAGCAAAATGAGATGTAAAAGTTGCTCAAAGGTTGTCAAAAAGCAAAAAGGGAAAGCTTCCATAATTTCCGCCAAAAGAACATCCAGACTGGATGAAAAACACGCCCGTGCTTTAAAAGCACGGGCAGGCCGTGTTTTTGGATTTTCCCGAACACGGCCGTGTTTGGTATGTCGGGGTCGAAAAATTGCTCGTTTTTTACTTCTAAAAAGCATGGTCGTGCTTAAAAACATACCCTGCCCGTGTTTGACTGAAAAGGCCCCGAAATGATGCGTTTAGCTTGGGATTTTGAGTGTTTTTGCATCCAGAAACCCCTGGGTATGTTTTGACATGAAACCATGGCCCAAAATTCACCAAGAACAACTCCAAATCATCAATTTACACCAATAAAAGCACCTCGGAGTAATGTGAACTATGTACAATCAAAAATTCATGAAACTAACAATAAAATAACTCAAATCATACTTAAATATACACATAAAACATGCATAAAAAGACCCTTATCAGTAATCTTCACAAGGTGCCGTTGGAGATTCTGGTAATCTTCAAGTGAGATTATGGCAATCTCAAAGGTGATGTTGAAGAAGAGTGTGGTGCTCTTCAAGGTGTTGTATTAATTTTTGGTAAATTAATAAAATCTTTTTTCTTTTTGAAATCCATCCCGGATATACTGGGGTGGTAGAGGATTAGGCCCTAGGTGGGTTTAACCTCTATAAATCGACGTGTGTTGTTTACATTCCGCACCTTTATTATTGTCTTGGCTTGTTTTGTTCGAAAAAGAGGGCGAAATCGAAAAGATGGAGATAATCTATTCACCCCCCCTCTAGATTATCGTAGCCGCTTGGACTTACAAGTGGTATCAGAGCCAAACTCTTTGGCAAGCTCGTTTCACATCGCGAGTGAAGAGGAACGATCGTCGGCTACGAATGAAGCTCATCTTTCCGGCACCTCCACCACCAAGCCACCACTATTTGATTCCAAAAATTATACATTTTGGAAAGAAAGAATGGAATGCTATTTACAAGGTTGTGGGTTCGATATTTGGAACATCGTCATCAATGAAGAATCCATTCCGATGATAGACACACCATACACCTCCAAAGCTCTCAAGGAGCTCAATGATGAAGAAAAGAAAATCATCTCCTTAAATGGTAAAGCTTTAAATATATTGTATTGTTCACTTACTAATTTGGAATATGAACATATTGTAGGAATTCGATCGGCACATGAAGTATGACAAAAATTATAAGCCATCTATGGAGTATATGAAAATGAAAGGAGTCAAACAAAAGCATCTACTTCTCAAAGGGATACAAAGTCATATCTAAGGAACAAGCCTTTTACAACTTCAAACTATGAAGTAGTCGAACAATGTTTTATGGGCATCGAAGAAGAAAACGAGGTATGTCTTAAACCCTATACTTCCTATGATATTGTAATTCACAATGATTATAGTGATTTGCAAAATGATTTTGATGATCTTCAAAATGAATTCCAAAATTTACTAGTTAAGTACAAAAATTTGAAAAAAGAATTCAATGTTTTGAAAAATAAAAAGGATAGTTTATTTACTTCCTATGAATCACTATCATGTGCTCACACCACCACACTTGACAAGGTTAGAAACCTTGAAAAACAAAATAGTACTCTTGTTGAGAATATGAATTGCATGAAAAATGATTTATCAAAATCCAACTTGAGTACCAATAAATTGCCCAATGTTGTGAATGATAATGGTTGTGATAATTTGAATAGTGAACTTCATCATGAGCCTAATATTGTCAAGCATATGAAAAAGAATCGAGTTCCTATGCATGTTAGTAATATTACTTGCTTTTATCGCGGTAAAAAGGGTCATACGGTAAATACTTGTCGGGCTAGAAATAGATCTAATTATCTTTGGAGACCTAAAAGTCTTAAGACTAATCCCAAAGGACCCAAGCACTTGAGGGTACCACAAAACAATGTTATATTAGGTACCCGGCGAAATAAAAATCGAAGAAAATTCATACCGCCAAGAAAACATCAAATGACCATTTCATTTGATCAAAGGAGAAAACATTTTCAACAAAGTCATTTTCCAAGAAGAGGAAATAATCAAAAATGGGATGAACAAAATCCTTGGAAATGGCAAAGACATCATCAACAAGATGATTTTTCAAGAGAAAGACACTTTCAAAAATGGGAAGGCCACAATGCTTGGAAATGGAGCAATTGGAGAAACCATCATCAACATGAAGATTTTCAAAAGGGAAGATATCATCAACAATGGGAACGACACAACCCATGGAAATGGCAAAATTGGTAAACCGTATCTTCCTACTTATATATGCATTTTAATTTAGTATGCATGTTTTTATTTGTGCTTTAATTGAAAAATAAGTTTTCAAATTTTTTTTAAGGTCTTCTATATATATTTTTGTGTTTTTAAAATCCTTGAAAAATGAGACCTTACATGTTGATTTTAAATTCTTGTGGACCTTCTTAGACTAATAAGTTATCATATCGTATGGATTTCTATAGCATAAGCATTTTTGTTGTAATATCTCTTATTGCTTAGCCTACACATGTACTATTATGTTTGTGCAATATTTGGTTTAATAATTATGTAGGATTTACTTATCTCTTTCATTGGTTATCTACTCGTAATATATCAAGAGAAACATGAACTATCGAGGTACGCTCATTATTGTTATTCATCTCATAGACTCGATACATGTTGTGCCATATGCCTATGTGCTTATTTTATACAAGTGCCATTAAGAGGATGTTTTAAGGCATGATTTGACATAGCTTGTTCTATCCAAGATTCGTAAAGGATTATATTTTGTTTTGATAAAACAATTGATTCACTAAGTTATGCATTATATTCTTGATGATTTTCCTTAAGCATAGTATGTGTTACTTGCTATAGTGTCTCTATCATTCGATATTACTATGCTCTTGTGCAAGATTCTTTGTTGAGATTTTTCAGAAATTTTTGGTATTTTGGAACAAGGATGATGAACAAGGTAAGGTTAGTAGTTCAAAAGTATTGACAAGAATAAGATATTGATTTTGATGAAACATTTGCACTCATAGCACATTTAGAAGTTATTTGTACTTTACTTGCCCATTCTTGTTTTGAGAAAATTTCAAGCTTTACCAAATGGATGTTAAATCCAATTTTCTAAATGGTTTTATTCAAATAAAAGTCTATCGGAGTTTAAATTTTTTTTTTGGCCAAATGATTTTTATAAAAGGCCTTGTACGGTTGATACTAGTACCCTGTATATGGTTTGATATACTTAGCTATTTTTGCAAAATGATTTTACAAGAGTTAAAGTTGATACTACACTCCTTGTTTTTGAAAAAGTGCAAGATTGTTTACTTGTGCAAATTTATTTTGATAATATTTTTGGTGCTACTAATGAATATTTGTGCAAGATATTTCTCTAAGTAAATGCAAGGAAAACCTAAGATGATTATGATGAGGGGAGCTCAAATTTGATTATTGGAATTCAAGTACAACAATGCCAAGAAGGTGATTATATTCCACACGCAAAAGAAGAAGCGAGGCATTGAAGAAGAAAGAACTATTTCAACCTATATGGCTACAAATGCGAAAATTGACAAAAGGTTGAAGTAGGCATGTTGATTGACAAACAAATTCGAGGTATGTTCATCTTCGTTTATTACTCCTTAGACTCGACATTTTATATGCCTTATGTCTATATGCTCGACTTAAAACAATCCCAATGAATCTCATTAAAGTATCGTTAAAAGAAATTTTCAAATATTTGTAAAGCACCTCTTCTTATGACTTGTTCATCCAAAGTTTTAAAACGTTACTATTTTTCGGGATAACAAGTCCGGTGTAAATTTTATTTTTCAAAATATGGTTCGTCATAATCAAACTAAACATCTTGAGATTCGATATTTTTTTTGGGGATTGCATGTTTAACAAAAAACTTGAGATGTGTTTAATTCCGTCTCAAGGATAACTCGCGGACTTTTTAATCGCCCACCGCCGAGTATTTTACCTCATTTCGAACTTGATTATGACATAATGTATATTGAATGAGGTCTACGTTAGCATTTTGCACATTTTCAAAATTTAGGGGCGGGCGAAAAATCAGATTTTTGGATCAAATTCGGAATTTCAAAACATAACAGAACCAGTGGGCTGCCAGGGTAGGGGCCGACCGGTCGCCCACTAGCTCGACCGGTCGCCCACAGCTTAAATTTGGTTAAAACCGTCTCTGTTCTTGTATTTTGGCAGTTTAAGGTTTTTCCACTTTATTTCGACCCCTTTGTCATTTGCACACACATTTAACTTCAAATGTGTTTTATTGCATACATTTCATATCTTGGATGTATTTAGGCTCAATTATCATCATCATTGCTCGTCTTTACCGATTAAATGATAAGAATTCTACTTCCTTATCTCAATTGGGTTGAACCCTTGAGAACTTGGCCTATATGTATTTTCTTGATGAAATGTGTATATATTTGTGATGAGCTTATTGATTTTTGATGGATGATATTTGTAAAATTGCTTTTGGTGATGAAAAACTTGGCTTGATTACATTTACAAGGGCTATGTATATCTTCTTCAATTTTTGACGTCCGCCAAGTGTTCGATAAAATGTCTCAATGAAAAATTCATCACCTACATGATTCTCTCGATTTCAAAAGCCTTGTATATTTATAGAGATCATGTTTTGCAAATCAAATGGGTTTTCATAAGCTTCTATAAGTCGTATGATCGACTCTTTCCTCCTAATTGGTCTATAAGCTTCAATGTTCAAATAGCTCGATACATCGGTTTAGTTACGCACTTTGATATGATTATATGATGTTTTTATCGTGCTAACATTCTTTTTGATGATTCCAAAGTGGGAGAAACAGGAAAATGGCTCAGTAGCTCAAAGAAGCTAAAATAAGCTCGAGAAAGAAGCTATAAGCTATGGCTTCTTAAAGCTATAAGTTGTGGATTATTTTTAGTCCAATTGTTGTTTGATGGACTTATATACTTGTCTAATGATGTTTTGTTGACAGGGGGAGCTTATAAGCTCTTAAACAACTTATAAAAGCTAAGCTTTTTAGTTTATGGTTAATTGCGTTTACATTATTCATGATGTGATTGTTGATAAGGTGAGCTTGTGCTTATTATTGAATATACTTACTCCCTTAATTGGTTGCTTATGTATTAGAAAATTTTGGTTGCTTCCAAACGGTTAGATGTTTTTACCGGAAAATCGTTTTTAAAATTGTCCTCCCAATTTTTCTAAAAAATTGTTTTGGTTTGTAATCATCAAAAAGGAGGAGATTGTTTGATACATGTTTTTATCTTAATTTTGATGATTTTATTTTTACACCAAAACAATGTTTTTAACTGTTGTCCAAATACTCCTAAATGATTTCAAATGGTTTCATTATTTACCGGAGTATTTCTTCAAGTTTTTATTTCAGATAAAATCGGACAACACTTTTAATGATTTTATGTTTATAAGATTTCACTTCAAAACAAGGTTCCTAAATGTTGTCTAAATACTCCCGATTGGTTTAAAATGTTTTTACTATTTTTTCGGAGTATTTCTTGAGTTTTATTTTCGACAAAAAATGGACAACATTTCTATCTCGAGGTCAACCGGTCGCCGTATAGGGCAACCCGTACCTGAAGATGAAGTTTGAAACAAAAAATGAGACGAACCTGAAAATAGACAGGTCGACCGGTCGACCAGGGCGTCGACCGGTCGCACCCTTGTCGACCGGTACCTGAAAGTTCAAAATTGAAACAGAACTTGTATCTTCGTAAAATCAATGAGGGGGACCGGTCAGGGTCAAGGTCGACCGTCGCATGATCCCTCCCCGATCGGTCGCCTGTGTTATTTTCTGTATGTTCTTCAAACGCGTCTATTTACTCGCGATGACGGCGCTCTATCTTTTGACAAAAAATTTCGACCGTTTGACAGCAGACATACTTTCCTTAAAAAATGGGATTGATTTCTCGACAACTATATTCTTGATTTTAATTGTATTTTTCTGTAGATTTTCAATCCCCAAGAGGAGTCTATGCTTGATCAACCATCTCCTATAAATAGAGGAAGTTTTGGAGCAACCAAGACAACCATTGAGAAACAACACAACAAGATACGCTTCAAGCAAATATTTGTTTTTCATTGTTATTATTCTTGTTGTAATTTGCCTAGCTTATCACTTTCACATCCTTGAGGTCTAGGCTATTCTTGATTACACTTGCACTCAATTGTAATATTTATTATCGAGTTGTAATCTTGATTTTGGGTTATCATTCAACACAAGATATCCTTGTGAGTGTTCTTGTGGTAAGAACACACTTGGATGATCTAGGTGATAGGTGCAAGAAGATTGTGGTGATCTTCTCATTGAGGTGTTGAAGAATTTGGTATTCTTCAAGGTTGAAGATTGTGGTAATCTTTACAAGGTGCCGTTGGAGATTGTGGTGATCTTCAAGTGAGATTGTGGCAATCTCAAAGGTGATGTTGAAGAAGAGTGTGGTACTCTTCAAGGTGTTGTAAGTTGGTGTTGTATTAATTTTTGGTAAATTAATAAAATCTTTTTTCTTTTTGAAATCCATCCCGGATATACTGGAGTGGTAGAGGATTAGGCCCTAGGTGGGTTGAACCTCTATAAATCGACGTGTGTTGTTTACATTCCGCACCTTTATTATTGTCTTGGCTTGTTTTGTTCGAAAAAGAGGGCGAAATCGAAAAGATGGAGATAATCTATTCACCCCCTCTAGATTATCGTAGCTGCTTGGACTTACACAATTTTCCTAAATTTAATTGCTTAAATATAGAGTAAGGCATAAGGTTAACTCCAGCTCCGAGATCAAGCATACCTTCGACTTTCTTGCCATTCCCAAAAGCAATGTTAATGATGAAACTACCTGGATCTTGTTGCTTTGGGAGTGGAATTGGGGATAGAGTAGAATGCTTGTAGGGATTATCAATTTTGTGTAAGGACGATCCCTTATTTATCTCTTTATCCGTTCTTGCTGCGCTTGCATCTTCTTCTTTTTTCGCTTTAGCAACACCTGCGGGGTTAGACGAGACAGTAGAATATGGAAACTCAATTTTATTATCATAATTATCATCAATTTCAAGATTAGTAATGGCTTGAGCTCGCGTTGGTTGACTAGGTAACGTGTCTTTTTTGACAAGATGTCGAGTGTTCGCCTTATTTTTAGCTTCACCGCTAGTGTACGGTGTAGTTTATAGAATAGGGTAAGCAAGGTCGTATCCACGGAGACTAATAAATTAGTGTGCTAAGTATTGAACTAAAATAGCCTTATTTTTATTTAAACGATCAAAATTGGATGATTGTTGTGGAAGTAAAGGCAAGAAATAACCACAAGAATACAAGATACTAAAAATAATGGAATTATCAAGAGAATGAAATGGATTCCCGGGTTATGGTTTCAATTAATATTCCTCTTATTGTCCGATTTAATCAAAGCCATAGTTATTATCAATATTCCTATTAGACGATCACAACGGTATTTTATCCCCCCTATCGAGATGTATATAAAGTGTAGATTGAAATATCTATGCTAGCATCTCTACTCAACATAAGATACACAACTCCCAAAAGCACAAAAGATCAATTGTCCTCACAAATATTCACAAACCTCTCGATTATGCAAACATTCATGTCAAGTACTCAAGATCTAATATTGAAACTCATCTCTCGAATTATGAATCAATATATCAAACAAGTTAAATCATTGGCCAAGTGATAAAACAAGAATAAGAACAAAGTACTCAAATAGGCTTCAAGACAATAACTTCAACTAAGATTAAAACATTCAACAAGAGTTCAATTAATCTACTTCCAAAACCCGAAAATCACAAGAAGTTTAGCTACTCATTACAAATAAACAACTCATAGACAAATTGTTCATATTCATGATAAGCTAAAATGAAATATTAAAGCACAAAGAATGAGAAAACTTAGGGAAATGGATAATCTCTCGATTAATCTTCAATCCTTAAGCTCCAATTCGACTCGATTCTTCCCTTGATTCTTCCTTGATGAAGTTGAGCTATTTCTTGTGTTCTTGGGTCTTTTCCAGACCTTTCCTCCCCTGGTGTGCGCCCCCAAAAGTGGTATTTATACCCCTTAGAAGCCTAGGTCAATGTGCTGTCAGATTTTGGAGTTTTCTGCAAAAACGCACGGGTCGTGCGCCCACGCACGGGCTACCCGTGCTCAAATCCGTAGGAAAATCGATTTTCAGCAACCCACGCACGGGTCGTGCATCCACGTATGGGTTACCCGTGCTCGAAGCCGTAGGCATGCTCAAAACCTTCAGGTGCCTTCAGGTGTGCATGGGTCGTGCGTCCACGCACGGGTTTCCCGTGCGCCACCCAAACGTCCGAATTTGCTTGCGGGGTCTTCATAAGAGTTGTAGCCCTCTCTCTTAGCTTTCCACAGCCACTTGAATCAGCTTAATATCAATTTTGTAGAGAGAGTTATGGCCAAAATACTAAACCCTGCCAGTGTTGGGAATTCCATACGCGTTTGGACGTTCCTTGAGATAAATCTCCTCGTTGTTTGATCATCCATGCTTCTTTTGACACACGACTCATCACTATGACTCTAGACTCCATATATTTGGCTTCCAATTGGGTGTAATCACTCGATTCTTGATGATTCTAGGTGGCAATGCTCGTATTTGTCACAAAATCACTCCAAATATCATTAAATTCCTACAAAACAAGCAAAGCGTAACAGATTTTCCACAAAGAGCGAATATATACCATTTCATATGCGTTATTGCATGTTTATAAATAATTATAGCCATAAATATGCCCTAAAATACATGCAAAACTCACACCAATCATCGAGCTATCTCACCAACTTACGTAGCCAATTGACCGACTTGAGTCTCAATTCACTTAAAAGAGGCTTCCAAGGATACAAACCATCTGTTATTCCACTCTTGTATTTGCTGACTAACTTGAAGAAAAGAAATCAAGCTCTCTTCTAATGTGGGCCGTGGTGGTTGCTCTTTATTAGTTGCGATTCCTGGTGCTTGTATAAACAACACTAGAAAAATAGATCAAACGCAACTGACGAAAGAAACCTAAACTATAAACAAACAAAAAGAATCCTAATCTAGAAACACACAAAAAAAAAATAAACACAATAATTATTAAGCCTAAAGCCTTCTCCGTCAACGGCGCCAAAATTTTTGTTTGACCGTTAAACACCTATAAAAGTCTAACAATCCTCGCAAGAGAACGATATCAATCGTAGGGTAGCAAGTTGACCACAAGTCGTCTCTCAAGGAAGACTTAGCCGACAAATAATTATTATGCAACACAATTGACAGAAAATAAAACCTAAACACTCTAACCAATTTTGTGATTTTAATAAACTAAAGTAGAAGAAGTAAAAAGACAATAATTAAATTGAACACAAATAAATTTTTAGAAAATATATGAATGAAAGTCTAGGATTTCAGAATCATCTCATCAAACTTGCAAGCAGAATATCAATTAATTGATCATGCGGTCAACAAATATAACAATCATGTAAAAACTAGGCCTAGATCTGATAACTCACGTAATCACAGATTAGGGCTATCCCAACATAATTTGCTATTTTCATTAAACCCAGGGTTAGATAATACATCTCTGATTCATTATCTAACCCCCTAAATAAATTTAGTCTAGGAATAATATTTTCGATTGATGTTAATTATTCCCCCAAAACAATCAAAAGTTGATCAGACAATCAATTATCAAAAATAAAGCAATTTATTCAGGAAAACAAATCAATTAATCAATACTCATGCTTATTTGTTTGAATCAATAATCTTAATCCTAGAACAAGGAAATTAGTGCATGCTTGGGGATGAAATCATAATCTCAATTGAAGGAAAGAGAGAAGAAATCTCACTCTTTGATTAAGAAGCAAAATAACTTCAAGGGGAAGAACCCAATCAATCCCAATGTTGAATGGAAGAGAAAAATACCAAAAACTAAAGTCTAGAAGTGCTATGAATGAGAGTGTGTCGAAAATAAAGGCTCTCCAAGTCCTATTTATAAGCCTAGAGTCCTAAACAAGGTGGAAGAGCAAAAAAACGCAAAACAAAATCAAAACTTTCGTGTTCAGAAAGTCACGGCGCGCGACCGCGCTTCAAACCGTGCATGCTCTCTCAGTCACGACCTGCTATTGGCCGCAGCGCGCGACCGCGCGATCTCTAAACATCATAATTCCATCTTGATGTTATGTTATGAATTGTAGATCGATCTCTTTGATTTCCATAGCCGCTTGAATCACCTCAATATCAATTTTCTAGAGAGAGTTATGGCCAAAACACCAAGTCGTGTCATTTCCAAGATTTTGACATATTATTTTGATTTGTACATGATTTTAACCCATCGAAACGTCTTCATTTGCATTTAGTAGCATATAAACATTGTAGAACTTTAAATATTCTTTCTAATGGTGCATGAATCATGTTTATTGGGCTTCGGATGCGAACGTTACATCCAAAATACAATGACTGTCACAGTTACGCGAAATGACTTTTTCACGTTTTTTGCTCCAAAACTTGTTGTTTCAACCAAAACCTAAAATATCAATAAAATAACATAACATAAGACTAAAACATGCAAATACAAATAAAACAAGCCAAAAATATATGTAAATCATCCACAAAACACACACAAAAACATGCAAACAATACCTAATATTGACAAATCGTTAAAAGGTGTTGTCGCCAAAGATAGGGAAAATGCGACAATGATATTGACGCTAACAATACCTAATATTGACAAATCCATTTTTTTCCCTCGCGCCCCCGCCCTAATTTTTTTCACTGGTTTTCCTCACCTATGCGCCACCGGCCGTCAGTCTCTCTATCTCCTTGTTCGCCATCCACCGAGCACCACGCGGCGGTCACTACTGTCAAAAGTTGGTAGGCAGCAGTGACGATGCCAGGAAGTTCGGGTAGGGGGGCCCAACTAATATTAGTATAAAAAGAGTTTGTCGGACTTTTTGCCACTTCTCCATAATAAAAATAGTTTTGACCATGTCTTTTTAGCCATTGTTTAGTTCAAATATCCAAGTTGTCTTTTTTCATTTCTAGGGACCAGTCCGTGACTCAGTACCGAAAAATGTACGGGATCAATTTTTTGAAATATATTCAAGTACCTCATTAGAGAATACAAGAAGAGTAAAACTGTGTCAAAATGACTAAAAAACATGTATTAAAAAAATATGACTATTTTTCATTTTTACAAAACATAAGTGGACAATTTGTCCATTACCACAGATAAAAATGAAGAACAATATATCAAATTTGAAATAAGCAGAAATTTTGATTGAGTCAATATATTAATTCAATCACATCTTAAATATTCAAAAATAAATAACAAAACAATTATATCAATATATCAAAATGGACAAATAGAGACACAAGAGAATAAAGCAAAAATTCAAGTTAAAATTTATGGCGTAGCTTAAGTTCAAATTTTAAGAAAATGAAAAAATGACAAGACTCATATTTTTCAAGATTCACAAATGAAAAATGAAAGAAGAGTGCAAGATAATTGAAGACTTTTTCCCCCCATTTTTCTATTTTTTATTTATTTTAAAATTAAAAAGTGAAATGACCAAAATACTCATACTTTTTTTTTCAAAATTTGAGGGGGGCCCAGTGCTCCCCTTGGCCCCTATATAGCTTCGTGCCTGGTAGGCAGCCATGGTTTCTGGAGTCCGTGTTCTCACTCGAAAGCTCTCTTCCAAGGTTTGGAAATGAGATTACATACATTTTTTTTTTTTGTTTTTTCTACTCAAAGTGACATGAGTTTGCTTTGAACTACACCAAGCGAAATACCTTTTTATTTCTGTAATTGAAGTATGGTGCATTATAGCTTTCGTCTTTCCTTTTCAGATTTGTCTTATGAATTCTGTTCCCTTTCCATGCCAGCAGGCTTCCCAGTTCTATTGTGGATATGCATATTATAATTTGTTTATTTAATTTATTTATTTATTTGTCTTTGGTTTTGGCGAGGTTAGTTGTTTACAGACCATTGCAGTGGTGTAAATTTGTAATTGCTCAGTGCTCATAATAATGTTAACATGCGGCCAGAATCCTGATACTTGTATTCTTCAATAGGTACATACAGGAAATGCTTGAGTTAAAATTGGATATTGGAGATTATCTTGTCTAACTAGTTGTACCATACTTGTATTCTTCAATAGGTACCTGAATGTTTCTCTGTATTCTTCAAGATAAATTTGTTTATTTATCTTGTTGATTATGTCAAATTTATCAATGTAGCGTGTTTGGAGTGGGCAAATAGCTTTATCCATATCTATGTGCATGGAGTTTTAGATTACATCTTGCTGACAATTGTTTACTCATGTTTTGTTGTCTAGTATTCTTTAGCCTAAAATGCAGTCTGATATTGAGTTAAAATACAATTAGTTGTATATGTTTATGCTCAATAATTTCATGTCTGAGGGTTGTAATGTCTTTCAACGAGGAGCCACTGTCAAAAGTTGAAAATTTCCACTGCATTTCATATTGATACGCATTTATCAGTATATCTGCATTGTCAACCTTTACTGCTGCTGTTATTTATTTAACTGAGAATATGCTTTCTTAAGGGTTGACAATGTTTGTTACTATGTCTCTTTATCATTAATTGTTGATTATATATATTCTATTGTTGGTTATGTGCAGGATTTTAGAGAATTTCTAACGTAGTTGACGAGCTTTCCATTGCGATGGGTATTTTGCTACTATGTTTCTTTATTCTGTAAATTTTGAAATTAGTCATTAATTTCATTCTGGATTTGATTTTTCTTTGTGTTTTGCTGCTAGAACAATTTAATTTGCAGGTTTTAGTACTGTTTTAGGGGTTGTTTTAGTCTCTATCTCTATCACAAAGGACCCAAACTAAATTAGGTGTCCTTGAAAACTATCTATATATAGTATGTATGAGCACTGGCAGAGCCAGTATAGGACGAGTGAATCCATAGACCGCACTCAATTAAGCTGACCAATGACCATAACCATATGCTATTATTAAAAAAATAAAAAAAATTCTATCCATTCAAGGCCAAATGCCCACACTCACATGATGAGCTATAGGATCCTCGGGAAAAAACCCATATTAATTTTAAGGGACAAAAGACAGATATTAGGGAACAAAAAGCAAAAATTAGTCCCATTAATTAAATATATCAAAAACAAAATGGACTCTCGAAAAACTTATTCACCACAACAGGATACAAAGGAATATATCTTTATCTTTTTTTTCTTGCCTTTCTCTTCTTTTTTAAATATTAAAAGCATTTTAAAGTCTGACTTTTTTTTTTAGGGAACTGAAATTTTTATTTTTGATAACAAGAAATTAATAAGTAAGATTTTAATGGTTTGAGAGATCAAGTTTGAAGAGCATGCTTGTTCCAAGGTACAACTTGCTTATAAAATATTTTTGATTTTCTATTTATTAATATTTCGACACGAGAAAGGAATGCTGAAATGATAAAATTTCCGACCGCACTGGCCGGAAATCTTGGGTACGCCACTGTGTATGAGATGAGTTGGAGTAAGTTGGTTTTTTAGCTTGTGGAGTATTTATTAGCTATTAAAAAGGTAACTAAGTTGTGTTATTGGAACAGAATTCAACATGATGAATTGAATAAGATAGTAAACTATCGACAAATACGAAAGAAGTAAACAAACTACCAACTTGACGAATAAAGAAAGATACCAAGAAAGCAAATCGGAAAGCTCCCAAATTAGTGTTTCTCTGTAGTTGTGGAAAATATTATATAAGTTTAGAGTCTAAGTGTTATTTTAGGGCTAATTATAAAAATTACCCATAATGTTAGTCTAATTACAAAAAAAAAAAAAAAACCCAATATGTTTCAAAATCACAAATACCCCTTCATATTTGTTTCTTTTTCACAAATTGCACCCTCAAAAGAGAGTACTTGTTTGGTAAATACAGACCTTAACCGGGTGCTTGTAAAGTGGTATTTATATTTTTGTAAAAATAACTAGAGCTCTTTGTAATTAGGCTAAACCTCAATGATAGGTTTTAGCAATTTATCCTGTTATTTTGTAACTGATTTCACCCTTGATCAAACTAAAGAGTCATCAAAATTAGTAATGACCAAAGCTTTTTATAATAAGCTGTTTCTGATGGAACTATGCTAAAAATGCTTTGAGTAAATATTTTAAATAACAAATTTAATGTGTCATCTAGTATATGACATAATCTGATTTTTAATTAAGTTAACTGGCAACTAATGATCTTTCTTTCATAGACATGAACTCTGTTTATTTTTTTCTGTTATTTATACTGTACATGTTTTAAAGAAGTTACATTGAGCACTAGAAGCATTCAATGCCATTTCACCCCTTGGTACAAAGCATTTTTTGACTTCAGTAAACAAACAACATAAACTTTATTTTGCAACTTTTTTTCAACAATCACCATGTACCGGAGATTCACTAAAAGTTGGTGGAACCACAACAAAAGAAGTAAACAAAACTAGCTAAGGAAAATGAAAGATCGGAAAAATGAACTTACCTGAGGAGCAATGATCTTGGATTGTGAGAGGACAGATGGTACACAGACATCTAATGTAACATCACATTTGTCCACAAATCTATTGCTTTCTCTGTTCGCCAGGCTCATCACCTTTGAACAAACAAGTGAAACAAAATCTCTGTAATATTCACTCACATATCTTGAATAGTTGCAACCATAAGTGAATACATTGTATGTTGTGTCTAATATTAGCCCATGAGACTAAAAATATTCTGCCCTTGAATTGTAATCTGTGGTAAATTCTAATAGTGGATTTCCAAGCTGCAAAAGAACAAGCCCAAATCAAGAAAATCATTAAAACTCTATCCCAATAAAACTTAAGTGGTACCAATACAACTACATAGGATTAGGTACATACATGTAATAATCTGAAATCTTTGCCACAAGTTGAAATCCTAATGTACTTTTTTACATACTGAGGAAGTGTTTTAATTCATCAAGAATTTCGTGTGTATGTATCACTACTTTAACAAATATTAGATATATCATTAAAAATATATTAATTTGTATATCTCATGCATGTGTGCTCAAACACCTTAGACCCGTTTGGAATTTGGCATCAAATTGTGTGAATCTTTACAATTTGATATTAAATTCTGAATTGTCCACTTATTTGGACAGTTTGAGAATGTGTACTTTAATGTGGTTTCATTAGAATATTATTTGTCTCATGTACTTGGTAAATTTCTGTTCGTATCTCTTTTGTTCTTGGTTGTATTGCAATATGTGTACTTTGAGAACTAAGGGGAAATGCTATCGAAATTTACGCGTGCATGAACAAATATAGTATACTAATGAAATCACATTAAGTAAGTGCACATTCTTGAATGGGATATGGCCATTACCAAATTGAGTAGACGGATGAGAAGTGGCAAGAAACGCATGCATGTAGAATATGACAAAACGTGATATAATGAATGATGTGTTGCAAATTTGTATGCAGTTAGTGCAAATCTGATTTACGATGCCTATCGATAAGAGTTGGATACACACTAGAAATAGAAATTTAGATAAATTCTGGAATGGGTTGAAAGGTTTCATAGAACACGCGAAGAATTATATTAATTCTATAGGTCAAATAAGTTGTCCTTGCAAAACGTGTCTGAATAGAAAGATGGAAATGCCAGAAACGGTATTTGCACACGTTCATAGTTATGGATTTAATCTAGGATACAAAATATGGTCTTTCCACGGTGAAACTATCCATATTACACCCGCATCACCAATTGTTAGTGAATTAGCTGACGAGATAGCGGAATATTAAATGATGTTGCTGGTACATATGAAGCTCATGACACATGTGGTGATATGCAAGATGATGTGCGGGATCCAAATGATTCTGAATTCACGGATCTACTATCTGAGCTACACGTTGAGCTATATCTGGGATGTACCAAGTATTCGTCCTTGAACTTTTGGGTGAAATTAATGCACCTTAAAGTACTTCATAAGTGGACTAACGAGCGCATGGATGCTTTGTTGAAGCTATTGAAGGATGCAATGCCTGATGGCAACAAGTTACCTACTTCCCACTATGACTTGAAAAAACTATTAAGCAAATTAGGTTTAGGTTACGAATTCATACACGCATGTCCGTATGACTGTGCTTTGTTTTGGAAGGAGAATGCTAATCTACAGACATGTCCAATTTGCAATACGAGTTGCTGGAAAAACACAAAGGGAAAGAAAGTTCCACGTAAGGTACTTCAAAACGTCCCATTGAAGGATAGACTGAAACGATTATATACTTCTCATCATTCTGCTAAGTAAATGACATGGCATCAGAGGGGGCGATCGAAGGATGAAGATGTAATGTGTCATCCAGTTGATGGTAAATAATGGAAGAAATTAGATGAAAAGTACCTTGACTTTGCTCGTGAACCGATAAATGTCTGGTTGGGTTTGTCGACAGACGGTTTAGCCCATTTGGTAATATGAGTTTATCTTACAGCATGGGGCCAGTGGTGATAACTATGTACACTTACCACCGTGGTTATGTAATAAAGACCCCTACAAGCAATTGACTCTCTTAATACCAGAACCGAATGCTCCGGGCAAGGATATTGATGTCTACTTAAGACCGTTGATTGATGAGTTGCATGAGTTATGGTCAGAAGGAGTTGTTGTACGTGACGCTGCTTCAAACACTAAATTTAAGGTGCGGGCAGTGTTGTTGATGACAATAAATGACTTTCCCGCTCGTAGTAGTTTGTCTGGTTGGAGCGAGCAGGGTTATATGGCATGTCCTACATACAATGATGAAACTCCTTCCAAACGAATTACGAGCAAAATTTGCTATGTAGGGCATCAACGATGGCTTCCGCCGATTCACTCGATGAGGAACAATAAAAAATTTGATGGGAAAATTGGCAAGCGACTCCCATCAGCTCTCAAAACAACTAAACAAATATTAGCTGCCACCGAGCCAGGAACAGGAACATCAACTACAGTTTTCGATGAGCAGCGGCGTCTGATTCAAGTAGAGATGTTAAACGGGCTGGCCTGAGCCCTATAGGGCCAGCCCTAACGGGCTTCGGGCTAAACGGGCCACTACTATGCGGGCTGGCAATATGCGAACCTAACCCTAACCCTAGCGGGCTTCGGGCTAAACGGGCCACTATCGGACTACAAGCCAAAAAAAATAAAAATATTATATATAAACCTAAAATTTTAAATTAAGCATATATAACATTAACATTCAAATTTAATATACAAAACTAAATGATCCCCAATAATAAAAGTGACACAAATATTATAGTTGCATACATGGATAAAGTCTTAAAAGTTCAGATTATAAAAAATTCAAATACAATTCAAACATCATCATCAATAACATTAGATCCTTCCTTGGAGAGAGTGTCATCTTCCAATTCTTCTTCATCTAAAATATATTAAACAACAAAAAAAAATTGTTAGTAAGAAGTTTATTTATATGTATAGATAATTGAAATCAAATAGTAAAACAAAATTTTAAGAATCTTACCATCAATAAAACCTTGTAACCAACTACGAGTACAAAGAATAGCTTGCACATTATCACCAAGAAGCCGACTTCTATATTTAGTGAGAACACGAGCCCCTATGCTAAATGCAGACTCAGATGCTACAGTTGTGATAGGAATACTTAATATATCACATGCTATAATTGATAGTGCTGGACATCGCTTGTTATTTTTCCAAAATTCCAATACATCTAAATTTGGAAAATACTGAAATTCAAGTGGGGGCTCATCCAAATATTAGTCCAATGCAGACTTTTCATTTTGGCAATCTGATGCTTTACTCGCCAATCTTGTATAACCTAAACAAAATGAAATAAATAAATAAGGAAAAAGACAATTAATGAGACAAACAAATAATGAATATGTCATATAAATATAAGATAAGTCAAAATAAATACTCACATCATACAAACTATCATCAACTTTTTCCTTTCCTTTCCCACCAGCTGAAAGCGGAGCAAAAGATGATAAATTTGGAGTACTTTGGAAGCTACTTTCAATTGGCTGAGTCGAGGACATCCACTTCGTATACTCACCAAAAAGCATTTGCAAGTTGCTTCTAATATTATCAATCTTCTCTTGGCAAGAATGTTGATCAAGTTGGGAGTAACAATATTTTATCATTCCCAATTTTGCCCGAGGATCAAACACGGCCCCAAATGCAAGCACAATGCTGTAATCCCTCCAATACTTAGCAAATTTTTCTTTCATTTTCAAAGACGCGTTCCTAATATCTTCATCTTCACTCTCCACATTTGCTTTCAGAAAACACTTGATTTTTCATATTTGCATGAAATACAAGTTGGAGGTCGGATAAGAAGTTCCAGAAATCAAGTTTGTAATCACATAAAATGGGCGCAAGAACTCACACATTTTCTCCCCTCTTGTCCACTCCTCATTTGTCGGAGCAGACTTATAATTCCTATCAGTCAATTGAAGACTACTAAAGGCACGCTTGTATTTAATTGCACTTTCAAGCATGGTGTAAGTAGAATTCCATCTAGTAGCTAGGTACATCCAACCGCAAACCAACTTTAGTATCTATACCACCAACTTGACTCACACATTGAAGAAAACTTTTCATCCTCCCCTCTGATCCCTTAACATATTTAATACTATCTCTGATTTTGTTTAAAGCTTCATTAGCTACTTTCAAACCATCTTGGACAATAAGATTCAAGATATGAGCACAACATCTTATATGGAAAAATTGACCATTGCAAAGAAGACCGTTTTGCAGATAAAACCTTTCTTTCAAGAAATTTTGCATAGAATCATTAGCCGAAGCATTGTCCAAAGTAAGAGAAAATATCTTGTGGTCAATACCCCATTCTTTCAAGCACTCGTACACCTTATTTGCCAAATCATACCCAGAATGTGGAGGCTCCATTTTACGTAAAAAGAATCTTACTATTTAATTTCCAATTAGAATCAACAAAGTGAGCCGTCAAACAAATATAGCCTTCACTAGTACAAGCAGTCCAACAATCAGATGTTAAACATATTCTACTAGGACTATCAAGCATAACACGTTTCAACTTCTCCTTTTCAACATGATACAACTTTAAAATATCCGTAGTAGTCGTTAATCTACTAATATTTTTGGCATCGATTCAAATACTTGATTAACTCTCTTATCCATTTGTATTCAACAAAAGAAAGTGGGAGATCATGTGAAATAATAAATTTAAGCAAAAGTTCACGTCTTGTTTTGGATCAATCTTCTTAGATCTTAATTTCCTTCATCGTTTAACATCAAACCCACATCATTATATTTGACACTCTTACAATTATTTATATGACGTGTAAGAGTAGAAGTTAAAAACTAGAGCCGTTCCAAGCATAATCTTTTCCACACCCATTGCACTTCACTCTACCGTTTTCGAGCTTAGAAAAATTGCTCCATACCTTGGAGGTGTTAGTTCTATACTTTTTTTTTTTAGGGTTTCTGGAGCTCACATTATCGGAAGGAGCAACGGATCCCAAAACTTCCACTTCATCATTGTCATAGCTTTGAGAATCCATGTTTATTGTTTATCGCCGGAAGAGTTAAAACTCATTTTAGTAAATTTACAAAGACATACGAGAGGAGTTGGTGTCGGATCAATTACAATTTTTGTAAATTTCACTTTTCTCAGTAAAAGCGCTTAACATTCCAAGACAAAGTGTATAAGCAATTAAGCGATTAACATTCCAAGACGAAGTGTATAACAAAGATAAGCAATTAAGCAATGAACATTTCAATTTTTGTAAATTCAATTTTTGTAAATCTTACTTTCTATAAACCCCCAATCCCCACATCAAGCAGCACAACCAAATTCAACTTGCTTAGTACTTAAAGATAAACTGTAAAGGAAATATATTTTAATTTAATAGAAAAAGAAAAAGAAAACATAACATAATTTAGAAAAAAAAAAAAAAAAAAACAGAACATAGTTTAGAAAGAAAACTTCTTACTGTCTCATTTCGGTGGTCCACCTCAATTTGTGAATTGTGATTTGTGATGTCTTAACTATTATCTAAGTCCGGCGACTGGCGAGTTGAAGTTGGCGATATAGCAGCGGCGTCGAGCGATTCAGCGGCGTGTAGGAGTAGGATTAGGGTTTCAATTTCATTTCCTTTTCAGTTTTTCGGAATGTGTTACTGACGCGTACACAAATATTACTCTTTTTCCCAAAAAAAAAAAAAAAAAAATGCTTGGCCAGCTGTTTGGCCGGCCCATCGCCCCTTTAGCCCGTTGGCTGGACCGGTCCGGGCCAAAAAGGCCCGGATTTAAACGGGCCAGCATTTAGAGGCCCTAACCCTTTTTTTTTGCGGTTTAAAGGGGGCCCACCGGGCCCGGCCCGTTAACATCTCTAGATTCAAGAGCTGCAAGGACAGGTACATACCATGGCTGCGAGCCATGGTCAATTGACTGATTTCGTTGCCAATATGAGGGAGATGTTCACACGGTTGCATCTAGACTTACCTTGGCCAGTTTTTCCACCTCTGCCAGCACTTGCTTCTAGCGCTCCATCGTCATTGACTGCACATCCATCGGACGGGGAAGATCAAACTGAGGATTTAAGTGATTAGGCTTAGTTAGTTGATACAATGTTCCATTTATTATATATTACTCTTATGTTTTGGTCACATTGGTGAATCTATATTGTTAGTTTGATAATTAATATTATGTTGATATTTAGTTTTTGTTTTTTATATTTGGGTTGATATTTTGTTTTGAAGGCATTATGGTGTTGGTAGATATTGACTATTGTTAGGTAAAATACATGTTTAATAGGTAAATTTTAAAAAAAAAAAGTTGCTTTAGCGACAACAACTATGGTTGCTAATATTTCATATGTTATTTGCATTGACATAAGTTGTCACAAATAATGAGCGTATTAGCGACAACATGGGGGCTTTATATATCGACAACAAATTTCGATGCTAATATTTTATTTGTGCCGATAATAGTCATCACAAATACTTGGATATTAGCGACAACATGTCGCCGCAAATAATGGAGCCATGTTAGCAAGCAAAAATTGCGACGGATAAATTATTTGTGACAACAAATTATTGCAAATATATTTGTAACAACATGTTGTCGCAAATAGCTCTTTTGCGACAAAATATTCGCAGCAACTTATTTGCGGCGAGGCGTTGTCATAAAAACTTTATTTGCGTTGACTTTTGATCTTTTGCGACGACAAACAAAAAACAGTTTCTACGGCAGTGATGGTTTTTGCAAGTACTTGGGTCATATTCCATGTAACTTTTTTGTAGATTTATATAAATTGAACCTTTATGAATATTACTAAACTTTCTTAATTCTATTACTAGTTCAATCAATGGAAAGAACAATCTAATTTCAATACATGTTAAAACAAAAGGGGAAAAAAAATATCAGCTTTTGCATTATGAATTCAACTGAATGCATCCATAATATCATTGATTGGCCATGATCATGAGCATAGAATCTGCTGTCTTTCTACTCAATATAATTAACGCTGTTAACGAGTGGGATTCTACAGTTCTCTTTTTCTCATTTGTATTTTATTTCCCTTTTTTTTAATTTCGTTTTGGGGGTACGTTGATGTTACACGACTATGATAATCACTTTCAGCTTTTGTATTGGCAAAGAATTATTGTAGTTCAACTAATGATTGTTTTTCTTTGACTAGAGTTTCTTCAATTTCAATAATTGCACAGTTCATATTGAAATGGACAGTGATATTTACTAGGTAGACTTTTATCATTTTGTGGATGAATGTAACAATTTTATTGAGTGATGGGTTATTTAATTTTCTTATATTTCTCTATTTTATGGATGTGGGTGTAATTAATTTTATTGAGTGAAAGGGGAAAAAATATACCAGCCAAATTCCATCAGGCCCGCATTTGTGGAGCCCAAGCCTAACCCATGATTTGAAAATATATATAAAATGCATCGGGTCATTCGAGACGACCAAGTTGACCTGGTAGTTCGGGCCAAATATTCGGCCCGCTCTTTTTAGGCTTATGAAACCACAGTTCAGTCGGGCCCCTATGCTAGATCGGTCGGGCTGGCTCATCGGGCCGACCTAGTTTTGACAGCTCTAAGTGTAACTAATGAAATTTCGCAAGGCTTCCCGATAGCTATCCACTTGCTTAGGGCATCTCCAACTCATGATACCAAATTTGGTGTGAAAATCACATCAAATTTGATGTTTTGGTGTTATTATTCAAAAATCATCTCCAACCCATTACACCAAATAAGTATTTTAATATTTTTTTTTAATTTTGGAATAACAAATTTATTTGTTTATGCAATTATTACTTTTGTTTATATTTTATTACTATTAATGTAACTAAATAAAAACTTACATTTAACTAATATTACATTAATTAATTATTTTGCAAAATAAATATTACAACTAATATCACAATAAATAAAGATACTAAATCGCAAAATAAATAACAAATAACTTTGATGCTCTTTTATTTAAATTGTAATTTTGTTTCTTAATTGATGTAGTTTATAGAAAATTTTAAATTGAGATTATAATAATTTATTGGTTTACACAATTGGAATTTAAGTTTGAAATAGAAGAATTGGAGGACAAATAGGAAATATTTGTATTACACCAAATTTGGTGTAAAGGAATAGTGTAATACCAATTTGGTGTAACACTATTTTTTTTTCGAACTATAGTATTTTATTAGAACGACTCAACAAAACTGGAATTACAACTACAAACCTAGCCAACTGGCTAAGAGCCGACTTGACTAAACAAAAACCAAGCGGGGAATTGGCAACACCAATTCAGATCTACTCCACAAACTAAACACTTCACACCCAAAACTAGACCACTCCCACGCTGGGAGACTTCAGCACTCATTAATGGAGACTATAACACACACAAAAAAGAACTAAATCGGGCACGAGCAACCACTACATACTACAGAACAAATAAAATTGATCCGCCTACGAGTTTCGCAAATCAACCGGGGAAAAAAAAGACAAACAAAAAAGAAAACTACAACAATCTATAGCTAAAAAATTAGAAGAAAAAAAAACAAAAAGAAAAAAAGAAAATGCCTCTCCCTCACCCAAATCTACTGCTGCGAGAATCACACTCAATTTGCCCTACCAATTTTCTAATGGACTGGGCTCTATTTTTCAAGGCCTGAAAAAATCGGGCCTCAAAAGCCCAGCCTAGCCCGGCCCGATGAACTAGCCCGGGAGGCCCGACTTTTTAAGTGCAATTTTCCTTTATAGAAGACTGAACGCGGGGAGGGACTGAAATGCTTTATTAGCGAGGGAAGGCGACGTGTCAGCTTCAGGGGAAAGGATCCAAAACTGGGGGCGATTGGCCAGCTTTCCTTGGGCGAAGAGGAGGAGGCTATTTAAGCATTAAAAGACGAGTACGAGTTAGACCCCTAGGGGCTTGATGAAGCCCGAGCTTCTGGGCCTCATCCCCCTTCCTACCCTTGTGGCATTGAGGACCGACCCTCGGCTTCCTGCTTCTCCTAAGCAATTCCACCCAGTGGGAAATTCTAGATACCCGTTCACCCACCCCCCGGAATAAAACAAAACTCATCGCCGGGCTAGGTTCCCTATTTTTTTGCGCCCGGTCTTGTTTGTGCCCAACCCGGTTTTTGCCTGGTGGGTTAGGTTGGCAAAACCCGGCCCGATCTTTTGCCAGCTCCCGGCCTATAGCCCATCGTCTACTCAACTCCGAGACACCTCCGTGAAGCTCCAACCCGCTTTCACCCCGAACGAAAATTTCGGCCACCTCCTAAAGACACAAGGACCACTATCGTTGGCCCTCCAGTGAAGCATGGAGGGGAGGGAGGAGGGAGGTGGAGGGGAGAGAGAGTGGGTGGCGGCTGAAGATGGGGAGATGGAGGGGGAAAAGGATTTTGGGTTAGGGATTTTTTTTTTTTTTTGTAGAGAGACGTGAGAGAAAAAAAGGGTAGAGAGAAGTTTTGGTTATTTTTAAATCCAAATCCTTTGGTGTAATACTATTCATTACACTAAATTTGGTGTAAGCTTTAGAGTTGGATTGGAGAATGTTTTTTTACATATTTAGTGATGAGATATAGATGGGCTGGAGATGACCTAAGATTTGCGTTGGGAAGGGATGGCAATTCGAGAAATAAGAGCGCGATTGGATATACTTTCATTTTGAAAATATTCATTTTGCTAGAGAATAGTAGTAAAAAAAAATGGAAGAAAAAAGATGAATTTTGAGATGTGATTAGATGCGAGATAAAAAAGTAAGGATAAAAGTTGATTTGATTTAAAAATAGTAAAATAATGATTGGATGTGATTGGTAGTTATAAATGTGTGAGTGAGTGAATAGTGAAATTTGTAAGAGAATGTGTAATAATGATTAGTTTTTTTTGTGGAAAAATGTGTAGATGTGATTGGTAAGAGAAAAAAATAAGAAAAAGTGAAAATGAGAGAGAATATATACTTTCTAAAAAATTTCATGAACAATTGTATGTTTGGTCAAAAAAATTCTCCAGCAGAATAAAAATGGAATCTCTTTCATATCCAATCACAGCCTTAATTTCATAGTATGTAAACACACACAACAGTAGATTAAAGTTTATGAGTAAGATCTTAAGGAGTCAGAATCTCACCTAAAAGTACATTTATTAAGACAAAATCGTAAAGTCGATTAGTAAGCATATATATAACCTTTCGAGTGAACACCATGCTACTTAATAATATAATCATTATATTAGCAAGAAAGTTTTTATTAGTTTTATGATATTTGTATACGTCTAGAATATCTCTATTCATTTATAATGTGGAATGTCATGTTTTGAAGATATTATTCCATAGGGTTCGACGGTTCGTGATATGTCCTCTTGAAAACAACTGATCAATCCCTACATTAGTCGACTTTACAAGAGGAGACCACAAAGTCAACATCTTTTGTTTTTTTATGTTTTTATTTTTAGCAACAAGGACATTCTCTCTCCTTTATTGGGAAATTTGGAAATTTGCCCTTTATTTGGGGTATTTTTGAAAAATGCCCCAAAGTATTAAAACTTAATTTATGTCATGCACTCCTACTGCTCACCCCACCGCCTGATGCCCATCTTACCGACCACCTAATTGACCAGTTCAAATAAAAAATCGAATTCGCAATTTTTTGCATATTTCAAGAACAATTACAACTACATACTCATTTTCAATATTATGTCTAACAGTGTCAATTTATACTCGTTCTAAGAATCCTAAAAGTTTGGCCATAATACCATTTTCAAATAAAATGTAAACTCACATCTGGTTAAAAATAATGAACGCTATCAAGACTAATTGGACTAGGGTTCTAAAACCAGTATAATTTGACATTGTTATATATATATTATATAGAATGAGTATATGATTATAATTGTTATTGGAATGTGCAAAAAATGGCGAATTTGAATTTTTTTTTGAATAGAATTTGGTAGGCAGTGAGCTGAGCAGTAGGAGTTTAAAAGGATAAATCAAATTTTAATATTTTTGAGGTATTTTTTAAAAATACTCCCAGATGGAGGGGTATTTTTCCAAATTTCCCTCATTTTTCCCCACTCTCTTATTAGTTATTCTCTGAGATTCTTGAAAAACTTGGTGATGGTTATCGTGCTTCGTGTCAAACTCGACTCCTCTATTTTTGGTTTGTGATTTAGACATGGTGTGCAAGAGATAATATTTTCATAAAAAATTATTTTGAACTTAAAATAATAATTTAATACCAACTCTCAGCCAATACTTTTAATTAAGTAATCAACTAATAAAATACTCTAGATTTTTATTTCATAACTATCATTTAAAAATTCATAATCATCATATGGTGTGCTACAACACTATTATATATCCAGATAGTTCAGTAAGGGAAAATCCTATATAGATAATCCTTCAATTTAGTTCAGACAATGTCAAACGACACATCCTGCTCAAATATTTGAGATGTTTGATAGTGTGTGGATGATATACAATTATCTTATTTTATGTAAAACTAAGTATATATATACACACACCACAAATACCCGAGGGACGACTAATACACCAAATTGTTATATGGATATACACAGTGGCGGATCCAGAAATTAGTAGTAGGGTGGGCTAAAAAATAAAGATTTGACTAAAAAAATTATATATATATATATGTATATATAGAACAATGATTATATATATATATATAATGAATTATTACAAGACTATATTATTTCTAAATAAAAAGTAGAAATTACTTCATAAAAACAAAGTGATATATTTATATTAGCAATCAAATGGACATATTCTATTTTTTCATATTGTTTGTTTTCTTGCCACAAATAATAGAATCCAATAACTAAATATAAAAAAAGCTAAAAAAACTGATAATTTTTCAATTTCATACTTGATGATGACACTTAGAGGAGACAAATCGGTCATACCGGCCCGATAAATAATAACTTGACACGATAAACTAAAGCCCAAATGCAACACAATAATCTTATTGGGCCTAAAATTTAAAGTCAAAGACGCTAAAAATACGAAAAGCATGGCACGACACGGTAGACACAATAAGCAAAACTGTTAAATTTATTTGGGCCTATAACTAATAAAGCATATGATTTTTTTTAATATATGTGATACTTAGAATACATATTCTAATTTCTACAGTTTAAACTTATATGACATGGTAAGTGTACTAATAATAAA
Organism: Rehmannia glutinosa; assembly: GCA_016081115.2. Classification (NCBI taxonomy): domain Eukaryota; kingdom Viridiplantae; phylum Streptophyta; class Magnoliopsida; order Lamiales; family Orobanchaceae; genus Rehmannia; species Rehmannia glutinosa. The sequence continues at coordinate 8,027,772 of CM071930.1, read as the reverse complement.
TTAAGGATTACAAAAATAGTCTAAAAACATATATTAAATTATAGCATTAATATCATGATAACACAAAAGTTTTAAGTACTTAACTTTTTATTTTTAAAATGAATTTAAATTTTGGGATCATTTTGAGTTTTCATTAAATTTTGGGAAGGGCTAATTATGAATAATATAGAAATTATAGTACTAAAAGTAGAATTCTTAGAAATTTGCACTGGGCTAGTGCTGGCTCCCTTATGATCCGCCTCTTGATATACAAAAGTGGGTATGGAGTTTGTTTTGATAATGATAGAAGTAAGTGTAGGCTAGTTATACCTTTAAAAATATTGTCTTTAAGATGCTATATAATTCTTCACACTATGATGTAAATCAGAGGCGGAGCAAAGATTCATTATCGAGGGGACCCAAAAATTTAAATTATTACACTTGCGCCGAAAAATATTCTTAATTTACTAAAATTTAGAACATTTTTCTTGCAGAAGAATCCTTTAATAGGAGGGTTCAAGACTTTTTAGCAATTTATTTTTACAATATGTACTAAAAAGTCAATTAGAAATTGATCATCCAATATATAATTACGGAATGCACTCTTTAACTTAATCTAAGAAAAAACACTTTTATGTAATCAATATTAATAACCTATTAAAAGGACAACACAAGATTAACACTGCAAAATAAAAACAAACACACAGAATTACTTCTGCAATATTAACACCAAAATGATTAATGTATAATTGAGTGAAAAAATGTAAGTTCGTACTGCTTGATAGACGTCTTTCATGATTAAAATTAAAGAAAATAATACATTGAGACAATAAATATGAGATGAAATAACAAAAAAAAAATGGAGCACAAAAGAATAGCAAAGGTTAATGGCAACTAAAATTGGTGAAAGCAATTAACAAAAAATGGTGAAGGGCGCTAGAGATCTTATATATATAAATCTTATATAAAATGATAAAATGTCTTGACCCAGAATTATTGTAAAACTTAAATAAAATCAATCCAAAAATAAAACTAAAAATAAAATGAGGGGATCATAGGACATGATTATGATAGCAAATACATAGATAATTACTTTTAAATTGAATTTGGGAGTGAGTTTTTTCAATTGAATTTGAGAGCGAGTTTTGTGAAGAATAAGATGTTTGGGTGGGATGGGGTTTGGGGGGGGGGCAAGAGCCCCCATAATAGGGCAGGAGTAGAAAATCACAAGTTATATAAAGTAAAATAAATAGAAAGCAATAAAGAAAGAACGAACAATAGAGAAAGTATGTTGCACTTTTCATATTTTTGCCTGCAGAAATTAGAAGTTTATTTAAAGAATTCCAATAGACTGCCCCTAGTTGCAATACTTCAAAGGCTTGGGACAATTTTTTTTATGAAAAGTTTCACTTAAAAATTTATACACTGAAGTGAGCTCCACATTACGATGCTAACGCAATGTGGGAAATTCACAAGTGTGGCTAAAAATGATACACTCAATGCGCAATGCATTTAATACATTACAATAACATTAACTGTGGGACATTTGTTATATGTAATACAACACAACTATCAAAAGATAAACAACTTATCACTTTAAGAAAAGCCTGATGAAAAGGGTCTTTTGAGTTTTAGATGACTAGATGACCCATTTCATTTGACTTGGATTAGTCCAATGTGTAACTAATCATATATTTATTCATATATATAAGTTGAATTAGGCCCCAAAACATACACATTCACTGAACCACAAAAAGATTACAGCTTTATCCCCTTTTTTTTTTTTTAAAAAAAAGGCCTATGATGATTTCTATTGATGTGTGTGATATATGAAGGTTTTGGGTTCAAATTCATATAAACTTTAATTAGAACACTAACTGTCATGATTACTGATTAGGAATGGTCCTGGAATCAGCCAATGAATTTTGCTTGCTTTTACTACTTAAATCTTTATGAAATTAAGTAGAAAATTTGAAGAATCTGTCTCCATGTGCTGCTTCTTTTTTTTTTTCCAAACCATGTGCTGCTTCTGAACATAGTAATTAGTGAGAATCAACCTTGTTTCTTTCTCTAATCTAATAATAATAATAATACTTCAACCATAAAGCACATATATATTTATATATAAATTATCAGTTGCTACACCGGCCAGGGAGTAGGCAGCAGGAATAAATAACTCATTTTTCTGTAACTAGGAAATTTTTGCCATCGTCTTTTAATTTTTTTTTAGATTAGGAAAATATATTTTCCTGATTTTCATACAAAATCGTTCGGTGTTGGTCTTGTTGGATGTTGATGTTCAGAACCGTTCCTGGGGCGGTCAAGGCGGCGCCGCCGTGCTGGGCCTCCTCCGGCGAGCCTCCCCTCCCCGATATTTTTTTTAATTATTTTAAATATACGTTTATGTAAAATAAACACTATAAAATTGCTAAATAGTTTGATTGGTCAAGTGGTACGTGCGCTACTTTTGCATATTTTAGGTCGTTGTGGGTTTGAATCTTCCTCCCCGTAAAAGTTCTCGTTTTTCCCCTCTAACAACAACAAGTTCTTAGAAACCAAAAGCTAAATTTTATCAAAGTAGTTGGTTGGTCTGGTTTTTGTGCAACTCTTACACATTGACGTCATGAGTTCAAACTTCCCCCCCAACTTAAATTCAGTTTTTTTTTTCTCCTTCACACAAAGCAGATTTTAACTATAACTAAAACAAATTCATCTCCAGAAAAGCTCAATAAATAAAAATTATTTATCTTTAGTTATATTTTCGACATCAATATGAATTGTATCAATTGTTATTCTATTTTGCTTAGAGTTTCATTGTCTTCTCAATGTTTATTTTATTTGCATAAGGTTCTTCCTCAATTTTTTTATCGTTGATTTCAATTGAGAGTGAATTTTTAGATAAACTTGATTATGAAAGACTGATTGATGACTTGATAGATAAAAATGCAAGGAGATCAATTTTCTTTGGCTAATGTATTGATGTTTTTCCTTTGAATATATTGATTATTGAAATATCTCCTTTGTAGCATTATTTTAATGAAATTAGAAATATTGAAATTGAAATATAATATTTCATTATTTTATGTTTTAATCAATACAATTATTTTTCGTAACATTGATTAGTTAGTTATTTTAATTTTTTAATATAAATATAAAGGACCCATTTTTTTTTCCGCACCAGGCCCTACAAAATATAGGAATGACCCTGTTGATGTTGTAGCAATGAAACAAACAACACGTTCATACATCGGAATAAAAGTACAAGTATTTTAACGTGTTTAAATTCCTCAATCTTAATGCACGAACCTACGCCCAGAGAAGAAACAATTCACTATTAGAAAACAAACAATTATTACAAATACAACTAATTTTACGAAATTCAAAGACTCCCTCTTTAAATTACTACCAACACTAGCTTCTATTTAACTAATCCAGAACGTTTCTTCCAAGAACTCAACACTATTGGAATCCCTCCAAGATCAAACACTTTGAGTGGTTGAGTCGATCGACGCCATAGATCTTCACCTTCTTCACTGAAGAATGTATGAACGTAAATATTTGGAGAAATAAATCACAAGGCTCATATAACTCAAAAACTTGGAGAAGCAAATCATAAGGCTCATATAACTCGTGTGTTTATCTTCAAGGGATGACTCTTCTTATATAGCAAAATACTCCAGAAACACGTACCATGCAATTGAGAAACAAATCGGCAACAAAAAGAAAGTCAACCAAATTTGATTCTTTCATTGTAGAAAAATATCTTTCAAACAAGGAAAGCAATGTACAAATAAAGGCAATTTCTAACAGAAAATCAATTATCATATGTCAAGATAAAATTTTCAGCAACATGTAAATAATAATAGAAAACCTGTCAAACAAACATGCACCAAATCTAGGACGTAATCTGTCTAGATATCGTTTAAACAGTGTTGCCATTACAAGAAAACAATCAAATTCCAACAAAATAATTCCAATGAAATAGAAAAGTGTTGGAAAGTTTAAAATTCCAACAGTAATTCCAACGGTAATAAAATCGTTGGAATGAACCATTGGAAATACTATTAGAATTTTAAAAACTCCAACAAAAATACAATTGCTAAAATATACCATTGGAGATTTCCAAGAAAAAATCCATCGATAAACAAAATGTTAGAATTAATCATTGGAATTTCCGTTGGAGTTGTTAAAATTCCAATGAAAATTACAATGGTGTTGGACCTCAAGCGCAATTCGGATTGACGACTGTCCCCACAAACCAACACGAGTCTTTTCTAGCGCGCTTTGTCCTCACTTACGCGCACCCTAGAAAACTTCCCAGAGGGTCACCCATCTCATGTCTACTCCAGGCCAAGCACACTTAACCTAAGAGTTTCTATGTAATGAGCACCAGAAAGAAAAGATGCATCTGTTGATATAGGTAGTTTATATCAAATCTTTTAAGCTCTCATTTAACTATGCAATCCAGCGCTCCCAAGTTTGAATCACGAGCCGCGCCTTGGGCCTCTTTTAAAGCCCATTGCAGGCAGGATGCTGGACCAAATCCCAACAATCCCCTTCTAGCACCTGCCAGCATCTCAGCTCCAGTGCTTGGCAACCTCCTCTACCCAGCAAACTTCCTCAGTTCTAACGCCAACTTCTTTAGTTCAAGCACCGCATCATGCCAACCTCTCAGTTCTGGCTACCCAGCAACCTACACCTTCAGTTCCTGTCCGTTTAACCTCAGTTTCGGCCCACGTGGCAACCTACCCTTCAGTTCTGGTCCGTTTACCTCCGTTGTGCCAGTATCTTAGTTCCACCGCTCCTGGCAACCTCCACTGCAGCGTGCTTCCAAGGAAATTCGAACCTGTGACCTGCTCTGATACCAGTTGTTGGACCTCAAGCGCTACCCGGATTGATGACTGTCCCCACAAACCAACACGAGTCTTTTGTAGCGCTCTTTGTCCTCACTCACGCGCATCCTAGAAAACTCTCAGAAGGTCACCCATCTCATGTCTACTCCAGACTAAACACACTTAATCTCAGAGTTTCTATGTCATGGGCACCTGAAAAGAAGGTGCATTTGTTGGTATATATAGTCAATATCGAATCTTTTAAGCTCTCCTTTAACTGTGCAATCCAGCGCTCACGAGTTTGAATCACGGGCCACGCCTCGTGCCTCTTTCAAAGCCATTGCAGGCAGGATGCTGGACCAAATTCTAACAAATGGTACATCATGTTGTTGGAAAATTCCATAGGACATTACATATCATTGGAAAATTTCAACAGGGGTTAAAATATTTGATAGTATTAACCATATCGATAAAATATATCTTCTCTTTTGGAGTCAATCTTATTGAAATTACATAGTTAAACATGCTTAACTTAGGACAAATTGAAGATGAGTGACTTACTGAGAAGTTAAAGATATTAGATAATGAGATAAAATGATTGAATATTCTAACAGATATATACTATTGGACTAAATTCCAATGGTATAACTCCGTTGGAATAACCGTTGGATTTTTTTCCAACGATTATATAAAAATTCCAATGGATATACTATTGGACTAAATTCCAATGGTATAACTCTGTTGGAATTAGTGTTGGAAAAAAGTTGGAGTTTTTTTTTCAACGGTTGTATATATCAATTAGGGCTGTAAGCGATCCGAGCCGAGCCGAGCGTTGTTTGCCAAATGTTTGTTTATTTTTGGTCCTGTTCGAGCTCGGCTCGAGCTCATTTAAATTTATTAAGTTTGTGTTCGTGTTCGTTCATTTAATTATTGTTATGCTCGAATTTGTTCACGAACATGTTCGTGAACATGTTCATATTTGAGTTCGTGTTCATTACGTGTTCGCGAACATGTTCATATTCAAATTTGTGTTCATAAACTGTTCGTGAACAATCAACAATTCTGTTCACGAACGAACAAACAAACAAACAAACAAATATCAATATTTAAATTAAATATTTTTAAATTAAATAACATTATTTATTATTAATTGAATAATAATCGAGCTATTAGCCGAGCCCTTAACGAGCTTGTTCACGAACAATTCTAAACAAACACTAAACGAGCTTGTTCATGAACATTTATAAACGAACACTAAACGAGCTTGTTCACGAGCTATTAATGAACGAGTATAGGATTGTTCAAGCTCTATTCGTTTATTTAATGAGCTCTAAAATTTGTTCGTTTATGTTCGTTTAACTAAATAAACGAACATAAACGAACAATATCCGAGCTTGTTCACGAGTAGTTTGCCGAACGCTCTGTTCGTTTACAGCCATAATATCAATGGATAAATACTGTTGGAAGTACTATTAGAATATTTCTCCATTGGAATTTTTTATGAAATTTTGCCATTCCAATGACCATTTCACCAATGATGCATTTTATATTGGAGTTTTCATTGGAATCGATAATTCCAACGGTAATTGACCAAATTCCATTAGTTTTTTTCTATTGGAATTCCTGTTGGAATCGATAATTCCAATGGTAATTGACCAAATTCCATCAGTTTTTTTTTTCTGTTAGAATTTCCTTGTTTTCTTGTAGTGTGCATCACTGATTTACAACACTACAACCCACCATCGTGCACACACATAATAAACAAACCAAAATTGTCAACTATCAAATATTAACAATATTTAATTGATCAGTAGTTAAATTTATTCATTCTGATCTTCCATTTCAATTGATATTAAGTTTTCTTGTAAAGCATCAATACATGCGCTCAACTCGTATTAATAATATCATTTTGTACACTTAGACTTATATTAATAGTAATTACAAATATGAGATGAAATATATGTATTATCAATGCTCCGGTCCTTGGGTCATTTATTCAGTTTATTGTAGCAAAAAATCAATTAACTCCACTAATCCACTCAAATTTCTTTTTTCTCAAATTGTGTTATATAGAATATCAATTACAAGAGAAAATTTGAATTGAAATTAATTCTTTGTTGATTACAATGTTACAGAATTGGGAATGCCTTCAAAATGGCAAAATACAGAAACAAAGGATTACAATGAAAATTACTAGCTATTACAACTTCTTTAAAAGAACTTTCAGAAAGCCGAGTCGAGAAGAATCTCTTTCCGCAAAGCAATTACGTCCCGGCTAGTGCTCACGGTCTGACGTATTGCTTCCAAAGATGAAACGGCTTACGTCTTCTGTGTAGTAGCACCACTAACACATAAGCTCATTCGAACTAGAAGATGTTGAAGACTGGTTGTTGGACTTTATGTGTAGAATGCAAAAAATAGCTTTTGGAGGTGTATGAAATGCTATGAATTTTTCTGTGTATTTTTGCAATGCACAATAATGAATTTATATACAACCCAACACCTGCAGGAGATAAAAATGTAGTGGGCATTAATCCAATTGTAACATCCCAGATGTTACACCCCACTACTCCATAACAGACAAGTAGTGGGCTCTCTTCAGATGATCACTCTAACAGTCACATGAATCTGAACACCTACAATGTCCAGATTCATTGGGCTCCAACAGTCCAACAGTCACTCGAATCTGGGCCAAGCCTATTTTCGAGTGGCAAAACTTTAGTGGACCTGGACCCGGGCCCAACAGGACCGGGCCGCCCCAGCCCAAGCCCAGGCCCAGGCCCATGCCCATGTCCAGGCCCAGGCCGGGCCGGGCGGGCGCGCGCGCGCGCATGTGGTCCACTTGTGATCATCCACTTGTGTTATAGTTTATACAACATATAACACCTTCTAGTAAATAAACTAAGATAAACAATGATTTGTATTCCATGTGGGATAAGGCAAAAGCCTTTCATTTCCCTTTACATAATCTATACATAATGCCCATTTATGTGGCTACCTTTGTGTATTAATTTCTCACTCACCGAAATTCGGTTTTGACAAATAAAAAATAATATGAACATCTACTCGGAACGTAGATTAATAATATATAATTTAATTCTTCCAGAATTAAATTTTTTTAGCCACCGAAAAATTGGTCAAAGTCGGGTCGACACCCACTTTATCAAAACCAAAATTTCCAACAATCCCCCACATGAGTGGAAATTAATGTATGCATGAATGCAGGCACGCAAACCAGTCCTCAAGAGACAATATTGTATTTGGAAAGGTAGCTTATGGCTTTGAACCTTCCGTAGTCAATACCATCGGGTACACTGGCGGCTTAGTGGACGCAATGCCTTGAACTATTCCTCCACGGTGTATACCGAGTCAACAGTATTAACACAATAAGGTCTCAACACCTTCTGTTCTCACGTTTTGTGTCCATTTCGGCCATGGACACCACTTTGGATTCATAAGTGTTACTTTGAAGCGGCCCGCACTTCTTACTTATATAGGTGATCTCATATTCGAGTATCCTGCCATACTCAACCTCAACGAGGTGTAGGAATCATTAAAAGTCAATTGACTTAGCCTCACTACAACTTTGCAGGTGTTTCAACACTTGGTATTGCTTTCTAGGGATGGGTTATAACATTGTTTCCAAGTGTTACAACATAACCTTCATAGTTTAGTTTTCCCATTGAACCAAGTTCTTGGGATCTCCAGTCATCATGGTTGGGTTACCACTATGATGGTTATTTTTACTTTGTGGACTTTAAGCCCATTCCCTCTAGCAATTTACCTAATTGATCTCGATTGATCCTTTCGTCACAAGGATCTCGCCAAATTGTCTTTTGACTTTTACGTAGTCAATTGACATCACACCATTTGAGATCAATTGTCTAATCGGTATTGTGTCTCCGACGAATATGTCTAGACTTACCGTTATACATATTGATCGTGCCCTTCCTATAGAAGCGCTATCACGGTGAATCATCACGAAGCACAGCTTCCTCCAACATGGAATATCTTCCAAAAAGTTTCGAAGCCACTCTTTCTTCACCACTTTATCCAAAGCTATAAACTCAGATTCCATGGTGGACCGAGCTATACACATTTGCTTCGTGGACTTCCACTAGTTGAATAAGAATCTTTCGAATCTGAAATCCAACTAGCATCACTATATCCTTCAAGTACAGTTGGATATCTTGAGTAGTATAGCCCATAATCCAAGGTATACTTCAAGTATTTTAACACCCTGGTTAACGTTTTCCAATGCTCATGGCTTGGATTGCTCGTGAACCTACTCAACATATTTACAGGGTAGGCCAAGTCGGGCGTGTACAATTTGTGATGTACATCGATCGCTGTTATACGTGAGTATTCCATCATCGAGCCACTGTTCTCGCTTTATTAGCAACCAGATTTAAACTTAAATCAATGGGCATCTTTGACGGTGAACTGCGCAAAAGCATTGAATTTCTTGAGCACTTTCTCCACATAGTGGGATTGTGACAAGATAATTTCATCGAGTTCGATGATTTTTATCCCAAGGATTACATCACCGCCCCATATCCTTAATGTCAAAGTTTCTCTTTAACATTCTTTTAGTCTCCATGATAGTATCATGACTACGCCCATGATTAACAAATCGCTCTACGTATAGACAAACTATGACAAATGCTTCGATGTCCCTTTGACATATACGCATTTATCACACTCGTTGATTTTAAATCCATTTGACAACATCATATTGTCAAACTTAAGATGCCATTGTTTTGGAGCTTGTTTCACCGCATAAGGATCTTATTAACTTGCACACCTTCTTTTCTTGACCGGGTGCAACAAACCCTTCAGTTGTTCCATGTAGATTTCAACATCTATCTCTCCATTCATAAAATGTCGTCTTGACATCCATCTGATGAATCTCTAGATTATGCAAGGCAGCAATCGCGAGAAGCACTCGAATAGACGCGATCCTCGTTACTGGAGAATAGGTATCAAAGAAGTCATATCCTTCTTTTTGTTTAAAGCCTTTGGCTACAAGTCGTGCTTTATACTTATCAATAGTTCCATCTCTTTATACTTCTTCTTTAGGATCCATTTACATCCTAAAGTTTTATGACCACAGGAGATCAACCAACTCCCAAGTATGGTTTTGCGGAGAATAGACTCAATTTCACTATTGATAGCTTCTTGCGAACGGAGCATCCGGACTACTTAGAGCCTCTTTAATCGAGTTTGACTCACCATCTAACATAAATGTTATGTAATCCGCCCAAAAGACTTAGCCGTCTTAGACCTCTTCTTCGCGTCTCGATTCTTCACTAATTGGTGTTGAACCACTTGCGATTCGTGAGTTCTTTTATTAGTACTCACTTCTAACTTTTCTCTACAAGAGTAGACATCCTCAAAGAATACAAAGATTTCTTGATTCGATTATGGTACCTTGATCATTTCCTGATTTCTGACTTATGTATCATAAACCTATATGCACTACTTTGGTATGCATATCCCACAAAGACACAATCAACAATGTCTTTGGTCCAATTTTAACTTGTTTTGGTTCGTATTGCTACCTTAGCCAAACACCCCACACTTTAAGGTATTTATAAGAAGGCTTACGATTTTTCCACAATTCATAAGGTGTCTTATCTTTCCCTTTAAGTGGTATTTTATTCAATATGTGGTTGGTTGTTAAAACAGCTTCCCCCTCACATATTGTGGGGTAATCCGGAACTTATCAACATGGCATTCATCATATCTTTTAGAGTCCGGTTTTTGCGTTCAGCAACACCGTTAGACTGTGGTGAATACGGTGTTGTTGTTTGATGAATTATGCCCGACTGGGTACATAGTTCTTCAAATGGGGCAACATATTCGCCACCTCTATCACTCCGAATTATTTTAATCCAGCTGCCAAGTTGATTTTCAACTTCATTGTTATAATTCTTAAAAGCCTCTAATGCTTCATCTTTGCTTCTTAACAAGTATAAGTAGCAAAACCTTGTGCAATTATCAATAAATGTGATGAAATATTTTTTACCACCTTTAGTTTGCACAAATTTTAGATCACACACATCAGTGTGTATTAACTCTAAAGGTGAAGTGCTCCTTTCAACCGAATGAAACGGTAATCTAGCCATTTTAGCTTCAACACAAACTTCACATTTTCTTTGTGAGTTTACTTCAGGTAAATTAATTAATTCTAATTTACCAATATTTTTATAGCATTCAGATTTACATGTCCTAATCTAATATGCCATAAAGTAGAGCACTCAGCAATATAAACAGATGAAGATTCATTCTTATTCATATTCTTGCCAAAACGGCGTACAATCATTACATTCATTTTGAACAATCCTTTGTCTAGATAACCCCTACCAAGAACGGCTGGAATTTGCTAAGACAAACTTTTCGGACTAAAAACTAGTCTAAACCCATGGTTGACCAAAGAATAACCCGAAACCGTTTTTTATGGATGTCCTGGGACATGCAAAGATATCCTTCACTTCAACTCCTTTCCGAAGTAAGCTTTAGCACCACCGTTCCAACGCCAAAGAACATCGGAAGAAGCGTGATTCCCCATATGGAGCTTCCTTCCTGGTCGATGGGATGTAAGAAGAGAATGCATCCTTATCGTAACGCATACGGCAAGTGGCACCATGAGATCCACAAACCATTCTTTTGGATTATCCACCAAATTGGCTTCAAACACCACCGCCGACATGTCAACGCCTCGTCGGCTCCATTTCTTCAACCACATTGGCATTGGGATCGCGTTTTGGTTTGGTTTTCTTTTTTTTTGGTTGACGACATACCCTTTGCCATATGGTTAGGTTTGCCACGATTGTAGGAAGCTCCTGGAATTTTCCAAATTGGAATAGTGTCGGTTTCTTCTTGCTTTTATCGTTAGGCCTTTTCTTCGAGTTACTTGACGAGCCGTGCTCCATCAAGTTGGCTTTTGACTCCATAGGGACAAGCTTGGACTTAGAGTCAATCCTCCTATTGCTTCCCACCTCGAGTTTGACAATCGATCCTCCTCTAGTCCCATATCCTTTCGCTTATGTTTGAGATAATTCTTGAAATCCCTCCAACTTGGGGCAATTTCTCAATCAAGGCGGCCACTTGGAATGCTTCCCAAAAAGCTATTCCCTCGGAGAGATTTCATGTAGAATCAACTGAACTTCTAAACTTGTTCCATCACGGTTTTAGAATCAACCATCACAAAATCCAAGAACTTACCGACAACAAATTTCTTTGTGCCAGCATCCTCGGTTTTGTACTTCTTCTCCAAAGAATCCCATAATTCTTTGGAGGATTTCACTGCACAATACACACTATAAAGTGCATCACTACGTCCGTTAGGACATAGTTATGGCACAGGAAATCACCCTGGCCCCATGCATCAAATGCAACGCGTTTTTCAGCATTCGTTTTGTTTTCGGCAACAACAAGAGCGTCCTCGGTCGATGATCTTCGCCACTTGGGTAGTCGGGTAGAACAACAACATTTTTGCCACCTCTTGAAGTCGAAACCCATGAATTTTTCGGGTTTCTTAGCTTGAGCAGAGGTATGATCGGGGTTCTGTTTGTGCTTGCCATCGTGAATTTCAGATAATTGCTTTGCGATTGTTGATTACAGTGTTACATAATCGGGAATGCCTTCAAAATGGTAAAATATAGAAACAAAGGATTACAATGAAAATTACTAGCTATTACAACTTCTTTAAAAGAACTTTTAGAAAGTCGAGTCGAGAAGAATCTCTTTCCGCAAAGCAATTACGTCCCTTAGTGCTCACTTCGGCCCGACGTATTGCTTCCAAAGATGAAACGACTTTTTTTGTCTTCGTGTAGAAGCACCACTAACATAGAAGCTCCTTCGAACTAGAAGATGTTGAAGACCGTTCTTTGGACTTTAGGTGTAGAATGCAAAAAATAGCTTTTGGAGGTGTATGAAATGCTTTGAATTTTTCTCGTATTTCTCGCAATGCACAACAATGAATTTATATACGACCAACACCTGCGCAGGAGATAAAAATGTAGTGGACATTAATCCAATTGTAACATCTCAGATGTTACACCCCACTACTCCATAACAGACAAGTAGTGAGCTCTCTTCAGATGATCACTCTAATAGTCACACAAATTTGGACACCTACAATGTCCAGATTCATTGGGCTCCAAAGTCCAACAATCGGCTGAATAAAAATGGCCAAGCCCATTTTTTGAGTGGCAAAACTTTAGTGGACCAGACCGGGCCCAACAGGCTCGGGCCGCCCGACCCCGCCAAAACCGGGGAGCGGCGCGCGTGTGGCCCACTTGTGATCATCCACTTGTGTTATAGTTTATACAACATATAACACCTTCTACTAAATAAACTAGGATAAACAATGATTTGTATTCCATGTGGGATATGACAAAAACCTTTCATTTTCCTTTACATAATCTATACATAATGCCATTTATGTGGCTACCTTCGTGTATTAATTTCTCACTCACCAAAATTCGGTTTGAGAAATAAAAAATACTACGAACATCTACTCGGAACGTAGATTAATAATATATAATTTAATTCTTCCAGAATTAAATTTTTTTAGCCACCAAAAAATTAGTCAAAGTCGGGTCGACACCCACTTTATCAAAACCAAAATTTCCAACATTCTTAGCATTTTCCATGAATTGATCTCTACTTTTTCTCGCTATTATTCTTCCCAAATCTTCCTAATATATGTATTTGTTCCGGTCCTTTGGTCATTTATTCCAATCACCTTATCATAGCAAAATCTACGTACTCATACTGATCCATTCAGGATACTATTTTTCAAATTGTGTATTTACCTTGTATTTTAAATACCACTAATAGATGTCAAGTGATATCGATAGTGTCATTAATTAATACTTTAAATTTTTACCTTTTTTATTAATAAAAGATTCAAACTGCCTCTAATTACATTAAATTTAATTATCAATAATAGTTTATAAAAAATAAAAATAAAAAAAGAGTTTTCAATATATATTGCAAATTTAGACCAAGATTAAGATATGGCCAATAGAAAAGAGGCACAGCAAAAGGGGCCAAAGTAGAATGAATAATTGTGAATGGAAATAAGGCGTTGGAAGAAGACAAGTCCACGAAAGGGAAATGGAGTTTTGCATGAAATTGATATATGCATTAATTAGGTTAGGGTTTGGTCAAAGTCCCAACTCTCAATTACAAATTGAATTTATTTCTTGAAATGGACACTTAACCATTAGATGGTACCATGGTTCCCTTGAGATACTATAAACCTCCAAAATAGCAAAGTGTAGTAGGGTCTTTAAACATCCACGTTCATGGCCACGATCACGACCATACCAAATCCTTGTCTACCACAGTTCATCGCAACAAGTTAGTTCCAATGATGTGATCTTTACATGTCCGTGGGATTTTACTTAACATTTATTAAGATTGGGATCTTAGAATAATAACGCAAGAATTAATTAAAGAGTTTTTAAGATTTTAAAATATTTTATAAGTTTTTGTAATTTTATATTATTTATTAAATGGTTTGAACAACTTGTAATAAAAGAAAATCTAACTTTTTATAAGTTTCAAAACATCTTATAAAATATTGTGAATGGTTTTTTCTTTTCTTTTGAAATTGAGTATGATAGCAAACAGTGGCGGACGCAGGATTCGGGAGTTGGGGGGCAAAACCTATTTTGAAAACCTAGAGTAAATTTTTCTTCAATTTTTTTTTTTTTTGGGGGGGGGCAAATGCAATTTTTAACTAGTATAAATGTATTTTTAAAATAAATAACAAGTATAAAAATTAATTTTTAAAAAAATTTTTTTTTTTGGAGGGGGGGGGGGGCAAGTGGGAGGTTCCGCCACTGATAGCAAATATGGGCTAGAACATGAATCACATATTCACACATATATGAGTGGGTATTACATATTTACAGTTTACTGTGGAACTGTCAATCCATGTGGCTAGAATTAACCTGTCTACAAGTCTGCTTTTGATTAAACCACGAACAACGAACAATCTCCGTGCATCGATTGAACCATGAACAAACCACGACGAAAACTAATAAGTCGATAAGTCGATTGACCCATGCATGAGAAAACAACGAACACAACCATGAAACTGCATTTCTAGTTGGTGCATGTAAATAACTACTAGAGTTATTCAGTTAAACCATCATGACATCGGTAATTGTTTTCTATTGTGTCCGAGATATCAAATGATAAATCTTAATATCCTAATATAATTGGATTTTTTCATATTAGAACAATGCTAATTATATAGAATCCCCAAAATCTTTCTCTTTCATTAAACATATGGATGCAATCTCTAATAATCTCTTTTTCATAAATTGATTTTGTTTAATTTAATGAAAACACCTGGTATTGTAAATAAATTTTCTTGTTCTACCAACTATATTTAGTTAGTGGACTTTAGAGAGTTTCTAAAAAATTAAGGAGAGAAAAAAAAATACTAATCCGACAAATTCTCCCAGGACAAAATCTTTCAGAAGATTGTGATTGCAAATTTATGTCAGTTTAAGGCAAGAGTTAATAATCAATTACCATTTTTGCAGGCATCTTTCATAGATCCTCTGGATGCAAATATAATGACTAAGCATGTGTTTTTTTAATTGACTTAAACTACACATTATTACAGGTTAATTATGGGTTGAGACTTGAGAGGAGAAGAATATGGTCAAAACCAAAATTATTAAAATATGAATATTTATTGAATTTTGGTGGCATTGGGGAGGGGAGTATTTGGGGGCATGGCATGTGATGTTGAAAGAATAAAAACAGTGTGGATAAGAGAGAAGGAATGTGGTCACAATTTGTCCACTAAGATGAAAGGGGAGATGTCACATTGGACCAGTCAATAGCTAATACCAATATTATTATATGAATCTCCAATTTTTTACCCTGTTTTATTTATTATTTTATTATGTAAAATAAATCCTGTGTACAAAAATATTTTTTTTATAGACATATGACATTGATAGATTAAAATAGCAAATATTCTATTTCTTCTGAATTTAAGATATTGTTTGTTTTGATTTTCATTTCTTTTTGTTATTGTTCCTACTGTTCGAAATACTGAAAATGTATTTTGTCATTTTTACGGTTATTTAGATGATATATCTGGAGCACTACACTGGATGCAACATTTATCACTTACATATTATGCCTGGTGTGTGGATACATTTTGTTGTTTTCATCAATCTCCATTTAAAGTGCTAATTACTTTTATTACCTATAATCAACAATTTCCAAATTAAACATCTACTTTGTATTGTCAAAGTAAAATCCACATAATTTATGTATGAAAATATGTCATTAGCTTTGAAATAGTTAAAATTTATTAATAAATTAATTATAGTTTTTTTCTTTCTAGAGTGAGGCTCACAACAAAATTTAGTAATGATTTCTCAATTGAATTTAAATTGATTAAACATAGAGAAAGTGAGAAGCCCACCTGAAAGTATTATTTTTATTCAATAAAGTCAACATTTTATGCACCAAATCAAAATAAATTTATTTAAAATTGAAAAAAAAACACTTGAAAAGAATGAAAATAGAAAATAAAAAAACGAGGCCTAATATTTCGTTTTGCGGTGATGTCAAGTTTCTTAGATAAAAATAGTTTTTAAAACTATTATTTGATACAAGTCTTAGCCAAGTAAAGAGACAAAGCACGGAGAATAGAAATGCAAAGAAATCGTGGAAGCTTACACGAGCAACATCCCCACAAAGGTAAGTCTCGATGTCCTTGAAGGACAAAGACCCCAAGGCGGGATTGATCGTCGGCCGATAAAGCTCTTCGGGTACTGGCGTAGCCCAAAGCCGGAATCAGTATAGTCGCAATGGGACTGGATCCCCTCGCGACAGTTCACTCCACAATAGAAGATAACTTGGGGACCAACACTCTCAGACTCGACAACTTCAGGCTCCACCTCGGCCTCTTCCCTCCAGAAGGGCCTAAAGAAGAACGAGGAGCTAGAACAACACTAACACGATTACTGGAGCACGATCCAGGGCGTCAATCACCCTTCTGGCGGGAGGGCGCCTATCACTTTCATGGGAAGAAAGGTGCGACCTATCACTCCGGGGCGAGACACTCGAGCTCTTGCCAGCAATAGACTTCCTTTGGCCTTCTCCTTCTCATTCTTCTTAAAGGCCATCAATTCTGTAATGTTGTAACTCTCCTTACCTGAAAAACAAGCAGAAGCAATATTAGTAAAGAGAAGCAATCAAAATGTACAAGTAAAGCAGGAAGAAGTGTAAAGAAGTAAAGCAAATCCTGATACCCAAGAACTCCCTAACATTCAGAAGATTTTTATACAAGTCCCGAGACCTATAAACTTCATTCTTCTCCTTCCGGGAAATGGAAGTACCTTCGGCAGTCTTAACCTCCAAAACCCACTCATGAAGAAGCTTCCAACCATTATCCCTCACACAGAAGAAATCCTCCTTCCACAACCCACCAGGAAGAAGGATATCTATTAAGAAACTTGCACTGAGGATGTGGGAAGAAGTGGAAGAAAGTGTCACCCGGAGACTTTCGGGCATAGAACAAGGAATGAAATCCGTCTACAGTTGGAATCAAGCCCAACTGCCGCATACTCGCATAGCACGTTGATAACCTCGTAACATGCATATGCCTAGGGAATCAACTGACCAACACATGCTCCCACCGACCTAAGGATCGAGATGAGGAAAGTATATAGAGGAAACACAAAACCAACAGAGAAGCTGTAAAGGTACACTGTGATGAAGCCCTCAGGTGGATGAGTGAGCCTATTGCCCGAACCTGGGGCCAACGTCACAAATATTGACGGAAGCTCAAGCCGCTCTTGTAGCCTACAAAGACAAAAGGAGGACACTCGACTAGCCAATTCTCCAGGGACAACTGCTTGACTCCGGGGAGGGGCATATGGTGGTACTTGATGGGGCAGACCTCTTCAGGACTATCTTATTCGGACTATGCCTCAGAAGACTCATCACTTGAGCTCAAATCCCGCTCAAGCTCTATTTCTTCTTCACCATCAAAGCACAACTCTGGAGCAAGGGGATGAATATCAAACTCTGTGGAGAAAGGTGGACATGAAAAGACTGAGCAGAAACTGAACGTCCGATAACACCTCGTCCTTCAAGTGGAATAGAGAAGTACCAAAATCCGAGATATGACTTGAAATATGCGAAAAACTCGAGGGAAGAGAAAAAACGAGAAGAAAAATGGACTGGGGGACTCAGGACGCCCCCTGGGGCACGTCGTTGTGGCTACCCGAGGAGGGCACCCTGGGGCACCCCTATGGCTCAAGGTGCTCTCATCTCTCTCCGCTCGATGTACTTCAACTCTCCATGGATTCTCACCTCACCTCTCACTTTCAAGAAAATTCCTAAGGGCGTGATTGGATATGAATGAGGTTCCATTTTTGTTCCACTGGAGAATTTTTTTTGACCAAACATATGATTGTTTATGAAAATTTTCAGAAAATATGCTATTCCCTCACTTTCATTTTTTCTCATTTTTTCTCTTATCAATCACATCTACACATTTTTTCACAAAAAAAACTAATCATTACACATTCTCCCACAAATTTCACTATTCACTTACTCACACATTTCTAACTACCTATCATATTCAATCATTATTTTACTATTTTTAAATCAAATCAACTTTCATCATTACTTTTTCATCTCACATCCATTCACACTCTCAAAATTCAACTTTTTCCTTCCAAATTTTTTTTCCACCACTATTCTCTAGCAAAATGAAAATTTTATAAGTCTTCTACAAAGCAAAAAATTCCAAAGTTGAGAGGTAGATAGAGCAATTTTACCTTTGGAAAACATGGCCACAAGCTTTCCCTCCAAGTCTCCTTATGCAAAGTGGCCAAAGATTTTACAAGGACAAAACAAGACAAAATATTTCTATATCGGATTAGCTTTCGCACGCTTCATCCCTCCGTAGCACCGGAGTCGGGGACTTATGTTGGGAACAAAAATGATATTTTATTAATTACATATAATTTATTTTATATATGTTTATTTAATATTATTTGTCAAATGTGCTCTTAATATATAAAACCAGCCAAAGGAGTCAGGATTTGACCCATCAGCCGATTTCTCCTATACGGCCCACGGGGCCCATCTCCCATATATAAAAAGGTCCCTCCTATTATGTGTAAGTTAATTAATTCATTATTCTCATACACATTTATTACACACTATTCAGTTACAATTTATTCTCTCGTTCACCGTGCTGACTTGAGTGTATGTCTTTGTCTTTCCTCCCATTGCTAGGAGCCTCGCCCGACCTCCCTGGGACAACCTCCAATGCCCTCTAAGATTTGCGCGTGTGTGCAAGCAAGTTCTCATTAAAGGATTTCCAAGCTCAAGGAGAAGAAGACGAGAAGACTTTCCCCTCGGGAAGATGAGTGACGTGAATAGAGATGTTAAACGGGCTCGGACTCACGGGCCAACCCGTTTAGCCCAGAAAATTAACAGGGTTAGGGCTAATTTTTCTGGCCCGTTTAAATCTGGGCTTTTTTAGTCCGGGCCGGTTAACCCGTGGGCTAAACGGGCCAGCCCGCCGGGCCAACCGGGCCCCATTTTTTTTTTGAAATTTTGTTTTTCAAAATAGAGGGTTGGTGAATTAAGGGATAACAAAATTTACATAACATTTCCTAACAAATATATTTTTATAGTGACTTAAAATGTAATCAATTATGATGATTTAAAATGTTATATAATTTATCTCTCTCTAATAAATACAATACTATAATCTAAATAGTTTAAAATTTCCGTGACTTAAATGTGACAAATAATTAAAACTTTATGCAAATAATCATAAAGATGAATTTGTTGCATTTTGAGATTTCAACTTATTTCACGCACAAACATTGAACATCAAATCACATTTTATCATTATTTATATTTATTTAATTTGTTTGACAAAAGTCAAAGGTATTAAGAAAATATTCATTATATGGTGTTTATCATTCTGCGTTGTAGTTTGTTGTTTCTATTTTCATTTTGGAAATAAGTTTTAATTGCACATATTTTTGTTTTAACTTTTATTGCAGTAAACATCTTCTTAAAGTTTCAAAGCCTTTGGTGATAATGATGATGTTTGATTGCATTTGAATTTTTGTATTTTGAATTTTAAGACTTTTATCCTTGTAATGCAACATAAAAAAAATTGTGTAGTTTAGTTTTGCATATTTAGTTTGAATGTTATATTGTTATACATCCTTTAGTTTAAAATTTAGATTTAAATAAAAAAATAATTTTTTTTGACTTGTAGCCCGTTAGTGGCACGTTTACGTTAGGGCTAGGTTCACAAAATGCTAGACCGTTTATTAGTGGTCCGTTTAGCCCGAAGTCCGTTTAGCCCGAAGCTCGTTAGGGCTGGCCCTATTGGGCTAGGGCCAGCCCGTTTAATATCTCTAGATGTGAAGGCTTCTCTCTCGGAAAGAGAAATTTGGTCAACCTCATTGACTTGGAGTGATATACCGTAAAAATAACATAATAAGTATAATTAAGCAAAATCAATTTACAAAGTTGGGTGGTATTGAATCCTAACTCCAACGTAAGAAATAATGAGTGACCCATGTGACCCCATATGATTCCTTCACATATTGTATATTACTCAGCATTTAACTCAATTATTTTCAGGACCAAATATTTTTTTACTTTAACCAATGAATTATCACATTTCTCCCCTTAAAAATATGCAGATAGCGTTGGATGCCATTATTATCAAAGTACGAGAGAAAAAAGATGGATGGGTCGTTTTCTCCTCTAAAAAAATTACAACAGTAGAAAAATATACACATGACAAAATTCCAAACAGAAAAAAACAAATAAAAGTAAAGTTTATAACTTTATATATATATATATATATATATGTGATAAAAGATAGAAAACAGTGTCAGATACTCAGATTGGCGTAGGGATGGCAATGGGGCGGGTCAAAACCCGCCCCCGCATTAAACCCGCCCCAATGGGGCGGGTCTAGACCCGGATAAATGGGTCCCGGGGCGGGTCTCGGGTCTAAGGTTGCAAAACCCGCCCGGGTCCGGGGCGGGTCCCGGGTCCTATAGGACCCACCCCGGACCCGCCCCGCATGTTAATTTTTATTAAATTTTTAAATATATATTAAAATATTTTTGCATTATTTACTTTTAAATTTGAGTGTTATATGTTTAAAAATATTAGTTGAGTACTATTATAATATTATTTATTTTTAAAGTTTAATTTACTAATATAATATCTTGTAATATTCTACTTTGAATATTTATTTTAAGTATTAGTTGAGTCTTATGTAGTATACTAATAATAGTATTTGTTTTTAAAAAAAAATCTTAATAGTAGTCAATTCTAAAAAAAGTTATAATAAGTTGCATAATTATATTTATTTATTTTTTAATTTATTGGCATTTGATTACTTTTGAAAATTTGGCACAAATAGACAAATATAAATTATTATAATTTAAAAAATTTTTTTGGCGGGTCAAGACCCGCCCCGGGGGGTTTTGAGGCGGGGCGGGGCGGGTCTTGAGACGGGGCGGGGCGGGTCCCGGGTCTTACTTCTCCTTGGCGGGTCCCGGGTTTGGCCAAACCCGCCCAAACCCGCCCCGCCGCCATTCCTAGATTGGCGTGCCTAACACTATAAAGTAAGTTTATATTAATTGAAAAGATTGAGGGGTCCTCACTGGCTACAAGCTAAAAAAAAAGAAACAGAGCTAAATTTTTATTGTATAATTTACTGTTTCTTTTCTTGTTTAAAATAAGAAAAAGGGTTTGGCAGTATAATTTAAATTTGTATGGGAAAATGGTCATTTGGGATTCATGGGTATAAAAAGCATAGAGTGGAGAGTAAAAAAGGGGTGTTGGTGGTGGGGCGGTGGTGATGGTTCTAAAGGGATAGATGAGACTGAGAACATTCTGAGCCTATCTTTTGTGAAAACATGGTGTTGCTATGGTGGCTGGCAAAGATTAGGGACAACTCATCTTTTTGATGGTTTGTTTTTTTCTGTTCTTTGTTTGGCTGATCCCTTTATAGTATTTGTGGTCTGGGTTTTTTTTTTTTTTTTATTCTTGTTTTTGTTCCCCCATAGATCATTGATCTTTTTTTTTTTGGTATGGAGAAGGGTTTTTGATTGATTCTATTGGGTTGATGTTCATGGAATTTTAGAGCTTGCCAATCTTAGGTGAGTTCAGGGGAATACAGAGGGTTAAAGTTCCGTTTTTCTTTTTCTCTTCTGATGAGTGTTTTTTTTTTCTTTAAATATTATTTTGAGAGCTTACTGATTCTGGGTTTTTGTTAGAATATGGTATTTCGTGGTAAAGTTGTGATCTTTATGTTATTTCATGTAAAGATATGACCCTTCATGATTTATTTCCATTTTATGCATTTGGGCTCTGCTTAATTTTTTGCTTATATGATTCTTGCCCTCAAACAACTGTTATTCTGTTATGGAGAAGGGGTTCTTAGTTTTGGGATTTAGCTTATTTAGCTGATTTGATTTATTGGAAATAGTGTGTATTAATAGAGAAATGAATTGGAAAAAACATAATGTATGTTTGATTTTGTTTTGGGAGAAAAAAAGTAGGAAGGAGTTATGATTGGCAGATGGTAAACAAATATTTTGTGTTTTTGTTATGAAACTTATTATTGTAATGTGGTGTATAGTTGTTGATGCATAGTTTTGTGAAATTATGTCATTAAGTTTTTGTTTGGTTATGATACCTTTTATAATGTTGTGTATTGGTATTAATGCATAGTTTTAGGAAATCCATCAGTTTCTTGTATTCTGCCATTTCAAGAGAACAAAATATGTTGGTTTTTAGTGTTGGCTTGTTCATATGTGTATATATGCTTTCAGTATATTCCAAAACTAGCTTATTCCTTTTGTCTGTGATTTTGGTGGTCCAACTCCTCTCATACCAAGATTATGTTTGGCTTTGATAGGTTTCTCCAACTTCATTTGGTGAACGAAATTAATCGAAAGAGAATCCGATATTTGATGCCGTAGTTTTTGGGCAAGTGGGATTGTCTTCATTTTTGACAAGTATATCACAAGATCAAATTCTCTTACATTAACTTCCTTTCCCTTTGTCACTCCTCTTGAATCCTGTAAAAGTTGGGCATTACTGATTTAACGGTAAAACGTGCTACGCGTTGATAAGGTGAAGGTGAAAATATTATTTGCCTGCAATGAAGTTTATGAAACTTGGATCGAAGCCCGATCAGTTTCAGACCGATGGGGACACTATCAGGTTCGCTTTAATATCGGACGTCAATGTTCTTGTTTATGCCAATGGAGTATGAATTCACCATTTCCTATGTTTTGCATTTGAATGTGTTTCTCTGTGTTGGTGAAATGAATATTGTTGTGACTCGGGTGTTTGCAAGTATTTTTTATTGTATTCTTCCTCAAATTATCTCCTACGAAATCGACAA
Organism: Rehmannia glutinosa; assembly: GCA_016081115.2. Classification (NCBI taxonomy): domain Eukaryota; kingdom Viridiplantae; phylum Streptophyta; class Magnoliopsida; order Lamiales; family Orobanchaceae; genus Rehmannia; species Rehmannia glutinosa. The sequence continues at coordinate 8,004,498 of CM071930.1, read as the reverse complement.
TTCAAAATATTCAAAGATGTAATTGTTGGGGTTCCAAATTGATAAAATGTCCAATTTTGAGATTGAAGAATGGCTGGTACTCGTGTTTATAGAATTTCTAGTGTGCAAGAAATTAATGTCTTTGAAATGGTAACTGAAAGGGCGGATATCTTATGAGAGTATAGGTTTCATTTTTTCTCATGCTTTTTTTGCTTGATTTTATCAATTATATATACGTACGTGCACACGTTTATTGTGAATTTGACTGTTCGAAGCATTTGTATTTCAGGTATGTAGCAACAGAGTTGGCAACTGACATGGTTGTTAGTGTTGGGGATGTCAAGTTTTATGTCCACAAGGTATAATCATTTAACACTTAAAAACAGTTATTAGTACTCAAAATCACTTTCCTTTTGGAAGCTTAATTGATAAACATGCCACCGGGGTTAACTGTCATACATATATATATGTGTGTTTATTTCTATTGACTAGTATTTGTTGACACTAAATTATGATCTGTAATTCGTTTGCCCACGCATTAACAATGGGAACTGTGATATCTAAACTTTCAAGTTAGTTCAAGTTCATCAACAAGGATATTCTTATTAGTTGAATTTAGGCTTAATTGCAAAATTAGTCTTATACTTTCTGGTTGTGGCATTTTAGGACTTTTATTTTTTCATTTTGCAAAATATTGTTCTAGTTTAAAATATCCGGCACATTAAAGACAAAATCGCTAATATTTTGGAAATTGGGCGGAATTTGATGTTGTGGCCGCCACATCATCACCCTTAATTGGGGATCTTCAGTTCTCTGGTGGAATTTGTCATGTGGATGCTGATTTTGATGCAAAATATATGGCGATTATATCCAACATGCAACCCAATCAACATTCACATCAGTAATTCCTCCGGAAATTGAAAATCCCGAAACAGGGGTGTGATGATGTGGCGGCTTCACAGCATCAAATTCCGGCCTTCCAAAATTTCAGCGATTTTGTCCCTTATGTGCCGGATTTTTTAATTCCTATTTTGCAAAGTGAAAAAAATAAAAGCCTTAAAATGCTGTTACCCTAAAGTTACAGGACCAATTCTACAATCAAGTAAATTTATGTAGATTTTGTCCTTTATGTGCCGGATTTTTTAAATTAAAGTCCTATTTTGCGAAGTGAAAAAATAAAAGCCTTAAAATGCTGTTACCCTAAAGTTACAGGACCAATTCTACAATCAAGTAAATTTATGTAGATTTGTGACTGTATACCTAAATACTGTTCAAACAAAGCTTTTATTTGATTTAAAATCGTTTACCACAGTTCATGAATATTCAAAGACACCTTTCTGCCTTTCAATTTGGTTCTGGATAATTCATTGATATAAGTGTTTGCCCGTTTACTAACTAACCGCACTGTATCTAATTGTAGTTCCCGCTTCTCTCCAAGAGTTCTCAGCTTCAAAAACTCATCGCCACTACAAGCGACGACAACAACGACGAAATCGACATCCACGATATTCCAGGCGGACCCGCCGCGTTCGAAATATGCGCCAAGTTCTGTTACGGGATGGTCGTAACATTAAACGCGTACAACGTTGTTGCAGCACGTTGCGCGGCGGAGTACCTCGAGATGTACGAGACTGTCGAGAAAGGAAACCTCATATACAAAATTGACGTCTTTCTTTCTTCCAGCATTTTCCGAAGTTGGAAAGACTCGATAATAGTACTCCAAATGACGAAATCTCTCCTTCCATGGTCAGAGGAGTTGAAAATCGTCAGCCACTGCCTAGACTCGATAGCCAGTCGAGCGTCGACTGACCCTTTGAAAGTCGACTGGTCGTACACTTATAATCGAAAGAAGCTTTCATCTGAGAACGGTTTGAAAAAACAACAAACGGTGCCGAAAGACTGGTGGGTGGAAGATTTATGCGAACTTGGATCGATTTGTATAAGAGAGTTATTACAACAATACGGGCAAAAGGGAGAATTTCACCAGATGTTATCGGAGAATCTTTAAAGGCATATTCTTCTAGACGGCTTCCCGTTTTCAACAAAGGCACTGTACAAGGAGGCGATCTCCTAAAATACTGTTATTTGGTTGATACAATCACATTTTTACTACCAACGGAGAAAAATTCCGTACATTGTAATTTTTTGCTGAAATTATTACAAGCATCGATAATGTTAGGGTGTGGGGAGACGGTAAGAAGGGAGCTTATGCAGAGGATTGCACGACAGCTGGACGAGGCGACGGTTGGTGATCTTTTGATTCGTTCTCCAAGTGGTGATACGGCTCTGTATAACGTAGATGTGGTGTACGATTTGGTTGAGCAGTTTGTTATGCAAGAACATAGTGCTCAGACAGACGGTTCTGATGATAATGAGTTCCCGGAGATATGTACGGGATTTAGTTCGGATGCTTCTAAGAGTAAGGTGGCTAGATTGGTTGATGGTTATCTGGCCGAAGCTGCTAGAGATTCCTCTTTGCCTTTGTCCAAATTCGTCGATCTAGCTGAAATGGTTTCTGGATTTCCGAGAGCGAGCCATGATGGAATTTACCGCGCAATTGACATGTACCTCAAGGTTAATCTATGCTCTTATTCTCCTTTCTTTTCAGAAAAAATTACAAAAATTACCCTTGAGGTTCGGCTTAATTAAAGAAACCTAATTATCTTTTAAAATTACAAGTACCCCCGTGAGGTTTTCATTTTCTCAACAAATATTCCCCTATTGAGCGTTCAATCTCTAAAATAGAAACAAATATTGACAAACCCTACAACTGCTTTCACAACTTAACATCAGCTTCGTGTAGGAAAATATGATTACATTTTTTAGGGAAAATTACAAAAAATACCCGAGGTTTTGTGCTAATATACAAAAAAACCCAGATATTTTTGAAAATTGCAGAACACCCCTTGAGATTTGATTCCGTCTTACATTTTCCCATGCAAAAAACCTCATGATTTTGAAAATTACAAAAAACCCCTTGAGGTTTGATTCGGTCTTACATATGCCCCTTTATAAGCAAAATAAATTTCATTACTCCCCTTGATTTTTATAGAAATAGTACAGTTTTCCACTTAAAATTTAAGACAGTCAAACCTCAAGGTTTTTTTTTGTAATTTTCAAAAACATGTGGAGTTTTTTGTAATTAGCCTAAACCACAAGTGTTCTTTTGTAATTATTCTACATTTTATGTTAATTTCTGTAACTGATCATTTTCCTCTATACAGGAACACCCCGGTTTGACAAAGAGCGAGAAAAAGCGAATTTGTCGGTTAATGGACTGCAAAAAGCTATCGGCCGAAGCCTGCGCACACGCCGTGCAAAACGAGAGGCTTCCCTTGCGGGTCGTCGTGCAGGTTCTTTTCTTCGAGCAAGCCCGAGCAGCTGCAGCCGTGGGCAGTAACACCCCCGATCTGCCCGTCCCAGTCAGGGCACTACTCCCGAGAGGATCTTATGGGAGTTCCAGGTCAGCAACTACGAACTCGGACGAGGATTGGGATGGCGATCAGACATCCGAAGAGCTCAAGGATTTGAAGGGGGAGTTAGCTTCTTTGAGGCTGAGAAACAAAGGTGGAGGCGACGGCGAAAGTGCAAATGACGAGAAATTGAGTGCGGATAAAGTTACGGCCAAGAAAGTGAAAAAGATTTTCTCGAGACTTTGGTCGAACAAAGATAGGCACGGTGATATTAGCAGCTCGGATACATCCGAGAGCCCTGCTTCTACGAGTGCGGAAGAAGGCCAAATGACGACCAATCAGATGCAGAAGAAATCGCTCTCGACAAAGTGAAACTGTTGTTGATTCTGGTCGAACGATGATTGACCAGACGAGCGGGGCAGCTTGGATTCGTCGGTTTGTAAGTTTGTTCGTTCGTTAGCCGATGAAATTTTGGAACTTCAGAAGCGTATGGTTTCTGAATTTGGTCCTTCCCATAGAGAAATTTAGGTTTAGTTGTGTTCTTAGAGCCATGGATTTCCTAGTATTAGACCTTTACCTTATTGTTTCCGTATGATGTAATTGTTCTAATTTGGCAGGCTCATGTTAGAAAGAAAATACTTGATAGCTATGTGTATCTTTAGCTTTTAGATATAATGCACTCTATTAACAAGTGTAATTGAACAAATATTTATGTTTGAGCAATTAAGGCTAAATTACTCTTATAATTAGACTAATTGGTCACTTCGATGTAGTCATGTAGGGCTGTCAAAAAAAGTCTGGCCCGACTGGGCCGGTAATAGGGTCGGGCCGAACTGCAATTTTGCAAGCCCGAAAAGAGCCGGGTCTATTTGGTCCGCCCATTAGGCCCGAAACACCAGCCCGGTTGACCCAAAGCAAATTATGTGTACTTTTTAATACATGGACTGGGTTGGGCTCACCAAAACGACCCGAAGAAATTTTGGCACGACTCGACCCGATTTCCTAACTTGCCCCGACGGGCTAGCAGCCTAGCACTGGGCCAGCCCGACCCGGACAAATTGACATCTCTACTATGATGCAACATATGTGACACGAGTGAATCTTCTGGTCAAATTTTGTGCTGTATCTTGTAACAAATATTGACATTTGTTTTGAATACAAAGTTTAGTACCTGGTTTTAGTTTTATGCTAAAACGATTGTTGTTAATAGTGTGGCAACCGAGACTTTTAAGTCAAGTTCGAGCCCAACTTGTCAAAAGAAAATTGGTGTTCAAACTTGATTTTATTTCTACTTATATAATCGACTTCAAAGGAATTTTTGCGATTAATTTTGGGTTAAATATACAGTAATTTGTTTGGTTTTCACCATAGCATAATTTTTTCAGATTTGTCTAATATAGGGCTTTGTATATTAACTTAATGTGATGACGAATAACAAAAGAGATGGGCTCAATTTTTTGAGATGCTTAGTTAAACTGATAATTAGATTAGATGTTGATTAAGGCCCAAAACGAATAAGCACTGTTTTACCTTAGCCAGGACCAGTACAAGACGTTCGTTGTTAGAATTATTTACGAATTAAGAATTTTATGCTCCAATCTCAGCTTTTAGTTCTTTCAGAAAACCAAAAATGAAAAATACTATTACTCAAGTACAAAACTTATATCATTTGGAGTTTTTTTTCTCCATTCAGTATTTACATAATTAATTTCTCGAAGTTCAAATATAACATTACTGCCAAAAGATTGAGGCCTGCACTGCAAACTCACTAAAGTAGAGTTGAAAATGGGCCCGACCAGTCCGAGCCCATCAAGTTTTAGAAAAAAACTCGGGCCGGGTTGACACGATGTTGCCCGGGCAGCGAATTTTTTTGGCCCAATCGAGGCCAATCCATGTGTGCATTTTTTACATAAAACCTATTGGGCCCAACTAAAAGTTGGACTGGGTCAAATAAGTTTGATTGTTCTAGGCCTAGAAAATCATGGCTAGCCCAGCCCAATCCAAACCTCAGGGCGATCAGGCCAGCTCATAGGCTAGGCCGCCATTAACGTCTATGTTCATTTTTGTCCTTTTCAGTTTATTATGGAGTAATCATGTAATATAATAGCCGAGGCTTCAAAATTATAAAGCCCAAGTTTTATTTTATTTTTCCCCTTGAATTCTTGAAATCTCATTTTCTCCCAGAAGCACTTTGTATTTTATTATTAATTAATTATTGCTAACATATTCATAAAAATATTTACATCTAAATTTATTAAATAGGATTTGAACTTAAGATCCTTTAGTGTTGGCGGTAATAAAAGAATACACAGATGTGACACTGTTGTCAACTTTTTAGCCATTACCAATCTAATTTTTCCCTTTGCTTAATCCATTTTTCGGTCAAGACAAAGCAAAAATTATATGCTGGCCACTCAAACAAAAATTAGTATTTTCCATGTCTGTTGTCTCTAAAAATCTAAAATTTGACTATCCAAAAGAACTGCCAAATGGACCGGCCCGATGTTAGCCCGCCGAGTCAAAGAGAAAATCGGGTCGTGTTGGGCTGAAATTCGATCAGGTCGCTATATCGGACGTCCAAATCCAGTCCTACCCATGAAAATGTACATGAAAGGTCGGTCCGAACGGACTGGCCAGAAATTACGGGTCTAGTGAGACGGTCCACATATAATATTTATATATTTTAAATTACAATTTACTTTTCCTAAACTAATTGATTAGATTACCTCAAAAGATAGTTTATCAAGTGGTTGCTCCCAAAAAAGACCTCTTTTCGCCGATCACCTTTCAAGACGAGCTCCTCCACGAAACCTGCACACAGGGGGGCCGGAGGGGAGTTCCGGCGTACCCTCTCCGATGCTTAAGTCAGTGACTTGGAATAGAAGCCAAAGGCAAGAGAGAGAGAGAGAAAGCAATGTAACAGTAAAAAAAATGAGATTATGTTAGAATGAACTTGGGCTTGGGCCTTTTATATCTTAGTTAGGATTAGAGTTTCCGTAAAATCCGGGATTTCGTTACGATTTGGTGTCAGAGTCATCATTAGATTAGGATCGAATCTCCTAAAAACCCTAATTTTACGCCCTTAAGGCTTCAGTCCCGAACTGATCTGAGAGACGTCGGGTTCATGCTTTAATATTTTAGCCCTCAAAATCTCAGAGGCACCCTGCGAGCCCCACTCCTTGAGGCTGAGCTGATCCCTTTCCTCATATCCCCGAGGTTCCTTTAGGACGCACCAGACCAAATATGCTTTAGAGCGTCCGAGGCTTAAGAGATCAGCCCAGTACAATAGCGTTACTAGTTCAGCCCTATGTTCAGGGCTTATCAGGTCGGCCCAATAAGCTAGGCCTTACACAGATCGGCTCAATGTTATGAGTCCTGTCAGGTCGGCCCATACCATATTTTACCCTTATCATCAAGTAAAATAACATTTTTTTAATTTTATTTTGATGGTAGAATGAATAACTTTGGTAAATGTCCAAATAGATCATATGCATAAATTACAAAACAGAAAAAAGGGCAGCACCCATTTAAAAATGGTTTTCCATATTTAATTGAATTTGGGCCAAATATGCGGATTAGATTATTTCAGAGGTCATGGGTTGACAATTTACGATTGGCTTTCATAATTATTTCAATTGTCATAAATAAGTCGTGTTCAGTTATCTCATTCTCTCCCAGAAACACTTTGTATTTTATTATTAGTTAATTCACTACAAGAAAATTCCAGTTTACCGACAGAAATGATTTTGTCACTAAATTTTACAATTACCTACAGAATACCTACAGAATAAAAAATATCATTTTTCCCAAATTATACCGACAAATTATCAACAGATTACCGAAAGTTTTTCAATTACCGACATACTTTCTGTAGGTATTTATCAACAGTTCTAGATTCTGTAGGTAAATATTTTACCTACAATGGTTTTACCTAAAATGATATTTTCTTAACACTTACCTACAAATTTTTCTGTAGGTAAACTGGTTTTTTCTTGTAGTGATTATTGCTAATACATATTCATAAAAATATTTACATCCAAAATTTTTAAATAGGATTTGAACTTAAGACCCTTTAGTGTTAGCGTTAATAAAAGAATACACAGATGTGACATTGTTGTCAACACTTTAGCCACTACCAATCTCATTTTCCTTTTGATTAATCCAAATTTTGCTAAAGATAAAGCAAAATTATATGCCGACCACACTAACAAAATTAGTCTTTTCCATGTCTGTTGTCTCTTAAAGTCTAAAAATTTTCATTTTCTTCGTCACACTAATTACTAATTATCCCAATAAAAAAACATTTTACCTACAGAAAAATCTGTAGGTAAGTATTAAAAATTTGGTAAAATATAGATGAAATTATTGTAGGTAAAATATTTATCTACAGAATTTAAAATTGTTGGTAAGTATCTACAGAAATCTGACGGTAAATTGAAAAATTGTCGATATAATTTGGGGAAAAATAATATTTTTTATTCTGTAGGTTTTTTGTAGATAACTGTAAAATTTAGTGACAAAATCATTTCTGTCGGTAAAGTGGAATTTTCTTGTAGTGTTCTTTTTACATTTCCACATATAATGTTTATATATTTTAAATTACAATTTACCTCAAAAGATGGTTTATTAAGTAACACTAGTGTTTTACCCGTCCACTGCACGGGTGTATATTTGTGAGGCATCTGTTTTGTACTGTGACGTGTGCATTTTCCTAATAATTCTACGGATTATATCTCCTACATAAGAATAACTTTGATATAGAATCAAACAATAGACATGAAATATTATTTAATGTTTTTTTCTGATGAAGTCAAAAAAGAAAAAATATCATACTTCATAATTATAAATAATACATTCAAGGCTGTGTATTTGTGTTCCATCTTCAAAAAGTGATTTTTCATATAATCGCACAGGCGTACTTACATCGTCTATTTCGTTTTAGTCATGTCTACATTTTTAATAAGTGTGAAAATTGGTGTCACACTTTTTTTCAAGATTATAGTTGTAAATTCGGATGAAAATTTATTTTCCAAAGTTGTTTGTATGTGTAAATTGCAATGTTGTAAAAAGCGCTAGGCGGCAGACTGGGGCCTAGCGCCTAGGCGGGGATTAATTGGGGCTAGGCGGGACTTGGGCGGGGTTAGGCGGAGCCTAATCAGAAAAATATCGTAGGCGGACGAGGGGGGCCTAGCGCCTAGGCGGGAATTAATCGGGGCTAGGCGGAGATTTTTACAACAGAGGTAAATTGGTGGCAAAGCTTTTTGCAAAAGCTCATTGTAAAATAAATAAAAAGTTAACACATGTATATAAGATAATACGACAATTAAGTATAATAATTAATGAAATAGTAGTCAACAAAATAGAGTTTTGACAACATTATTATTTTTATTAGATTTCTTTTTTGGAGTTATTTTTCATTTTTTCCGATTTTACCATGCAATTTATTTATTCATGTTATTAAGTCAAATTTTAACTTTTTTTTTTTGAAATTTAGTTGTGGAGATGTATTGTACTATTTAGATTTTCTATTTATTATGTTCTAATCGAGTTCTCATATTTCGTATTTTTCGGGATGGACGATGCACAAATTGTATTTGTACAAAAGTAATTTTTAGTGATTGCAAATTTTTCAGAATTCCAATAAATAATTGAAATGAAATTTAATTAATTTTATTATAAAGCATACAATTAAATCTTATAAAAATAACTTATTATATTAAAAATCTTCTTTAAGGACAATAAATTTGGTTTACAATAAATTTTATGAATGTGAATTGTATCTATTTATTGAACATGTTTATCTATAAAAAAAAGTAACAATTTGAAAGAAAAAAAAATACAATTCCCAATGCTAAATATTAACGTATTATATTTTCAATACAATCAATAAACAAAGTCATTTCAAATTCCAACATTTTTTAGGTTTATAAAGTTAAACAATTGTTAGTATTATTAAAGAATTAAACAAAAATCTTGTTTCATATTTAGCAACATAATTTTAGGAGAAAATTAAATATTTCAAAAAATAAAAACTATTATATATATGTGCATAAATCAAAAAAAATATCAAACAAACAATTTCTTATCTAATAGTCAAAATGTACAACTTTAAAAATTGAATATCAAAATACACTTATAAATATTAAAAAATCTATTAACATGAAAAGTATGTTAATAAATGTAAGAAGTAATTTTCTATATACATCATTATGAATATAATTTATATTAAATAAAATTTTGGTTCTTCTTACCTGAATATATATAATTATAATATGTATGGATATATATAATATATATAAATAATATTTGGATACATATTTTGAGATATTTTTTTCAATTAAAATAAATATTTTTTTATTGAATTTAATCAACTTAAATACAATTCTATATGATTATGAAGAAATGAGATAAGCTCAAATATAAAGTATAAACTATACATGCATTATAGATAGTCAAAATACATGAATATAAAAATAATGTCCAGTAGCTCAAATGCATAATTTTTAAAGTCCATTATAAAATAATGAGTTAATGTATCATATATTTTCTTTTATTTATTATATTTATTTTTTTATTTGATATATGCAATATAGGTGTCAAACTGAAGACTGTAAAAAGATGATTAATATGATATATTATACGTAAAAAATGAATATAAAATAGAAAAAATATTAAAGTTTAAAATAAAAAAACAAATATAATAATTAATGTAGTACACACACAGATTTGAAAAGCTTATATAACTCTATCTTTTTATATAAATTTAAAAGTAATTTATTTAAAGAAAATTGACGACCAAAGATAATAAAATCTCAATTTAGTAGTTAAATTCGAAAAGCAAAAAAATATTATTGTTTTTAGAAACTGAAAAATGGGCGGAAAAAGTAAGAGTTAATATTCTAAGAATAGTCTTTATTATATATATACATATACATATATATATATATATATATATATAGAGAGAGAGAGAGAGAACATTTTTTAATTTTATTTTGATGATAGATTGAATAAATTTGGATTTACCAAATTTGTCATATGCATAAAATTACAAAACAGAAAAAAGGGCAGCACACATTTGAAAATGGTTTTTCACATTTAATTGAATTTGGGCCAAATATGCGGATTAAATTATTTCAGAGGTCATGGGTTGACAATTTATCATTGACTTTCATAATTATTTCAATTGTCATAAATAAGTCGTGTTCAACTTAAATGAACCAAAATACTTGGTAAGAAATTAATCCGTAATCTATTTACTGAATCTATCAAACAATTCTAAAAAAAAAAAAAAAAATCTATCAAACCAAATGGGCCCCCTCAAACTACAATGAAACCAAATATAGTACATATATATCACAGCTCTACTGCTCTATAGACCTGGAATAAAGCGAGGGTCTCAATATTTCCTTTCGTGAGTTTGACAAATTGAGCATTTGAAGCTAACGATTGATGCAGACTACTAACTATATTTTTAAGAGTACGTGATGTTTATTTTTTAAAAGTTTCTTATAAGCCCAAAAGTCAATACATACAAGAAAATTAAGAGGTTTGCTTACATAAATTTTCTTTCACATACAGTATTTCAATCGGTTCTATGGAGTTCTTATAGTTCTAGGGTTATACGTTTTATTTTTTCAAAACCTTTTTATTTTATAACAAACAAGCATGGTTATAATCAATGTTTCTAAACCCGGGCCGGATACCGAACCGGATTAATAATTGGGATATTGAGTTACTGGTTCAACCGACTTTTCATACTAATAAAACAAAAGAAAAAAAAGAAATTAAAAAAATTGGACCGGGTTAATTGGTTCACCGGTTTCGGGGTTTTTTACCGGTTTTTACGGTGTGGCAACAATTTTTAGTCACCTGGTTTTAACATATAACCGGGTTAGGCAAGTGATCGGTTCCCGATTAAACTGATTGAAGCGGCCGGTCCGGTCCAATTTTCAAAACATTGCTTATAATAATGGATGCATTTTAAAATAATGAATCGTGAATTGTGTGGACACTCAATAGTAGCCAGTAGGGGTGTGTACGAGACTTGCAGATCACCGAACCCGAACTGATATCCGAATCGAAAATATTTGTTGACTTTTTGACTTTCTCCTAACCGAACAATCCCGAAAATTTACATGGTATGGTTTTGGAGATTTTTCAAATATTTATACCGAGAACCATACTAAACCGTACCGAACCGAATATCCGAAACTAGAACCGATTTAAAATAATTTTTATATATACATAGATAATATTTTTATCTTATTTATGTTTCGATATTGAATTAACTAATCATTCCTTTGAAATTCAATACTATATAATACTAAAAATTATCAAATTAAAAATTTGGCATATTTTATCAATATATCAAATGAATAATTGAATATATATTTAATTCACTAATAGTTACGTCATATACTCATATTAGTTTATTTAAATGAACCCATAAATGAAATTATTAAATCATATTTTATTTGTGGAAAATGTTTAAATTTGATGATATTTTACTTATTAAGGATCATAACTAGACTCATCTTCTAATCAATAAAATTAATTAAATTAAATTAGTTAAATGATTAGTACATTGCACATAAACTATAGTAATCATCTAACCAAAAAACTAAGACATTGAGAATATAGATTTCTGTCTCATATTAGTTTATCAAAGTTATTAGTCATTATATTTTCCTAAGTCAAGAGCCGTGTCAATGTGCCAAAATTATAGAATATTATTGTGTAATAGAGGCTACTAAATTTGTCATTCGTTGGGATTCTACATTTTTACTACTATTACGAATAACATAATATCTGAAACATATTATGTTAAAATCCAAAAAGAAAAATTAATACTTTTAACTATAAATTAGATAAAAATAATTTAAAAGTTAAATTGATATTAAACTAATATGTAGTATATATAGTCTATATCATTGAAGAAAGATATATAATTACAATATAAAAAATTTAGCACTTAAATATGAATTAAAGAAATTTTATGTATAAGTTAAATACAAAATATCAAAAAGTTAAACTAATATAATACTAATAGTTTTAACATGGATTTTTGAAATTGCACTAAAAAAAGATTGAAAGTATAACCGTTTAATAATTTTTATACTGATTTTTCTTTTCACCTTTTTATGTGTTTTATTTGCGAAATATTTTGAATCTCCGTTTCTCTGAACCGTCTCAAACCGTTTCATACCGTCCCATTAGAACTGAATCTCCGTACCGAACCGTTCCGAACGTTCGGGACGGTTCGAGACATATAATTTTTTTATGGTTCAGTTCTGAAGATTTAATTTTAGAATCTTCGAACTTCGGATCGATTCTGGAGATTTCTAAATCTCCGGACCATGCACACCCCTACTCAATAGTCAATACTGGTGTAAGTGTAAGTCGTAACTAAGATGGATGAGATGTTTAGTTAATTTAATATATAATTAAAATATTATATTATATGTTGTGGTCCTAAAGACAAATCATACAACTTTTTTTGCGCTCTTTTTTTTTTTTTTTAAATAATCAAGGTTCTAGATATCACAATTTTAAGCACTCCTAATTACTCTTAGACCTCACTGATCCTATTCTTGGAGCCCCAATAATGATGTAAATCGCGGGATATGTTTCAACAGTTCAAGGTTAACCAAGAAAGATAATAGCGGGTACAAGAGATCAAACCCAACCAAACAGTACTTATGCGTCCAGTGGGTTCGAGCCCCTACACTTTTGTTTTCAAATACTAATCTTGGATTGATCAAACCGTTGAGTGGTACATGTCCTTAGGACGATTTTACTCTACTCTATATTAGAACTCATTAAATGGAGCACCTAAGCTGATTTGACTGTGGATATATTAACCTTTTGATTTTCATCATTACAAATTCAGGTATCCTTTCAATTTAGTATTTATTTCTATCCTATAATATATAATTTGATATGATAGTTATTGAGTTATTTGATTATTTATTAGGTGTTATGACTAATTTGTCTTTGTATGGACTTTAGCACTCACAAGTCCAATAGTACTAAATCTTGTGATTATTACTTGCACATGCAAGATTCCATTTTATGTGTATAAATACCTTGATTCAATGAAATGAAAGGACACGGTTTAT